>CAWVPG010000258.1:0-129000 GCA_963931845.1 Maratus michaelseni | reverse complement strand
ACCAAAAGGTTTTTAAATTGCTTTAGTTAATAAAAAAACAACCTTTATTCAAACTTTATATAGCTTTTTAGCACAAAAACTCGCTTTAATAACACTTTAAAAGACACTTATAGAGCACATAAGCATAAAAACTTTGTATTCAATAAAACTTTAGGATGTTATTTTCATTGTTTAGTTACTCATTGTTAGATTGATGATGAATTCTAATTTGTCATTTTCTATTGTTAGTATTGTTGTAATATAATTTTTGTGTTACTTAACAATAAGCTATTTTTTTTAATTGAAATCATTGTTGTAGGCTTCATTGTTGAGGGTTTTTTTTTACTACTTTGTTGAATTTTTCAGGTATCAAAACATTGTTTAGTGACATTCTGCAATGACTCTAGCAAAAAATAATATTTTTCTGTGGGGGAGGGGGGTGGGAAAGGAGTATGGAGGAGGAAAAATTCGATTATAATAAATTTTGTTTTTTTATCTACAATTTATAGAAATTTCTTTTGAAAGTGACAACACATACACCTATTATAAATTTTTGCAAAATTACCAGAAACCAATTGATCCATATTTTAATGAAAAAAAAATCATATTTAGATAGGCGATTTGCACAAAATGAAAAACAAAAAAAAATAATATAAAACAAGAGAAAAAATACGAGTAGAAATTTTATATTTCAATCACCCATTTTATCTCCCAGACTTTGTATGTAATCATTCCAGAAATCCAAATATTCTGCTATTCGGGGTGACTTTTGTTTAAACAACACACATTCGTTTAAATTTGTAGCCAATTTAACGCAAGACATAATTATATTTATAATTTTTTTTTTTTTTTAAGAAAGAAACAAACAAACAAAAAATGTAGGTGTTCTCCGCATTATTCTTGACGAGAGTTTACCCTCTAAGAATTTGAATTTTTTTTTTTTCCTGCAATTTCAAAATTTAAAGATGATGAAAGAAAATAATAACATATATATGTTACTGTAAAGGACTGAAGTCTGCTAAATCCTGGTATTTACTAAAGTGAGTTTGTAAAAGTCCGAAATATGCTGATGCTTAACGCTACCATTTCGGGCTTTTACCAAGGTATTTCGGTAAATGCTAGGCTTTACTTACTCCTTTGGATAAAAGTCCGAAATGAGGGATGCCTGAAATAAATTGAATTACGTGAAACAAAATTAGATTTTGCTGGAACTTATACCATCAAAAATTATAATTTTTATTGATTAAGTATTTTTTTCAAGCTCACAAAAGGTAAAAAAATGACCATTTTTTGTTCAAGTAACCACCATTTTGTCAAAAATCAACTTTTTAAACTAAATATTGGCGTAAGCTCCAGAGAATTTAATGATTTTTCATAATTTGGCTACCCAATCTGTATCAGATGCTTTGCGACCGGAGAAAAATGGTCGCCCGATTGTAGTTTCACGGCGCGCACTTGCAAGTACACCCATTCGCACAAGGCGTATTATTAATTTTTTACATCAAAATTTTAAATCTATATACATAAATGAAAGTCCTGACTGGATAGATGACCAACACGCAGCTCAAACTACTGAACCTACAAACACGAAACTTGGAGGAAAAATACTTCTTAGTATGTAGAGGCGCACTAAGACGAGATTTTCAAAAACTCCACCCCTAAAAGGGGTAAAAAAATGAACAAACTTTTAAAAAATTCCTTAAAAATCGAGTATTATAGTTAAGTGAAAAAAGGTAACATATTTTAATGTATTTTTGTATGTTGAATCGAAGGGTATAAAGTACATTCTTCTAAGTCCTATTGTTCATGAGATAATGCATATTTTTGTAACGATTATTGTATAATAGTTCTACGTTGTCTAATTATAGAACTACTGTAATCAGTTGAACCCGTAAAATATTAGCTTTTTTAAAAAATACTGCAGAATGGATTTCGATTGAACTTGCATTAATAATTTTTCAGGGGTAATTTTAGCTTATTGCATATTGTTACATAGTTCTGTAGCAAATCATACTGTAAATGATTAATTAAAGAAGTTGGTCTTTAATAGCCAAATTTTGAGCAAAAAATAGAAAATATAACAGAGCAACGGTGTCTATTTCGTTTTACAGCATTTCGAAGGACAATCAAGGTAAAGGTGAATATTGCTTTAAAACACAAGATGATCAAATTCACGGGTATATTTCGTTTGGAGAAACCGACCAGCGTAGCGGGCAAAGCCTGCTAGTATATATATAAAATGACGAGAAAAGGGCCTGTTTCATGTGCTGAGATACCGAAGCTTGTCAAACGCTTTGCTGAAATGAGTCTCTTATTATAAGCCTAATTTTCATTCATCTGTTTCATATTATGCACACCGGCACCATCTATCGGTAATTTTTTTAACAACTTTTTCGTTATTAAAAAATCCTATCTCCCTGTCATCCCATTCCTCCAGACCGCAATTTTTAACCGACTCAAAAAAGGAGGAGGTTATCAATTCGACGTGTATGTATTTTTTTTTAGCATTGTTTGTTTCTTTTTAATAAATTTTTAAAGTTTTAACAAACTTTTGGCCCACCTGGTATATACCGGGTGGTTATAAAATAAGTATCCCTATTTGGAGCTGTCTGTAGCTTGGAGGAATGACAGGAATGAAACCAAAATCGGTACACTTACTATTCGAGAAGGGGGAAGACGAATGGAATAATAAAAAAATTAATTGCAATAATCGCCGACAGATGGCACTTTTGAGTGTGAAATGTAATGTGTAATATTGTGTACCGTGGAGGTGTCACAAACCTCAATGAATTTACTGCATATCATAACATGTACCAATCATCACTTCTGATGCATTACATTCAGCAGTTGAGCACGTTTTGCACAGCCTGGATTGTGTCCTCCATCACAATGACCATGTGCAACCTGAACATGATCGCGGCACCGGCATGCAAAAGAGTAACCAGTTCACTGTGACATTTTTCCAATAAATTATGTGTGCCATTAGGTCTGCGCCTTAATTTTTTGTTCTTGCATTACACATTACATTTCACACTCAGTAGCGCCGTCTGTCGTTTATTATTGAAATTTTTTTATTATTATTATTCCATTCTGCTTCCCCCTTCTCGAATAGCATGTATACCGATTTTGGTTTCATTTGGATCATTCCTCCGAGCTACAGACAGCTCCAAATAAGGATACTTATATTATAACCAGCCTGTATATATATATAAATCTATATAAATATATTTAATGACTACAACACCTTCTTTACATTATATGTGTCCTGAAAGTAAAAAGATGACATAAGCAATGTGCCATTAAATCAGAGAGGCAAAAGTTTCAACAACTAATATTTATTCAAGAAATTCACAATGTCAACCGCAAAATAAACCCATCTATATTTTCCCTTTCCATCATTTTAAAATATTTTAAAGACAACTGAACGGTTACGAACGCACTATTTTGCAATGCTAAGTCGAGAGAGAGTAAACTGCAAGGTCTATAGGTGTGTGTGTGAATGGGGGCGGTGGGGGGGGGGGACTACAGTTGCAAAAAAACCTCAGATTTTGAGGGACGGGAATAAACTCGGGAATTTTGGGGATCTAAACCCGAAATTTTGAAGGAATTTTGAAAGTAAACAAAACCAATCATTTTTCAATCTGAAATTTTTTTTAAAGATATTTGAGGCACTCTTCGGAAAAGTTTAAGATAGATTTTTCTTTGTAAATTTACAAAACTTATGATTTTGCGCTCTACGTTTTTATAATTTATTAAAACTCATTAGCTTTACACACAGCCAAACTCGATTTTTCTCCTTCCCCTTATACGGCCGTAACAAAAAGTCATTTTCCCTTTGTTCAAGAGGAATAAGAGTTTCTCCCCGGAAGAACGTAGGAGGCGCTATTACTTACCATTACTAATGGAGAAGTTCCTTATCTTCGCGTTTCGTTCGTCAAAACTATTTGTGAATTGATATATCCGAGACTAATAAAAAACCCTTTATGGGAATGTGACTTAAATGAGAATAAAATAAATATATGCTCATTAATATGTGCAAAATTCTTGCCCATCATTTAAAAAAAAATATGGCAAGGAATTTTACAAATGAAGCCAATTTATCTGCATATAAGAGCTCTTTATCAAGAAAATTTTTAAAGTATACTTAATTTTAATTTTATAATATTTAATGTGTATTTCACTGTAAAAATTATCAATGTTTAAAGTCTAATCAAGAAATAGAATCTGCATATACCTACAGATACATATATATATACAAGTAGGGTGGATAGATTTATGAATTAATATTTTAAAAATATGAAAAAATATTCTGTAATTTCTGTAACCACACAATATTCTAAAATTTCCACAAAAACTATTCTCTCATAAATGGAGCACATAATGCTGCAGCAAAAAAACTTGTTCATTCTCTAAAATAATAAAATCTGTAAAAAGTATTATGAATTTGTTAAATAATCCATGTTTTGAGAGAAAAAAAAAAAGCGATATGAGGTGATTGCCGGATATTGGCGAAATAGGTTGTTTTATTCTGTTGATATTATGATACATGAAAGTATATTTTTATCATATACATACTTTTATACCATGACTTTCCAGAATTAGAATATAATATTTAATTTGATATGTAATTCTATCATATTTCTATATGCTTATATATTTCTGATCAGCACCTATAATGGTTAAATTTATTGAAAATTGTTTTGAATGTACACATATATACCTATATTTTAAATAATTAAGAATTGTGTAAAAATAATCCATGTTTTGAGAAGAAAAAACGATATGAGTTCATTGCCGGATATTGGCGAAGTTGCTTAATTTTCTTAGTATTGTGAAACTAGTAAATCTTTTTAAAAATTTTACAGTGTATTTTACGCTCAGAATTATCAATGTTTCAAGTAATCCAGAATTGAAATGTATATAAATATAAAAAATTATTTATAATGTTTGTTTTTCATTTTATAGTAGGGTGTTATTTAAACTATTTTTAATTGCTTAAAGCATTGTATTTATTTATTTTATCTTTAAATCTTTTATTTTTTCCTGTTTGTAGCAAAGAAAACGCCGAAGCAAAAGATAGATATGTTATATATAATGCTTATATATGTCAGATCAGTACCTATAATGATTAAATTTATTGAAAATTGTTTTTAATATACATATATATACATATTTTAAATAATTAAGAATAGTGTAAATATAATCCATGTTTTGAGAAAAAAAAAAACGATATGAGTTCATTGCCGGATATTGGCGAACTTGCTTAATTTTCTTACTACTATTATGAAACTAGTAATTATTTTTTTAATATTTTACTGTGTATTTTACGCTTAGAATTATCAGTGTTTCAAGAAATCAAGAATTTAAATGTATATAAATATATAAAATTTACTTATAATGTTTGTTTTGCACTTTATAGTAGCGTGTTATTTAAACTATTTTTAATTGCTAAAAGCATTGTATTTATTTATTTTATCTCTAAATCTTTTAGTTTTTCCTGTTTGTAGTAAAGAAAACGCCGAAACAAAAGATACATATGTTATACATACCTTTTATAATGAATATATTGCAAAGATTTTTGTATTTTTATGTATAGTAGTAACCTTTAGTAGCATTATTTATGGTAAGTATAGCGCGCCACCTACCGGCGAAAGTAGCCCTTTAACGATTCCGCAACTAAGGGGTGATTGTGAAGGCCGTATGAGGGGAGGGAGAAAGATCGAGTTTGGCCGTGCTTTACAACAATGGTGGCTGTGAGTTGGTAAAGATTTGAATGTGTCTTTAAATTTTTTCTTTTTTTTTTTTTTTTTCATTTCTGTTAGCTGGCATATCTACTAATCAGACATAGGCATACTCTATATTCATTTTCTTGCGAGCTGTATTGCATTTTTACATTGATTTCTTTTAGTTGTGTTCATTTTATTTTTTTATTTACATTGGCTGATTGGGAGAACAGATGGGATGTTTACGTTCATGTCAGGCAAGATAAATCTATCATCCGCCTCTCTCACTTTTTTATTATCGATGATTAAAATACCAAATTACTTACGATATTCTAATTTCTCTTTCTTAATATTTCTGCAGCTTAAGCGTGCATTTCGTTCGTTTTAATGTAAACTGTATTATTTATTTTATTTGTGTTATTGGTTTTGATTACGTTAGTAAAAATCATTTTGCAATTGATAAAAATTTAAATCATTAAAAAATTTTAAATAATAAATTAAAATTTTTCATGCAAAACTTTCCGAAAACTTCCGGAATTTTTTTAATTTCCCTTCCAAAAAACCCGTGTTTTTTTTTTTTTTTTTTTCTTTTCACCCTTTGCAACTCTACGGGAGACATAGGGAACATCTTATCTTTCGCCGTATAGAAAACAATGATTAACAAACCTTCATTCTTTGCAGGCTTTAGAAACGAAATAAACAATTAAAATAGTCACCAACCTGCTAACAGATGGCACCACCAAAAAAGAAAAAAAAAGACTGAAGCAAAATGAACAAAAATAATTAGATTTCAATACATTTTTTTTATATTTCTTTTTATGCATAGGTACATAAAAAAAAATTATGGTATCAAGATCAAAAATCGAAATTTAAATTGGGCATGAAATATTTCTCTAATGTTTATAGAGTAACATGGATATTTCCGGCATATAGTTAGTAATAAATAAACTGCTCTTAGCCATTTTTTGTAGTGCTGCCATCTGGCATAAATAGGAGAAATTAAACTTTACCCGCGAACTGTGGATTATGATATGGATTTTTAGTTTCTAACAAAAAATGCCACCATTTGAAAGTCTTTTGAACACTTTCCAACATAGTTGAAAAGTGTTTATGAATTGCGTTCGTCTGTCTGTATGGCCATGTGACTGGTTGTCTATCTCGCGTAAATATACTCTGATTGTCATGTAATTGATGTATTTTATTGAGGTTTACCATGACATGAAAAATCACCGCTGAATGAGGTTTGCGCCATTCCAGAAGAATATACAGCTTTGCTCGATGTGCAACTTAAATTTTAACCCTGAATGACTGATTCTTTTGCAATTGTTATCCATATTGATAGTTTTACCTGTGAAGTGCTATGTTTATAGTATGGAAATGTCTACTTTAATTTTAATGTAATGCTGTTTAAGTGTTTTTAAAGTCTGATTATTTTTGAAACAGCTTCGTAATTAGCCTGCTGTCCGCCATCTTGTTTTTTAAATCGAAACATATTTGTTTTGTTTCTCATTGCCAAATTAATTTTCATCCATATTTATTTATTATGGATGTTATTGGGGACGTTATTTAATTTTATTGATTAATAGAACTAGCCTGCTGTCCGCCATCTTGTTTTTTAACATCTATTTTAAAATCTATTATTAAATATAAATTATTTAATCAATAAAATTAAATAACATGTTTATAATAAGTAGATATGGATGTAAATTATTTTGGAAATGAGAAACAAAACAAATATATTTTGATTTAAAAAACAAGATGGTGGACATCAGGCTAGATCCAAAGCTTAGCCTTATTTTTATAGTGATACTCATCTTAAAAGATTTTAAAAAAAAGAATGAATTTTCTTTAAATTAATACTTTTTTTTTTGGCGTGTGTGGGGGGGGGTTATATATTCCAAATGAACTTCACACTTCACAGTTGTAGATCAATCAATAAACTATTAAAAGCTGTCTTTGATTGTTTGTGCCTCAAGTTTATTTAAACAATTGGTACATTTATTTAAATGTTCACATCGACAATATCACGTTAGTTCCTTGAAAACATTCAAATTCACAAAAATTTCTCATCTTTAGAATTAGATGTAGCCTCTAGGCTACCAAGCTAACACTATTTTAGAATAGAATAATTTGCCTCTTTTAGTGACAATCTTCAATAAAATCATATAGAGATTACCATTCAGAAATTGTGACAATTTTTTTATGTTACTGAAATAGAAACTAGTCTTAAATGCCTTTCTTTTCTCCGCTAGTCCCTATTAATTCCATTTTCACAGGTTTTACTATATTAGAGCACACATGCATGTGTGCCACCAATGTAGTAAAATTTAGAAATATAAACATTTGTGTCACACATGCATGTGTTCCACGAATGTAGTAAAATTTAGAAATATAAACATTTGTGTACATCAGTAACACCAGAACATAAACTTGTTACAATATATGCATCTCTGAAAATATTTCCATAATTTAGAACAAAACTTTTACTAGAAAGCACAAGCTTCTTCTCATATTCTCAATGGGAAAATATAGCTGAAAAATCAAATTTTAATGTTGTAAGTGTATTTTTTCTCTAATGCTTGCCTGAAGCAAGAGAGAAAATCACATTACTTTGAGGAAGAACTTTAATCTGATTGTAATCCAGTGGAATTTCAGTTATGGCAAATATACTTTGATATTTTTATATGAATATCTTTTATGCTTAATGAAATCTACATTCTGACGCATTATGATTGTAACATTGATGATAATAAAATACGAATAAAAACTATCTCTGAATGAGAAGGAGATATATTGTGTTTAATGTTTACCTAACTTCAAAAATGATTTATCTCCCCATGCTTCTAACGAGGCCTTGTTAAAAAGACCGAGGAAAGAAATTCTTACATACTCAGGGGTCGAAACAGGTTTTTTTTTTTTTTTTTTTTTTTTTCTTGGGAACCATTTTGTAAAGAGTTATTTTTTGTGAAATTTGTCATATTTTTCTGAAAAATAAAATTTTGTTACGTAAGGTGAAATCTAGCTACTGAAATTCAAACCAAGCATTTAACAATAATAACACACGCTAAAGTTTTTCTTTCTGATGAACTTGTTTTGTTTGCAAATTACACATTTTAAAACACAACAAAATAAAAGTAATTAACGAAGAGTATGTTTTTATGGAATGGTATTTTGTGAAAGGACCTATTTTATTAAGAGAAATTTTATGAAGGGATTTATTTTATTAAAATGAATTTTGTGAAGGTGTTTGTTTTACAAAATGGATTTCTTTTTGAAGGACCCTAAATAGGCCCCAAAATTTTGAAAAATATCGAGCTTTTAATTGGGATTTTATTTAATTTTTACGCGTGCGTCAGCTATTTTTATTTGTTTTCTTTTTTTAATCTTGGCTGTGTATATGCGTACTGTATCGGAGCACCAGTAGATTGCGTAATTTAAGAATTATATTCCTTTTAGGTATACAGCTCATTAGGATTCACAAAAATTATAAGTATTTATTTTTTAATATTTCATTAAGCTGTTAAAACACCAGCGAAGTCTGACGTCACTTAAATGGTTGCTGAACTACAAAGTTTGAACATCCCATGATTAAGTTCCCATAGGGTTGCAAAAAATTGGTGCACCAAATATTGATTTATATAGTTAAGACATTTCTGGAACAGTTTTGCAAAATCTGAGGAAATGCTTTCATAGGAATTCCCTAAACGTCAGATTCAGTGTTTCAATTTTTTTTATAATTCTTTTTTTTTTTTTAGTATAGGAGTCTTGGCAACCTAGAGAAATAACCTTGGCAAGAGAAAAAGAATTGGCAAAAACTTTTCTGGCAATCTTTTCCCATTTTATTATACACAAGCAATCAATCATCATTCATATTATTTCTGTTTTCAACATCTTTTTTTTCTATGCACATACAAAACATACAACGATGAATGAGGTATCATTCGAAAAGTTTTTGAACAAGTTTTTGATATAGTACACCCACATATTGTTAATACGCGTTGTTTGATTAAAAAAAAAATCAGTTAATTAAAAATTAGTGCTAAAACGTACCAGGAAATAATCTCAAAGATTGCAGTGCGAAAGCTTCGCACGGGTCCTTCTGGTCTGTTGCTTATTATTGTAAACTATACTATCCTACTTAATATTTGTTTCTAATGTCAGTTGGTTACAGCCTATGTCCCAGGTTTCGTTTTGCCCAAGACATTTATGCCCCCAATGAAGATAGCTAATTTACAAAGCACGTAATAGTAACATCATTAAAGTAATGCCATACTGTTATTCGGGATATCTCAAATGTTCCTAAGACATTAGCAAAAATACTTTATGTTATATATCTTGATTTGAGTATTTGATCTAACTTTCAAATTAATATAATATCTCAGAAGTTCAAAAATGTGGCTTGATACTCTCTTGCCTCGACCCCCTTCAATTGTAGAAGTACATACATACAAGTTTTGTATACAAAAGGAAGAAGAAAAAAATATTATAAACAAGAGTGTGAATGTAATTACATGAGCCGTGTATTTCCAGCGATAGATCTATTTCAGTTGTAAAAAGCAAATCTTTGGACATTTTACAATAAAGATACAAAAGACAATAAAACAGTTCTATACTATAAAATAAATTTATTTTACCTTATTCAACGAAATGAAAAATACATATTGAATATCCCTTCGCAATATATTACATAATTAATATGGACCTGTATGAAGTAGTCATCATTTTTTCACCTGCAAAAAGCCTTGGGATGATTTTATTTTTTTAAATGATGATGTTGTGTTAATGCAACTGTTTAAATATTTTATTGCGGATAAGTTATTTATATTAATCATGTAAAAGTCTTGAGGGGGAAGTGTTTAAAAAATATATATCAATAATTATTCATGTAAACAATTCCTTTAAAAACCAGAAAGGACCTGTAAGAGGCTACTTCACTCAAGCGAAAACACCCGCTCACTAATGTTAATCCTATGGGGGAAATATTTTAAGATATCTTGTTCGCTATTCAATATTTAAATTTTTTTTTCTCTTTTATTGGATAACTGTGGTCAATCGTTATGCAGGCTCATTTGTACTTTTCCGATTTTGATTACAAATTCTTTTTTTTTTTTTTTTTTTTTTAATTAAGATACTTTCACTTTCGGAAGCGGTTTTGAAACTGAAAGTATCCTCAATTAAAAAAAAAAAAAACTGAAACCAAAATCGAAAAAAGTGAAAAAGGTCTTGCATAGAGATTAACCTCAGATATCCAATGCAAAGAAAAAAAAATCATTTAAAAATACTGAAATGCGAACGCGAGATATCTTAAAACATTCCTCCATAGGATTAACATTAGCGAGCGGGTGTTTTCACGTGAGTGAAGTAGTCTCTTGAGGTCCTTTCCCCCCAGAACGAAAACACCCACTCGCTAATGTTAATCCTATGGGGCAGTCATTTTCTAATATCTCGTTTAAATTTTAATATTTTTAAAAGATTTTTTTTTTTTTTTTTTTTTTTTTTTTTTTTTTGCATTAGATAACTGAGATCGATCTCTATATCCGATTGATTACTTTTTCGAATTTCTTTGTGGATTTTTTTTTTTTTTTTTACTTTAGGTACTTTCATTTTCGGAAATGGTTTCAAAAGTGAAAGTATCTTCATAAAGAAAATCGAAAAAGTAATCAACGGCGGAAATAGAGATTAATCTCTGTTATCCAATGCAATAAATAAATAAATAAATAAATATTGAAATGCAAATGAGATATTTAAAAAAATAATAATGCCCCATGGGATTAACATTAGCGAGCATGTGTTTTCGCGTGCCGTCTACGGACGTTGGGTGTAAAAGAACAATAGAACGGAGCTGCAGAGTTTACATACCTGCTGCAAGCTGAAGCTACAGGTTTTGTCTGTTGGAAAAAGCTCTTTTCTCTACAGGAAATGCCTGTATTGATCACTGAGCTTCATAATAGAATTCGATTATGGAGCTCAGTGGAAGGAAGGCATTCGATATTTTCTGTAGACAGAAATTGCCTGGCAACTTTTTGCTGGAGCCAGAAAATTTCCGTTATTCTACAGGATTTTATTTTTTACGGTGTACTTTCTGTTTCCGAACTATCTAACAGGCCGGTTCCGGCGATGAATTCACCTAAAACGTCATAAAGCTCATTCATACTGTCGAAAAGTCCCAGCTGTTGTTCCGGTGTTAATTCTAATTCCGTGCCGGTGTTATTTTGCTGTATGATGCTCGTAGCATCTTCGATCGTGTCACGAATTCGCTGTATTTGCACTTCTGTTGATTCATACCGCCTCATGCCGATGTTACGTCTGTTGTTAGCGGGTTCGACTCCAATTTCGGGCATATCCATTAGAGTACCGCAGTTTACCCTTCGAACTACCTGAATTTCAGCTCTGCATACAGGACAGCTGATGCTGTATGAGAGCAAAATCCAGATACAATTTTCGTGGAAAATATGTTCGCAAGGCTCCGATTCTACTGCGTCTTTATCTTGGATTTCTTCCAGGCAGATGGAGCATATTACACCACGTTCTTCATCAGATTTTCCTTCGTCCTTCTTAGTTTCTCGGTCTTCACAGTTATTAAAGTGTGTCACGGTCATGTTGAAAAAAATCAAGGAAGTTTCTGTACAAATCTGCAAAAACAATTTAAAACTTATGTTAGTAACAGAAATCGTATGAAACATAAACAAGAATGAAAAATCATGTGTCAAGCATGGATTATGAAACACTTTCCAACACATTCAGAATACTGTAACAAAACTTCACAGTTTAATCAGGTGAAACAGGATGTCTAAGTAAATAATTTGGAAAACGCAGAACACATTTGAAAACCTAATTTCAGCAATTAACATTAACATCAACTGTCAGAAAATATTCACATTTTTTTCTGCTCCCCTGTATATGAGCTACAGATTTGTTGTATATATACTACATAGCTCATGGGTGCCAGAAATCCATCCAAGCCAAGACTGAAAACTTTTTCGAGTAATAAATAAATGGAAATGGGTTAGAAGATTTCTATGATTTTCATTATGGCTAAAAATGGATCTCTTACAACAACAGAAAGTAATAAAAAGTTATTGATAGTAAAATTGCTATTATTTAAGTATATAAAGTAGAATTTACTGTCAGTCAAAAATCTCTCCAAGACGGAAATCAGTCCTGAGACTGAAAGTCTTGCACCCATGACATAGAATACCCATGACATAAAAGTTAGTTTAGTTAGAAAACGCATAGCACAGTTGAAAATTCCCCTTCAGCAATTTCCATCAATAAACGGAAATGTATTGGAAATGTTTTGTGGAGCCCTGTATGTGATTTATAGAATTTATACACACCAAGTAATATGAAAAAAAAAAAAAGTGGGTAAGTGAGATCGAAGATGGCACAAAGGGTTTCGTTTAATATTCCTTTCAAAACACTTTATCCTTTCTTTAATAAATCCAAATAAATTTCATTCTCAAAAAAAAAAAAGTCGTGTTTTTTATAAAGTAAAAATTTATTGGTCTATTTTTCTCGTTTTTTCGAAAATCTGAACCGGTCAGATAGAGGGCGAAGCCCGCTATCAAACTCTGTCATAATAATATCTGTCATGTGGACTAAATGCGATATAAAAAATAAAAAAAATTCAAAATTAAACATGTTATATAGAGACCTTCAAAATGTTAACATATGCCCATATTTCCATAATCGGATTTTTATCATGATTCAATACGTCCCTCAAACTCATATGACGTTATAATCACTTGCTGATGTCCTATCTACTTGCTTTCTCTGTTACTCATATTGATACTCTCTTTGTATTATTCACAAACCTTTGGAAAAGTCCGTTAAACTTCCAATATGACGTCAGATTAATTTTCTTTTTAATTCTCTAATAACATCATATTAACCTGCTTTCTGTACTTGCACATACTCATACTCCTTGTATTATTGAGAAAAGTTTGAAAATTTCCGTTTTATTACCAATAGGACGTCCTATTAATATTTTTTTCAATTGGTGAAACTTTTTATTTCATTTTCCACGTGGAAATATTTCAATAGAAAATTAATTATTGTAAGAAAGAATTTTATTGTGGATTTTTAATTGTTGGCAACTGCTATAACGAAGAAGGTTTAAATTTAATAGGAAAAGGTTGTTAGATTTTTGGTTTTTTATCTCTCTATATTAAAATAAAAGGATTTTTTCAAAATTTTATGATTTTGAGCTTCATAGTAGCTTTTTAGCTATAAGTACATAAAATTTCATGTTTGTAAGTTATATATAGTTTCTAAAAACCGGCCCTGTGACGGATATACAACGTAGCGGGACGAATAGAGTTTCGTGAGATGAACGAAACCCTAAAAAAATGCAAATTTAAAAACGAGTACCACAACTCAAAATGCACTTTCAGAAATTATTGCCCATAGACAGTACTGTAACCGAATTCTTTTGCGTGTTCCCCAGAAATAAACGATGAATTCGGATGTTTTTAGGTGCGTTCGTAATTATATAAATACGTAGCATAGTTATAATCGTCGTCTGGTCCGTCCGTGCGCATATAACAGCGCAAAAACTACTCAACCGAATGGTTTGAAATTTAATATATATAATCGTTGCAGAATCGTTTTGTCGAGTCATTTCAAATTTTATGAAAATCGAATCAAAACCTAAAAAGATATTAATAAAAGTTTTATTTTTATTCTATCAAATCCCATCATACGTAAATCTATATAGTAAAAGCGCAAGTCATGTGACTGAGGAAAACAAATACGGGCTAACCACATCTTTTTTCATATGCCAAGTGGCCATTTTTCTTCAAAAAAATGGTTTGCTTGAGAGATGAGTTACATTAAGAAATGTATAAATTCTGAGATAACGTCAGTGGAAATTAGGTTAACAGCCGAATATCTCAATCCATTAAAGTAAATAAACAAAAGATTCATTCATCGTGAGTCATAGAAATATAAACAATGAATGTAATCATTCGCAAAGCAAGATCTCCCTGGGGAATTTTGCAGCGCTGTCTGGTGTAGAAAAAAAAATTTGTCAAATTAGTAATTTTTTTTTTTTTTTTTTTTTTTATGTTTCTAATCAGACTTTTTTTTTCAATTCAACATTTTAAAATTGTATAATTATGTAAAACTGAAGAAGCTTAAACTATTTTGAAAGCTATTCACATCCATTTAATAATCTTACTTTTTTTTTTTTTTTTTTTTTTTTTTTTTTTGAAAATTCTATTGAATTTATATTTACAAGGGTAAACAATTTCTTACACTGCTAAAATACAGTACTTCTTTGTATTGTAGGACTTTTAGGAGAGATATCTAGAAGCATTCTCAACTTGAAACTCTTTTTAAAATGGGGATCAAAATGTTGAAAGGAATGCCCCTGTATCAAAGGAATTCTATCCCAAGAGAAAATGAGTGCAGAACAATTACAGAAACATTATTGTTGAGCTTTTTTTTTTATCAATCAATATTGCCTGCTGTTATCTGTCTCTCCAACCTAGACCCATATATGATTAATTAAAAGATTCACCAATTATCTGCGAAAAAAATAGGACTCCGGTATTACACTCCGCTATTTTTTTTTCTTTTTTACTTACTCGTGTATAAGTCGACTCCCCATTTTCAGCTCCCAAATTTTGTCTAAAATTCTTCGACTTATACACGAGTATATACGGTAATTTATTTCACTGAAATAATAACGATGATTTTTTATATTGTAAAACTAGTTATAGCACGATACGAACGCACCTCATTTGTCACGTTTAACGCACAATTTCAAAGTTGTTTAAATTCAGCCTCCTTACCCGTCAAGAAGGAAGGAGGGGAAGGCAAGTTTTTTCTGACCGGGCTCGGATAATACGTAAATACCCAATATAAGAAATAAAGTACCTGGAATTCAGATTAGATAAAATTTTAATTATTAAAAAGAAATTTCGGCTAACGCACAGCCCTAGCCGCTACACTTAGTGACACATTAACGGATTATGTACAGGGTGATTAGAAAATGAGTATACATTTGAAAAATTAATAATTCACGGAATAATGTAGGTATAGAGGTAAAAATTAACACACACGCTTGGAATGAGATGGGGTTTTATTGTAACCACACAAAAAAAGGTTTAAAAAAAGGCCGACAGATGGCACTGAGCAGCAAAACGTCAATGATTCTGCCTGAGAATCGTGTATAAAAGGAACTGTAATGAGAGAGAGAATCAGATGCACCAGCAATCGCAGCATGTTGACGTTACCAGAAAAGGCAATGTTAGTGAAGCTCTACTATCAAAATGGGGAATCTGCCGCGATCGACCGACATCAATAGGCATGCTAAAAGACAACATCCAACGCAAATTTCTCACTATAACTACAGATATGCTGCACAGTGCTGTGCAACATTGTCCCTCGGCTACAGCTATTGTTGCGGGATGACGGTGGACACGAAAGTTGAGCATTCGTTCTGAAAAACGAACATCGTCTTTGCTTTGTCATAATTTGTTATGCTAATTATTGTTTTTCTTATCACACGAAGCGCCATATGTTGGCCATTTTATGAACTTTTTTGTGGATAAAATAAAACCCCATGTAATTCCAAGCATGTGTGTCAATTTTTACCTCAATACCAACATTATTCCGTGAATTATTAATTTTTCAAATGTATACTCATTTTCTGATCACCCTGTACATTACGGAGTTTATTTAAAATCCAGACTGGAGAATAATGTAATCTTGAAAAGAAAAGAAATAGCAAGTCTATTTATTTTTCCGAGTTATTATGCTCATTATAGAAAGGCACAAAAATCTTTGGTTCAAGACTTCACAAAAAAGATTATTACTAAACATTTTGTATAACTAACTTATTTATCATTCTCAAGGAGTTTTATTGGTGAAAGATCTATAATTCAGTAGACAGCAATTTATTTAATGGAACGTAGTTTGGCACGTAATTAACTTCATTTTGCAGCTAACTCTGGTACATTTGTAACTTATATCGTTGCAAAAACTTCTAATGTTTGACTTCAAACTTGGCTATAGACCCCATTAAGGAAGATTAGGAATATTTTACTTGATGCATAATATAGGATTTTTTTTTTTTTTTTAATCAGAATCAGTTATCGAGGTTTTTTTCCCAGGTTAATAGTTACATGATTGCTATTGGTATATACAATGATAAAGCAGTGAAAATAGCATTATTTAAATTTTATTCAAACAATTCAGCTTTAAATATCCACTTTCTCGTGATTCACATGTCTTTTAAATATGAAAGTTAAACACTGTTCTTTGTGTCCAAATAATTTATTACATTTTGCACTGTATTTATCTGCTGGAATCCAAAGATAAAAAAAACTGTAGTAGACCTGCCAGAAGGTGAGTATATTGCGAAATATAATGTAACCTAGAGTGAGATTGTATTTAAGCTATCAGAACTACACATAGCACCAAACTAAGAGGCCCGGAGTTCAAGAACTAACAAACGAAAATGAACAACCCGAACATTATTTAAGTTCAATGGCTAATCTCTGCAATGACTGTAATTCTCTCATTTTTAGTAGTTTGGCGACTCAGAGAACATTTTAATTTCTGTTTGTCACAACGGCCACATTTCTCTTACCAAACTCTAATATAAATCATCAAATTAAAGAGTTGCTTTTTAACAGGCCGAATTTTGTAAAACGCATAAAATAAGATAATAACGCAATAGAATTCGTATTGTATTTAGCAATACGGAATTACTTTCCAGGTGAAGATCCATATTATTTGAAAATACATGGTCGAATTCACCATTTTGCTTCAAAGTTCATTTGGAAAATGGACCAGCGCAGCGGGCATAGCATGCTAGTCAAAAATAAAATTAATGGTATCAGATTTTACATTTAAGAATGAAAATTTGCTTAGCAAGAGCTACAAAGATATCATATATATTTATATATATTATTATATATACATCATATATATTTGACCATTTGACCTGAACTGCTATCATATCAAACACAGAGAAGAAATAAACGTCTGCGATTTTTCTAGCATATTTGAATATAAATAAGAATGAGAAAAACTGTGTTAAAAAATCAGGAGAAATATGTTGAAAATTAGGAGTATGGAAAATCAAGCAGAAATCAGGAGTCTCCTGCCAAAATCAAGAGACTTGGCAAGTCTGCATACCTATTTCAAAAAAGCCAGAAAAATCGTTTTTGAAATGTTGCAGCCTTCATCAAATGCTTAAGGCGAGATTATCTGAAAAAATATTTATTTATTTATTTGTTTTGAACTTTTTAAAATGTTTTGAATATGCCTCAAAAACGCTCCCCCCCCCCCCCCCCCCCCACATCTTAATATTTAAGTCAGAACAATCAGTTACAAAAATATTGACAAAAAAACTGATTAAATACTTTAAACCAAGGGGTCTACTCCAGCTTAGAGTCCTGCATCATGTCGGGTTACTCGCATCCGACTCTGGTCGGATTGGCGCTATATTTTTTTGTTGCGGATCGGGTTGACTTTCGGGTCAACTGACCGGGTTCGGGTCGGTTTCGTGCTATGTTGTGACTTTTGCGTGTCGGGTTTGGATTGACCCGATTTTTCAAAATAATGTCCAAAATATTTATTTTTTCAGATTAAAATTATTTACACAATAAAACCTCCATAACAGACACTCCTCCGGAAAAGTGGGCATCTCTATTTAGCAAATACTTTTCAATTCCTAACACTTATATAATTGTAAGCTTTTATCTGTGAATAGTGGACACTTTCCAACCTACACACACGTAACATGTGTATGTGTGCATATAATATTACAAATAAGATGCATACGTTTTTGTGTGCATCAAAAACGAAATGTTGGTAATGTATTTCATATCCCGAGGGAAGAAAAAATCGTTCTTAACTGCACCGTAAAAAAAGAATAATCTATGATCGAATTTCTGATATCCATTTTATTTCACATGCAGTAAATTGAATATATACACATTTATACTCAAATACGTATTTATTTCCATCTGAAACACAGTTCTGCTCAAACTTTTTGTGAAAATCCCATCAACCCGACTTGCAAAAAACCTAAATCTGACCCGCAAGAGTTATTGTAGAGCGAATCCGGCCCGTAGAAAGAAAATTAGAGTCACTCCGACCCGAAAAAAAAACTAATTAAAATTAAAAAAAATAGGGACAACCCCGATCTGATGCAGAACTCTCTTCAATGATCCCAAGTTGCCCTCTATTCAGAAGTTTTACTATATTTGAATATTAAAGAACATAGATATGTCATTTTTTTCAGGATGTCTATTCCCAGTCAGCAATGAATTTTCCCTGACTTTTCCAGGTTTTTCATACCAATAAAAGAAAAATTCCAGGTATCGAGATTTTGTGACTTTACACACAAAAAATCTTAAAAGTTACCAATTTGAGAGTGAAACTTTCACAACTGATTCTGAGGCCCAAATTACTGATTTGTTACATAATTTTTTGCAAAATTTACAAATTGTTGAAATTTTTACATGCTAAACATTTTGCAGATACACACTTTTAGCATCAGGTCCTATCCATTTTGTCAAATCAGGATGAAATTTTTTATCACACAGTTAAATACAGATTGCTTGGACATATTTTAATACAAATAATAAATATTCAATCAATTAAGCTAACAAATGTTTAGTTTCTAAACGAAAATAAATAAGCAGAGTGAAACACGCCTAATCAATCCTACAACATTCAGTAGAAAGTTTCAGTGAAACTGGAACTGAAAATCTCTGAGTTACAAAAAAGTACTGAAAGAGGGTAGACCAAATATTTTGCAAGAGAGGTTGAAATACTCTTTACAGTAGTTATGAAGAGCGAAGTTTGATTTTAATGGCTGTGCAATTTCAAATCCTTAGTTTTATAAGGAACGTTTTCCCTTTTTTTTTAAGTTCAAAATTTTCTAACTTTTCCTCAGAATTGATAAATTTCCCTGACTTTTCCAGGATTTCTAGGGCGCTAGACACCCTGTTTTTTCTATATAAAAGATAAAATTGGCATTAAAGATGTAATTGCAGATTATTTTTCATAATTGCATTAAAACATGATTTACTTTCCTTTCATTTCGTGTTCGGGATTGAGGTATTTCGGATTTTGGTCGGGTTGCGGGTCGCCGAAAATTATTTTGTCGGGTTCGGGTCGGTGAAATTTTTTTTTTGTTGGGTTCGGGTCTGGTCGCGGGTTGACTTCAAATAGAAGTTGCGGGTTCAAGACTCTACTCCAGCTCAGCTACAAATATTTCCCTAATTTTTCCATACCAATAATATATTTTTTTTTTTTTTTTTTTAAATCGAGACATCGAGATTTTGTGAAGTTAATACAAAAGTCTTAAAAGTTGTGAATAAGAGAGAGAAACTTTCACAACTGATTCTGAAGCACAAACTATGTTTTTTTTTAAAGCAAAATCTGCAAAACAACTACCTGCTGCCTCAGTAGCAGGTAGAATTAAATTCTCTGCTATCGAAAAATGACATTTGTGGAAAATTTTCCAAAAAAGTGTAAAAATAAGCATTCGAATTGCAAAAGAGTAAAAAATGGTCGAAAAGTGTAAATTTTACGTTTAATGTGTAAAAGTTGGCAAGTATGTTTTTGTCTTTACTTCAACAAATTCATTTGCATACTCTTTAAGCAAAAATTTATTCTTTGCTGAATTATGGGTGGATTTCATAAAATCAGGAGCCAAAACACCACGTAGTTTGCGTTAGGAGTATTTTGCAAGGAACTTATCTCAAAATTTTTAAAACTGTATTCACACTAGAATTTTTGCATTCCATTTTGAAATAATTGCTTTGATTTTCACCAACTTTTCACTTTTTATACGTTCTTTGTACACTTGATTTACATCACGTATAAAAATCTGGAAACATTCGGACGATTAAAAGTATTTAAAAATAATAATAATAAAATCTGTAAAATTTTCGCTCTGAATGTGTTTTTTTTTTTTTTTTTTAATAAAACTTTTTTTATGTATCCAAAGTCCTAATACAATTTTATTGCAGCTTCCTCATCATCTGGTAACTGCGAAATGGTAAAATCCATATCAGTGTCAACAATAAATATAAGTTACAACTTAATATTAAATATATTCTATTTGAAAAACAGCAAATTAAGTTGTTTTGCAAGGTTATGATTAAGTAATAATAAGAATTAAAAAGATCCATGTTCAATAAATAGCAAATCACAATGTTTGGCAGGGTTTGTAATAAAAATCCTTTGCATGTTCAGGGTTGAAATAAATGGCACATTAACATACATTTTGGCATGGTGTTAGTATAATGGAAAAGTACCATTTATTTTATTCGAGTACGCAAGGATTGGAAAGCTTTAGACAGGTGTGTAATCTTAGCTAAAAAACTTATGTAATTATCAAATTTATTTAAATTTGTATAGGTCAAATTAAATTTACTTAAGGTTATCTATTAGAAAAATCCATTTATTTTTATTGTATCTTACAAAATTGCAACTTATATGGTAAATTCTTAAAGAAAAACAGTTTCTTCCATTTCTTCCACTTGGAAGAAACCTATTTCTTCCTGCCGGTTTTTTCCACTTTGGAAGAAACTTGCCAACCCTGATTTAAATATGTAAAATGCTTGTTTAATTATCCATTATATTGTATATGGCTTTATACCCTATTTTATTTAAGTAATCACATTATTCATCTTGTGAAAAAAAAAAGGGGGGGGGGGGTAAAATAGGTAGCTATTCTCCCTAAAGCCTAGAATGCCAATATTTAATATTTTGTAAAAATATTGTAACTTGTAAATTACAAATATAATAACAATTTTATTATACTTACATAATCCGTGTCTTTGTAAAAGTTATTCATGCCCTTTTAAAAGCTTTTTATTGTTGTAAATTTCTTATTTATATTTCTTAACGTCATCTAATTAAAAATAATAATTAGTTAAAAATTTATTATGGTAGCCATTCCAATAAGTTCTTCATATCATAGAAGGGGGGGAGGGGGAATCTAATTTAAGCTTTGAGTTATTATCAAACACCAAAGTTTAGCTTATTTCAGAATTTATCAAAGCTTATTTCAGAATGGTGCAGTAATTTGAAGAAACTGTAATTAAATTCTTCTTTCCTGGAATAAGTTAGCATTTATATTAAATTCCATTCATTCAGATAATAAGAATGTAATTAACAGTGATTTTCCATTTCCTAAAAACTTGCTTGTATACAAATCCTTTGTATCAGTATCTAGCCAATAATAATAAGATTAACAACAAAGAAAAAATGCAATAACATAGAAGTGGGGGTTTGTATGAAAGTAGGGAGGATTTCTTCATGCTTTCATAATTTTATCTCAGTGGAGTGAGAAGAAAATACGGGATTACGACAATTTCACGTATATTATCAATCAGTGGTGTGAAAGGGAATGTCAAAGGTACAGTTGATAGCATAGATAAGGATTTTTGAAAAAAGTAGAATCACCACCATTTTGAGTCCCAAGTACTTTATTAAATACTTGTGGATTTTGGAAGCATACAACCGGAAATAAGTCAATTAGAGAATGATCGATTTCTTATTCAAACAGCACACAATTTCTGTTGATCTTTTCCTCTATTCATTAAATAGATAGCCCCTTAAGATACACCTTATGGGCATCTGGCTGTTTCCAGGAAAATATCCTTTCATTAATATCTGGTTTCCAGAAAAAAGATGTTTTTATGTCTCCTAAAATGTTTGCAAAAAAGACAGCTTTTTAACAGAAAATAGGAATTACTTATCAACAATTTTTGTACGTTTCTTCTCAGATTAGACTTTATTTTAAATTATTATTTTCTTTATTTTTTAGAAACGATGCATTAAAAACCGAAGCTTTACTTAAAAAATAACTATATTTGTAAGGTTTAATAGATTAATTTTAATTTATTTATTTATTATTAAGTTATTAAACGATTTCTGTCTTAGGATCCCCTTAATTGGGCTGTAGTTCTCAGAAATTCGGTTCGAACACCAGTTTTGACATCGTTTAATAATAAACATTTTATCTTTACTAAAAAATGAAAAATCTTAGTTTCTGAATAAGAGTACCTTCCAATTAGAGTCCTGCATAGGATCACATTACCCGCTTTTACCCGCACCCTACCCAAACGGTTCGGGTCCTACCTATTACATTCTTTCCTAAGTTGGAATTTTTGAAAAAAAATTTGAAGATCTACGCCGATTATGACTCCCAGAACCCAAAACCACCCCCAGTTCAAAACCTCACCTGTCTATCTATCTAATGTCACTTTTTTAAGGACACGATAACTTCAATTATTATGCATAAATCTCTTCCAAACTGATACATAAAATCAAGGGGCATAAAATATCGGTCAAGTTCGTTAATGGGCAAAATCGACACAAGGGGGGGGGGGGTTGTGAAAACAGAAAAAAACCCATAACTTCTTAATTATGATACGTATCGAATCCGCTTAAAGTTATTACTTCTATGAAAAGGGCCAAAAATTTATTTATAATAAATTTTTGATATAACTAAAAATGGCACCAGGGGGGGGGAGGGGTTTTAGAAGATAAAAATTCATAACTTCGTCTATTCACAAAATATCAAATCCGCTTACATTTATTATAAATCCTCTTAATATTATCTACAACTTTTATATTGACAAGTTCCTTATAAGACCAACCCGTATAGAAAAAAAAAAAAAATCCCTGCGGCTCTACCTGAAAAAAAAACAAGTTAGATTTCTAAGTGAGCGGTCCCAACTGAGGCATCATGGCAAAAAGATCATTTCTTCCGCAATTCCCAACAAACAGGCGCCCTACGATCTGCGTATTCGAAATCTACCTGTGCCTGTAGGCCGAGCCGTCAGGGATTTTTTTATTATGCATACAGTTTTAAAATTTTTAAATGGAAAAAGAATTAAACAGAAAATGATGTTTTATTATTTATATGCGATAAAAATTTCTAATAGCTTGATGTATTTCTTGAAATATTTCATATGGCTTGATTGTAATAATAAAACAATTTTTAGTATATCTAAATTATAATAGTTTAATTTTTTCTACAGCAAAGAAATTCATAAACATTTGATCTAAAATAAAAACTTATTAGTCATTACTTCTATATTAATGTACATTTTAATTCAAAAATTTTATTTTAGCAAAAAAGTTATGAAATTGCACTTTATTCTTTTAAGTTCAGATATATCAAATTGATTTTCTCTAAGTCAGGATACTCAAGGTTTATCCTTTTTTACATTCAAAATTCGCGATAATACTTACTCTTTCTCATAATTAATAGCGAAATGTTTCCTGAAATAACCTTTAATCAAGTAACTTTTAATTGTGAGGAGTTTGTGTCCCTAGTGCTGATTTTTTTTTTTTTTTTTAAATGAGTCTATGTTCTGAAATCAGTCTCCAGTCTTAAATTATATACTCATGTATAAGTCGAGGAATTTTAGACAAAATTTGGGAGCTGAAAATGGGGGGTCTACTTATACAGGAGTAAAAAAAAAAAAAAGAAATAGCGGAGTGAAAGACCAGAGTCCTATTTTTTTCCGCAGATAATTGGTGAATTTGCAAGTCTTTTATTTAATCACATATGGGTCTAGGTTGGAGAGACAGATAAAAGCGGACAATGGCGATTGATAAAAAAAAAAAAAGCTCAACAATATAATATCTCTGTAATTGTTCTGCACTCATTTTGTCTATGGATAGAATTCCCTTCAATGCATTCCTTTCAACATTTAATCCCCTTTTTAAAAAGAGTTCAACTTGAGAATGCTTCTAGATTTCTCCCTTAAAAGTCCTACAGTACAGTACAAAGAAGTACTATATTTTAGCAGTTTAAGAAGTTGTTTACCCTTCTAAATAAGGCTTGAATAGATTTTTCAAAGGAAAAAAAAAAAGAAAGTAAATAATCATTAAATTGATGTGAATAGCTTTCAAAATAGCTTAAGCTTCTTCAGTTTTACATAATTATACAATTTTAAAATGTCGAATTAAAAAAAGGGAAGTCTGATTAGAAACGTAAAAAAAAAAAAAAAAAAAAAAAAGTTTACTGGGAAAATTTATTTATTTATTTTTTATCCTCGATTACAAATCATTTTTCAACATACTACCAGAAATGTGGTTCGACTTATACACGAAAATTCAATTTTTTCCAAAGTTTTGCGTAAGAATTGGGGGGGGGGGGGGGGTCGACTTATACACGAGTCAACCTATACACGAGTATATATGGTAAATTAAAGCAAGAGGCATGGCTAAAGTAGTAATATATGTATTTGTTTAAAAAAAAATCATTGACAATTGAACCAGCATATACAATATACTACACAAAATTCTACAACTTACTCAACCGGCATTAAAAGCCTGCACAGAAACTGATAACAACAATATGAATGAAGGAAGGCGTAAATTAAAAAATATATATATATAATAATGGTAATAACCTAAGAACTGTACATTTTATGTGAATGAAGATAACCTCATGAATGTGTCAGAAAGTAGACAGTTTGGATTAGCGAGAAACATTGCAAAAAACGAAAAAAAAAATATCCTGAATTTATTTGGCGAAAAATCCTCTTTAATAAAAAGGTATGTGTTGCTGACGACTGGGATCGTTGCCACAGATTAATCTCAGAAAATGAAACATTTGAAGTTACTGAAAAAATTAATTGCTCGAAAAGTATTTGTCAGAAAATTGTTAGACAAACTGCGTTAGAAAGGTAAAAAATTGTATTTTTCTTGATATAAATTTCAAATCCACTGATTATGCCATTTTTCAAATATTGAATTTCAAAAATGACCAAATTTCACAATGCATTACCATAGCGAAAACTTCACGCGTAAAAAAAATAATAACAGCAATATGTCAGCACGAGTCACAAATTATAGTAACCGTATTATTCTGTTAAAATATAAAAGTGAATTATGATGTCACGAGTGCATTATTTTTATTTAATTCTCGACAAATACTAGATGCGCCATTTCTATTTAGTTGTGAATAATATAGGTTTATTTCCGTTATTAAAAAATGTAGCTATAAAACATATAAATCAATGGAAAACGGTAGGTAATAAATTGTAAACGTAATAATAAACCGTATTAAAAAAACATAACTTAGTGAAAAAAGTATCCGTTTTTATGTTATTTTAGGATATTCCAGGTAAAGGTACAGATTACTTTAAAATACAAGGTTAAATTCACCGATATATTTCGTTTGATTCAAGGTTCTTTTGGAGAAACCGACCAGCGCAGCGGGCGTAGTCTGCTAGTCTATGAATATTCGATGATATATTAGCATAGCAGTCATCGGTGAGATATCTCACAATACTCGGCTGCAGGTATTATGCCGAATCATTCGGCTAGCTAGACTTCAGTATTCGGCTAACCGAATATCCTGCAAAAACGCCGAATACCGAATAGCGGTCGAATATTCGTCCATCCCAAGGACGACTTCAAATGGAATTTGCGGGTTCTGTTCGGGTACAACCCGACCCGCGCAGAACTTTACTTCAAATATTAATTTTAATTTTAGGTATTATATTTTCAGAGATATCCTCGAAAATGCGCTGCAAAAATATGCGCCCACCCTCCTATTTCCGAATCTGCTGAAACTAAAATTAGGAAAATATTAGGGCTAGTAGGAGTTTATTAATTAATAAGCTTGATGTACGGTAAAATTTGACCTCGAGATATATTTATTTATTTATTTATTTATTATGCGTGTGTGTTACAAAAAAAAAAAATAAAAATAAAATAAAATAAAATAAACTACCTTTGGATTTTTAACATTATATTTATTGACGTTTCACTTTTACATTTAAATTTTTTGTGTGTAACAAAAAAATAATAATACGCCTTGTGTGACGGGGAGTAATTGCAAGTTACTTCCAATCGTGCGACCGTTTTTCTCCGATTATAAGCATGTGAAAGAAACTGGGTCGACAAATTATAAAGCCTATACCGATACTATTTACTTTTAAAAGTTGATTTTTTTACAAAATGGCGGGCATTTAAACAAAAAAAAAGTTTTTTTTTTTACTTTTTTTTTTTACATTTTGCTAGCAAAAAAAAAAAAAAAAAAAAAAAAAAATGAAAATTTTGACTCACAGAACACTTAAGTAAGAACAGTAAGAACTTAAAGATTTTTTTTTTTTTTTCGATTATGATATTTTCAACTGGAATACGTAATTAGCGTAAAAATTCTGGCACATTTATGCACTCATTTTTAAACGTAAAAGCATAACACTTGTAGGCAGGACTATTGGAGAGAATTGAAATCAAGTAGTTTTTTTTTCATTATTCAACAAATGAATTACATTTTGAATTATAAGCGATTTTTGTCTTATAACCAACGACCTTAATTAGGCTGTCGTGTTGGAAATTCGGTTCAAAACACTAGCTTTGACAACGTTTTCTGAAAGGTCTCCAGTCTTTACCAAAAAAATTTTAAATTATTTCGATTTCATAGTTTCTGAATAAGATAATTTGCCAGTCTAATGCGTTTACAAGCAATAATGGATTCAGGAATGTGTCACAAATTAACCAGTTTGGATCTGAAAACGGCTTGGTTATTTAAGTTTCTTCTCAAAATGGTTATTTTCTGACGAATTCATGACTTTTAAACAAAGATAAAGATATTTTACAACGAAAGTTCACCATTTCGGATAGTAGACGATACCCCATTATTTATCTTTTCTTTCCTTAAAAAAATGAATAAATTTAGATGCCCTTTAGAGAAGAACTAATAGAGTTGCCCTTTAGAGAAATTTCGTTAAAAGTTACAAGAAAATTAATATTTCGGAAAATAATTAAATTTCTGATATAGCTATTACGACATCCTCGGATCCATGCGAATAATTGGTGTTAATTTCACCACACTGCGTTCTATATTTCAGGAACAGTAGCTGTGAAATACAAATAAACTGGCAGATAAAAATGTCGTTTTAATATAAAAATGTCGTCTTTAAAAATAGTTCTTTAAAAGCTGAAATAGTATAAATGAAATTCATCGTAACTTATTTTACATTGACTTGCAACCCAACCGGGACACGACAAATGATTTTTCGCCGACGTTTTTAATGTTACAGCTATTTTATTAAATAAAATTTTTGTTTCAAATATTTATATATTAGCGTGTATGCATCTTGTAAAATTTTCAATGTATTGCAAATAATATTTTTAAATATAAAATCTTGTATTATAATATTTTTAAATCGATATTTAATAAAATTTTAGACGCACTGAGTCCGTTTAAGGTTATTCTTATTTTTATTTCCTTAGATGAATAATATTAATATTTTCAGCATATTTAGAATAGATTTTTATCTGTAAATACATGAAAGTTTCAGGAATTACGATTAAGGTTGTTCACAAATCCACATTGGCTACTTTATGACATATTTTTAATTTATTTGTGTTCGCAAAAGAATGAAATTGAAAGGTATTCTTTATCAGAAATTTTGTAATCGAGAGATGTTTTCCATTTTAAGGTAGAATATATTTCAGAAAATACTGTCAAAGTGGGCGTTTTAAACCGAATTCCCGACCCCGCACCACGAAGAAGGGGAAAAAGTGTCGTCACGTGACATTAATCGCTCATAACTCGAAAAGTAATTTATTTATCAAAAATTGAAAGACTCATTTTGATTCCAAATCGCTTCCATAGTCAATACTGCCAATTTTATGCCTTTGCATTAAAAAAATGAGTCAGAAAGTTTCGCGTTGTTCAGCACATCATTTGAGAACCACCTTAAAGTGTTTACAGTATACAACAGTATTTTTATTTTTCCTATAAATGTGAAAGATTTTGAATCTTAGTTGTATTCCGATGGCGACATTTTCGTGACCATTGTTCCGAAACTTGACTTAAAACTTTAACGATATATATATATATTTTTTAGATCCTTTGCTTTTATAGAAAAAAGTCTGAACGATTCCTTGGTATTTGAGTAATAATACAGTAAAATCCCGTTACAACGAACTTCACGGGACCGCAAATTTTATTCGTTGTAACGGGAATTTCGTTGTAACGGAATTCAATAGAAAATTAAACATTTCAATTCAGATCCTCATATCATAGTTAATTATAAAAATATAGTAGTATAATACAAATTAGTAGATAATTAATTATTAAAAATAGTAATAAAAATTAGTAGTACCTTCTAATAACGTAAAGTTAGTATAATACAATGTATAATATTTTTTATAGAACTGAAAAATTGACTTACCACCATTTCAATGATCTTCAAATTGTACAAGAAAAAATTTAATGCAGAAAATCAGTGATTTTTTTTTGTACAAGGGAGTTTGAAGCTGCGGACAATACAAAATTATGTACATGATTAATATTAGAAAAAATGTTATCTGGTACACTGCTCTGTAAAGAAATAAAATTGCGCACTCTTTCTAAGCTTTCTAAGGCTTCAGCAGATGTAACTTTTGAAACCTCATTTTCTTCATCTTCAGAACTTTCTTCATCATTTTCTAAAATGCGATCATCAACAATAGACTGCACAATATCTGTCTCTGTTAATGAATAACAAGTTGCAGCATTGTCATCTGCAGTTAAAAAATCTTTAAAGCTTATGCTTTGAGACACACCAGATTTTTCTTTTACTAAGTTCCAAGTGGATTCGATCTCATATTCGACTGTCTGCTCCTCATCATGTACTACATCGCTAGATCCTTGAGCCGTCGATTCTTTATTTAAATCCTGGTCCATCTGCGCGTGCTTCCAACAGTGGGCTATTGTTTTCTGGCTTATATCATCCCACGATCCACAGATCATATCAATTGCCTCTTTCATGTTGCACTTTCTGTTTACGTTATTTTGCAGATCACAGAGAATGCGTTTTAATAACATAGTTTTGTATCGTGATTTTACGGCTCTGATAATGCCTTGGTCAAGAGGCTGAAGTATTGCAGTACAGTTAGGCGGGAAATACTCTACACGAATGTGATTCAATATAGGAGGATCATTGTGTGCTGTGCAGTTGTCTATGAGTAGAAGAATTTTACGTTTTTGTTTTTGCATATCTTTATCAAAATTTATCAGCCATTCATTAAAGAATCCTTGCGTCATCCATGATTTTTTGTTGGCTTTGTAGATGCATGGTAAGGACTTAAAATGTTTGAAACAACGGGGTTTTTCAGATTTGCCGATTATGAGTACTTTTCGTTTTTCTGTTCCTGATTTGTTGCAGCAAAATAGGGCTGTAATCCTTTGTTTGGAAAGCTTTCCTCCAATACACTTGTCTCCTTTTAACGCTAAAGTCTTCCTTGGTTCTAACTGAAAAAATATTCCGGCTTCATCGGCATTAAAAACATCGTTAGGACTATACGTCTTGATTATTTTTTGTATTTCACCTTTACGCCATTCGTTTACAAATTCAACTGGGACGTCTTTTGCTTCTCCTGAAATGCATTTTGCCACTATACCGTATCTTTCTCGGAATCGATTCAACCATCCGACACTGGCTTGAAAATTTTCAATGTTTAGCATTCTTGCAAATTCCAAACCTTTTTCTCTAATTAAAGGGCCACTTAGAGGGATGTTTCTAGAACGAACATCCATAAACCATTTGTAAACAGCACTATCCACATCTTGAAACTGGGCATTTCGAATTCGTTTTCTGCTTGGATCAAAGACTTTAACTTGAATTTTTTTCAAAATGCTTTCTTTATCTTTTAGAAAAGTGGATAAAGTAGACGGCGAAATTCCATATTTGCTAGCAACATCAGATTTTTTCATTCCTTTCTCAACTTCAGAAATTATGGCTTTTTTTTCTTCCAAACTAAACTGTTTTCGCTTAACAGCCGCCATTTTATGACCTACTGGTAAGATGAAAATTTTCAAACTGATTTCGAGCTTTGGAAATTCCTTTGCGAAAGTTATTCAGGTAGGGAGGAGAGGGAAGGGGGAATGTGCAATACTCATTTCACGTTTTGTTAAGTTTGCCTACATTGGTTACAGCTTACTTGGACTTCCAAGAAAAAGGGGTGGAGAAAAGGGGAGAGCGAACAAAGGAAACATTCCTTCTGCAGTGAAATGCCTATGCACACCGATTTTACAACAAAGCTCGGAGAAAAGCGATTGCTTTAGAGATAAGCTTGATTGTCCCTAAGACTAGGCATCGAAAACAAAAATTGTCAAGCGATAAAAATGTACAACTGAAAGTATTTGCCGTGTCATATTATTTCGTTCTAACGAGATTATAAAAAATTGAATATTTCGTTATACTGAGATTATGTTAACATTATTTGAATACATTTCAAAACGGGACTCGCTTGCATTTCGTTATAACGGGATTTTTCGTTGTAATGGAATTCGTTGTAACGGGATTTTACTGTATCAGCAAATTTTATGCACTTAAGAATAAAAATAATTTCCAAAATATGTCCGATAGTAACGAGTTAGGAAAATGTAGTCTAATGCTTACTTAATTGGGGTTCAACCAAGTTTTAGTGCACATTTTCATATTTTCTCTCTTTTTAGAAAAAAAAAATAGAAAAAATGAAAAAGTAAAAAAAAAATAGAAAATAAATAAATAAATAAAGGCAAGATGTTCTAAAAATCAAGTTCTTGAAATATGAATTAAAATTACAAATAAGAATGCAGAGAAAGGTGAGCTAATAATTTTTACTACAGATACATTACATAATTTTTAAAAGAAAGAAAAAATTCTCCGCTCAACTATTCGAAACTTACAGATTCATTTTTAAACGTAAAACATGGCATTTACAGGTCTAACTATTGAAGCGATTTGAAATCGAAAAACATTTTCCATTTTTTAAATAAATGAATTATTTATCGAGTTATAAGCAATTTTATTCATGAGAGGACCAGCCTTTTTCTTTTCTCATGCCTGTTCAAAAATTTGGTTCAAAACTAACTGTGCTTTCTGAAATAAATGGAAAACGTCATTCTATTACAAAGTTTCAGAATAAGAATACCTGCCAATTTCATGCGTTTCCGAACAAAACTTAATTGAGAAATTCGTCAGAAAGTTAAAACCTTAAATTATACTATAATTAATAACCTTCCTAATAATCCTAATAATTAATAACCTTAAATTATGAATTCTGCATTTTTACATGCTGCCACGATATCATACTGCTGAAAAAACATTGAATCCATCAATTTGTTCTTATCTTCTCACCGCAGGTTAAAAACAGGACGACAGAGGAATGCAGTGAGGGAGCATATAGCAAGTTAGTTTCTTCGCGCCGGTAAAGTCCGGACTCGCCGAAGCAGTACTTCGTCTCTATCAATCAAATACTTCCGGTAGGAAAATACCAGACGAAAGTTCTTGAAAGAGACTCTTTTTTTTATCCTAAAAAAAAAAAAAAAAAAAAAAAAAAAAAACCAAGCTGGCCATTTTGATTCTCCTCTAAACTGATTCCGTCAGGACGCTCCAAACTTCCTCCAAAACTGTAATCGATTAGTTGAATAATTGTCATTAGGGGGTAACTTTACTTGATACGTATAATGTTTCAAATCACCGAAGTACCAATCTATCTTTCTCCGCGTATATATTCAATCTATATTCTCACATTACCTTTTCTCCTGTTGAAAAGTTTTCGGAAGCATCTTTTACGTTTTTATTGTTTTTGAAATAAAATACAATTCAGATTTTTAAACATTTTTTATTACATATACATATAAATATTTATCACATATATACGTATCCACATATGTGAATACATATCCGTTCCGTAGTCTTTTATTTATTCATTTATTTATGCATTTTTTTATTATTAAATGCTTAAAATTGCAGCCATAACTATATGCGAATGATTTGGAATCAAACAGCGATTTTAAGTTATTGATGAATTTATTACATATTACATACTGAGTTATAATCGATTGAAAATAGACTTTGACACTATTTTATCGAAGGTAATTTCTTGTCTTTATACAGAAAAAATATATACTGAATTTCTTGATATCCAAATAAGAATTTTTACTAATTTCGTAAATTTACGAATAAATATAACTTCTTTGATTGTATTAAGGTGTTTTACAAATAATTTATTATTTTTGGAGAATCGTAAAACTGGATAAAAAAAAGGAAACTTCTTCAAACATTTTCTCCCCCCCCCCTCAAATGAAAAGAAACAGTAAATAAAATTCAGCGGTTTGGATTAGAATTCTCAACTGCGTCGGGTTACCCGCACCTGACCGAACTCGCGGTTCGGGTCGGGTTGTCGCTACATATTTTCGTCGCGGGTTGGGTCCGGGTTTGGGTTGACTTCCATTGTTTCGAGTTCGGGCCTTTTTCGGATTTTGCCTCTTGCGAGTTGGGTTCGGGTTGACGAGATTTTTCAAAGTAATTTTCACGATATTTTTTCAGGTTAAAAATCTATATACAGTAAGACCTCCATAATGGAAACTCCCGAAAAGCGGACACCTTTTATTCAACGAATACTTTTTCAATTCCTAAATACTCGTACGCTTAAATATATCTCTGATTAGTGGGAACTTCCTAATCTACACACACATGTGCGAGTGTATGTGTGCATAAATTATCACAAATACGATACATGTATTTTTGTTTGTTTGATAGACGAATTGTTGGTAATAATTTTCATATTCCGAGAAGAATAAATGGTTCTTAAAGAAGGAATAATTTGTGATCACATTTTTTTTTATAAAGTACTCTCATGCAGTAAATTAAATATATGCTTATTCAGATTGAAATGGGTATTTATTTTCATCTGAAACATAATTCTGCTGAAACTTTTTGTGAAAAGCCCAACAATCCAACTTGCAAAAAAACTTACTATGACACGCAAGAATTATTCTTGGGTGAAACCTACCCACAGAAAGAAAATTAAAGTCATCCTGACCCGAAAAAGAAAGTTAGGGATAACCCGACACGATGCAGAACTTTATTCAATGATGCTGAAGTTTCTATTCAGAGGTTTTACTATAATTGAATATTAAAAATATAGATTAGTCCATTTTATTGTATAAAACATAAAATTGGTATTAGAGATATAATTGTAGATTACTTTTCATTGCATTAAAACATGATTTACTGTCATTTTATGTCGTGTTCGGGTCGGATTGCCGGTTGAAGTATTTCGTGTTTGGGTCGAGTACGACCCGAATCTCCCCCCCCCCCCCCCAAATTTTGCGAATTATTGAACATAGGAATCTTCACGATCTTCTGATTACATTTTTATGACTTTAATATTCTATCAAATAAGTCATATGCACCTAAATATGCTGAAATTTAAACTTATTTCATACTAATGCTTTCTACGTTGTGCTTTCTTGTAATACACATTTATTTTACATGACAAAATTAAGCATTAATACAATTATATGTTTTTAGTCATTATTTTTTAGGAAACCTTGATGTCTCAAGCAATCCTGATTTTCCCTTATTTTCCTCTTTCGTTCAAGATAATGGGATTTGTTGTGTTAAAGAGCCTTTAAATATTATCTTATTATTATTTTACTTAGAAGTAAATATTTACATTCAACAGAATTTTTACTTAAAATTTAAAAAAAAGATATAAACTTTTTTTTTTATTAAGCAATCTCTTGTTGCGATTTTATTTATACAAACTCCCACCAATAATAGATTTTGGATACATTGACCACGCAGTAACTTTTTAAAGCGAAAATCAGTTCACTGAACATGTTAATATTTTCTTCTTGACCTAAACAATACTTTAAAATTATAAACTAATTCTTCTTCAAGACAGTATCACCTGATTGGCTAACTATTTTGTATAAATCTCAGTATCTGAGCTTAATTTTAAAAAAATTGCGATTTTTTTTTTTTTTTAAGACAACTGTAAGTCAACATTTTTGGCCTTTAAATTCAGTAAGTAACAAAAAAGATACACTGGTGTTACCAAAATGCTGTAACTGGCACCCAATTTTTGAATATCATTTTATTCAATTTCATATCTTGCGTGTTCTTTTTCGAATTGTTAAAGGATAATCTTCGTAATCGAGAAAATTTTCTTTTAATATGACCAAATACTTTAAGAGCATCTTATGTTACTAATTGCTGTAAATAATCCCATTAAAAAAGGGGGAAAAAAGAGAGAGAAAAAACATTTTATGCTAAATGTTGAATATTTTTTATCTATATTATTTTCTGCCAGTTGTATCATGTAGTGTGCATATGTTTATACGCGTTGACAATGTTTTAACATAACTCTTTAGGGAACCCGATAGGTTCATTAATGCATGTTAAATTTCATACTAATATACATACAAGCATGACCTTAGACTTACTATATATAGTGTTGGTTGTAGAAAAAAGATTATTTTAACCCTAAAAATGGAAAATTAAATTACAAAAAAGGGGAGAAACATTGTATAAGAATTGTTCTTTTTTTTTTAAAAAGGTGGGGGGGGGGGGGGAGGAACCAGTTGATTTAAACCACGGTTGATTTAACACAATACTTGTATCGAGCATAATAATTAGCAGCATATGAATTAAAATACAAATGTTATGCTGGATTATGATTATATTGAAAAATTACTCTTTGCAATACTATTAGTATGGGTGAAACAATTTTGGTAATACCATATTTATGCAGCGATATATCAATGATATGTTATTAAAAGATGAAAATTTCTCTTTATTTTAATGATAATTTATAAGTATGAATGAATCGAATTAGTAAAGTAATAAAATTTCAAGATTTTAATCTTATCATATACGATGATTCCTTGAAATAAAACGTGTGATTAAAATAAAAATGTTCCATTTAAAACAAATATCTTCAGATCAAAATTTGTGTGTATTTCTAATTATTAAACTGATTAAAAAGTGCTCGCATTATATGAGAAATACAGTTTGAGTTTTATTTAGACGTAATTAGTACAAAACTGTTTCGTGCCATTTTCTGAGTGCGCTGTACCAATTTACTATTAGACAATTCTAATTTTCATTCACTTGATATTTTTCTTTCTCTGAAATGCGAATTAGAAAGTTTCTATAACACTTAAGGTGGTTTTTTAAATATTTTCCCTCACTCAATAACTCAAAACATATATTCACCGACTCATTTTATGCATAAATGTAAGGAATTTTCAGGCATGACTATTGGGGTAATTTGAAATCGAACAGTATTTTACATTTTCTATAATTGTATATCATATTGAGTTCTAATTAATTGCTGTCTCAAAACAACATTTCCCGGGTTGTAGAATCCAGAAACTCGGCTTAAAACGCCAATTTGGACGGCATATTCTGAATGGTATTTTGTCTTTATAAAAATATGAAAAATGCTTTCCGATTCCTCAGTCCATGAAGAAGAATAACTGCTTATTTTGTGCATGAACAATAACTTTGTGAATATGTCAGAAAGAAGCCAGTTTGAATTTCAATGCTTAAGTAATTTTTATTTTTTTTAAATAATTTGTTAATTAATTTTCATAAATTAATAGTAAACCTCCACGCTCACTATTCATATAACTAATTTCAGACATTCTTTTTATAAGAAAGGCGTACTGCACTTGAGGAATACAGTGGAATAACTGACTGTAAGCATTTTGGGTATACTGAAAAGGGGGATTTTCAAGGATTTTTATCAGTTTGTGAGTATTAAGTATAATTAATGAAAAAAAAAAAAAAACAGCTCCTCCTTCACATTCTAAATGGTTTCAGAAGTGCCATATGTCACACCTGTTTGTAGCTAGCGACCAGATGTTTAACAGAAAAATTCTAACTACTCCGACAGTGGAAAAATAGTAAAGAGTACGAAAATCATTAAGGTATTTAAAATATTGTACAGTACGTGCCGTTTATATAAATTACTTTTAAAAGAAAAAAGCATTTATACATGAAACAAGTCAAATGAAAGAAATTACGTTATATTTGCTTTCTAGTAAAATTAGCCACTTAACAGAATAAAAGTGATTTTTACATAAATATTTATTTATAAATAATAAATATATAGTACATGAATAAATATATTTAAATAACAGATTGAACGGTTTATTTTTATTTTTATTTTATTTTTTTCAGACTACGCAGGATGCTGTAACCAAAAGACAAAGAAAAATCATGTGGCCCGTCCCCGAAGATTTTTAATTCAGTTGAAAAATATATTTTAACTATTACCACCCATAGGCAGTACGGTATTCGAATTTATTTATGCAAACATTATGTTTTTATGTAGAACGTTATGGTATGCTAAAACTTAATTCAACGATAAAATTAAAAGTACATAACACAATTTAAAATTTACTTCCAACAATTTTCGACTGTAATGCATTCGAAATGTTTTGTGCAGTCCTGCATATGATCTTTAGACATTAATATATTTCACAGAATATGATAACATATATTTCAACTGTAACATTGATAACATAACTATAATCGCACTTACACTAATATTTCCATGCTATTATTAAAACGTAAATTGCTTATTTTAATTAATAAGTATGTGCAAATTTTCTAATATGTATTTATCGAATAGTAATTAAATACATATTAGTATAAATAGTATAGTAAAATAAATCGAAAGTATTTTGCGCATGCATTTATTTCTATTTAGGCTGCATCAAGTGATGAAATATATAAACAAATTTGCTAGCCGCGCTGCTTGTAGAAAAAACCTACGTAATACATTGTATTATGTAGTACATTGTACGTAATACCTTGTACATACCTTTTACATACATTGCACGTAATACATTGTACATACATTTTACATACATTGCAAGTAACCCCTTGTATTACATGAGTCGAGCTTGTATACCATGTGATTTGCAATGTAAACATCACATTAATAATGTCCATAAGAAACTCGTTTTAAATATATGATGTAATTTTCACCATTAAGTGCGTTTCGCGTGCAAAAATCTAATTAATGTTTTTTTTTACTTCTTTTCTTTTAAGATTCGCGTGTAAATATATTATGTTTGGGAATATCAGGATATGAAAATTTTAAATATGAAATAATTTTCACCATTAAAAGTTTTTCGCGCGCAATAATTTAATTATTTTAGGCATTTTTCATATGACGATATTCAATATTTCGGTACTTTACATATGACGTAATTGTCCCCATTAAATGCGATTCGCGCGTAATAATTTAATTAATTATTTTGAGATTTTCTTACTTTTTTTAATATTCACGTGTAAATGCAATTTGTATGACGTTTTCCACATTTCCTGCTTTTTATACGTGATCATTTTATTATTAGTTTAAAGTTTCCTTTCTTTTTTTAATAATTACGTGTAAATACATTTTTTATTTGAGAGGAAATATAATTCTTTGCACAGTTTTACAAATTGACAACAACATAAAAAAAAGACCTTTTCTAAATATGAAAAAAAATATCTTAAAATAATGAAAATTTGAATAAAAAAAAAAAAAAAAAAAAAAAAAAAAAAGAGCTCTAAAGAATTAAATAAAAAAAATAAGCGCAGTTTGCACACAGCTACACTCTAAAAACGACGTTTTCAAAACTGAGCATGTTACATAGTCAAAATAGCTTTGAATCAAAATGACTCAAGTTTGAAACATGTATATATACTCAATTCTGTAAACATGCACACACTTAAGAATAAAACATAATGTACTCATATTTGAGTGTGTCCATCTTTCAAAAATGAATATAAATTGACATCTATGTCTTTAGTTTTTAATATTTCCATGTTTCAAAAATGTGTTTGAACTGATTCTAATCATTTTTGAGTATGTCCATGTTTCAAAAATGAGCATAAACTGACCTCTATGTTTTCAGTTTTGAATATGTCCATATTTAAATATTCTGAGCATTTCTGGTATTTCAGAATTGAAATCATTGGGTCGTCCTATTTGAAACAAAAAGTTTCATAACAAAATGAAAACATCGATTTGCTCAGATTTGAAAGTGTCATTTTTCTCAGTGTAGCTTGAGAAGTATATCCCTACAAAAAAATAAAGATAAAAATAAAATATTTTTTTATGCATTGTTTTGTTCCTAAAAAACTTTTTTAATGGGACGATTCTGACCGACTTTAATATTAAAAATCTCTTTAACCCTTTCAGGGGCAAGCAATTGTGTTCCTGTAACATCGACTTCCCACCGGTATTTACGAAAGAATTTAGTTCAAAATAAGGAAAAGCGAATTTTCAACTTTTTCCCATCAAAGTTAGAAAAGTAAAATTTAATTAAAAGTTTCTGGTTCGAATCGGATTAAAATTAGGTGGTATATAATATATACCACCGCCCTTCAAAGGGTTAAATAATTCTTCGATTTAAAAGCTGTCTATTTCAGCGTGTGTATCAGAGATTTCTCTATAATAATGCTATGTAATTATTGTTAGTATAATTATTATTATTAGTAGTATAATTATTATTATTATAGTTATTATTATTATTATTTTCATCAATGCATTAAACATGCGAGATAAAACATTTCTTAATTATTTTAGCAAAGAAGATTGTTGCAAATTCATCATTAATTGTCAGAAAACTATACCAATTTTTGACTTCTCTTTCAGACACACATAAAATACAAGTACTAAAATTAAAAAAATTTCTACTTATATAAAATAAGTGTGTTTTTAACGTAAAAAGACTACTTTGCTGAAAAAATATAATTTCATGTAATTTTCCAAGTTGAACTGACAAGAAAGATAATCAACAAGAAAGGATTTATCTTAATGGTTTAGTTTATTGCTTTTCTTACTTAACGGTTAGAGAAGTGTCATCTTGAAATTAATAGTCACCTCGAACATCTTTGGACGAAATCTTGTAATTAGTGGCCTAATCGTTTTTGAGGGGAAGATATTTTTTCTGAAAAGGGTTCGGAAATGTCCCATTTTTGAAGTTCAGTATTTCGCGTTTCTTCAAACACGTTTTAACTTCCTTCCCTGTCATCTCCATTCGCTCGTAGGGCTTCTGTCCTCTTTCGCCGAACAAATTCCCCAGATACCCTGTTGTTTCCTCTGACAGCCCCTACGAGCGAATGGAGATGACAGGGAAGGAAGTTAAAACGTGTTTGAAGAAACGCGAAATACTGAACTTCAAAAATGGGACATTTCCGAACCCTTTTCAGAAAAAATATCTTCCCCTCAAAAACGATTAGGCCACTAATTACAAGATTTCGTAAGACCGTCATGGACCCGGCACATCAGGGCTAGATAATATTCTCTAGCCCTGCGGCACATAAGATGTTTTGCCATTTCCCGAACATTCAGGCCTCTAGAAGAAAAAAAGTTTCCGAGCTTCGAAGAACTCGGGGTGGGATAGAAGGGTTTTAAAGTTTTGTTGCAAATAACCAAACCTGAAGAATCACCAGTGTCTCCAAAGCAGTGAATATAAAGGAAACGAATTCTTTGTCCCTAAAGCTGCGTGCATTGAGTGTAAGTCGACGGACGTACGTCCAAAGCCATAAATTATACTGAGACAGATTGCTATATTGGCGACCAATCGCCGATGTAAGGACAGCAGTCTTTTCTTCTTTTTGTGATTTTATTTTCAAACTTTCTGTAGACACAGTATAAGAAATTATGTCATCAACATCACACAGCGACGAGGAAACAATTATATTATACCTAGGATCCACACCCTATGTAGGACTGCTAAAAATGCAATTTCAATAATATTCATAATGCATAAAATCCTTTGACTTAACTGAAAACCCAAGTAATAAAATTTGATTTTAAACTGTACTCACCAGTATGTAATAACACCAACATTTTTTTCGTGTGGTTAGTAAAATTTTCAATATTTTAATCAAATTATATATTTTTTATAGCTCTGCCTTGCATATTTTATAATCTGGAAATATTTGTTGAAAATTGTGGGGGGGGGGGGGGGGGGTGTATTTTCGGAATTTTATGGTAGTATCAGTAATTAAACCAATCTAAGTGGTGATAAAAAATTGAAAGTGCCCTGGGCATAGAAACTTGCTAGTCGAGGCTGATAATTCTCACAAATATTTTATTAATTATTGGAATCCTGTTTGCTAAATTTATTTGAAAACAACTATTTTGTTTCATTAATATCCTTTCATTGAATTCTGGTGCTAAATACGGTCGTTATTTCTGACAAATTTTTGAATTCACTTTTGTTTAGAAACGCATGAAATTGGAAGGTGTTCTTATTCTGAAACTATGTAATCGAAGGGTGTCCCCCCCCCCTCTCCCCCCATCTTTTCTGCTGAAGGCAGAAGACATTTTAGAAAATTCTTTCAAAGTTAGCGTTTTGAACTGAGCTTCCGTATACGCGGCTGCGTGTTAAAGGAGAAAAACATGTCGTCACGTGACAACAATCGCTTATAACTCCATAAGTAATTCATTTATCGAAAAAGAGAAAGCAACATTCAATTTCAAAACTCTTCCAAAAGCAATCCTGGAAGTGTCGTGCTTTTGCTTTTACAAATGAGTTCGTAACTGTGTCAGAACTGTTGTTGTGTGGGGAAAAAAAAACTAATAATGTATAAAACAATCCTAACATTTATTCTATATTTAAAATAAAAATTAAGGGAATGGACTGAAAACTTTTCTTTAAACTTTTTTTTGCAAATGAGGGTGAGCGTAGGAGGGGGGGGGGGGGGGATTTATGTTTGACCCGGATGTAAAAAAAAAAAAAAAAAAAACATAATTTTGGCACTGGATATAATTAGAATCGAAATAATATGATTAAAACATATCATTTATTATAGGTTACTTTTTAAAATGACTACTTAAAAAGAAAAAAAAGAACAAAAAACTGCAAAATAACTCATAATAAAAATTTTTATCATAATTTATCTCATTAGAAAAAAAAAAATTAAATGTGATGCATTCGTATTTTTAAAATATATCTTTAATTAATCAATCATATTAACTTCTGTTAAAATAACTTATTAAGAAAGTTATCAAGTATACGTATAAAAAAAAAATTAGAAATTCCTGTTCTTATTGAGAAACTATGTAATCAAATGGTGTTTCTTTCTTTCTTTTCTTTTTTTTTTTTTTTTTTTCCGAAAGTATAAATTCTTTTAGAATTTCTATACCTCGATAAGTAATTCATTTATCGAAAAAGAGAAAGCAACATCCGATTTCACTGGATATAATTAGAATCGAAATAATTATTGAATGATTAGGATACAACATTTTTTCTTTCTTTGTTTTGTTTTCTTTTTTATTCTTTTTTTTACAAATGAAATCTTGAGTTCTAAGTATATATTGAATTACAAATCAAAATGTAGTATCTATATTATTATTATCATTATTATTAAAGAAAGAAAGTGTAAAATACTCATATTAAATATAACTCATGATTTCCTTTGTCAAAAAATGGAAGAAAAAAAATCTAGATTTCCTAATATACGAAAAACTTTGGCGAAAATTTTAACTCAGAATTTCCCCTCATTAGGCAAAATCTCAGCCAAGCCTGAACAGTAACCTTTTTTTTTATTGCTTTGAGAGAAGCTGCACAAAGGAATTTTACTAGTTATCTCCCCTGGTTCCCGTAATAAAACTGTCAACAACCATCGGAGTACGTCCGAAGACGCTGGACGGATGGTGACGGAGTCCGTCCAAAGCAATAAAAGATCAAAAATGCCGTCGGAATAATACAATAGGAGGGATGGCGACGTACTCGCTCTGTTCGCAGCTTTAATCATGGATAAAGCTAATATTTATTATAATTGTCTCTTGCAGTAACTATGACAGTTCAGCTAGATCTGTTAACAATAAACGGTACGCATTCAAATGTTCTTATTTATTATACTCAATAATTTATTTTTGTGTTGTTTTAAGTCATCTGCCTCACAATAGTGATTAGAAATCTGCACTGACTCGGTCGGGCCCGAAACCTGATCTCAGGCCGAATTTGGAATCACCCTTTATTTTCAATTTACTGCTTGAGAAATAAAATGTATATAAGAAATGCAATCATAGATTATCCTTTCTTTACGGTACAGTTAAGAACCATTTTTTCTTCTCTGGTAATATTATCTACACGTTTCTGACACACACAAAGCACATATATAGTGTTTATGATAGTTTATGCACAGGTAGACATATTACGTGTGTATAAATTGTAAGATGTCCAGTATTCAGCGGTAAAAGCAGTACAATACAAATGCCGGGTGATCCAAAAGTCAGGACGAACTCTAAAAATGAATAATTCGAAAATGAATCAAGATACAAAGATACGGTTTGCACCAAACGGATGGAAAACAAACCGGGTTTTGTGTGGCAACGAAAAAAAATAGTTCTGTTGGCGACCAACAGATGGCGCTATAGTGTTTTATTGCACCAAAAGATGATTTACAAATGAAAAAATGTTGACAACTTACAAATCAGCTTAATTACAGTTAACTAGTACTACAGTAAATGTTCAATGTGTTGCCCATCATTCAGAAGTACAGCTGTGAGACGAGGCACCACACCGTTCACAGCATTTAGTAGCATTTCTTGTGTTATGGCAGACACATTTTGGCGGATGGCATCTTTCAGTGCTGCTAGCGATGTCGGTTGGTCGCGGTACACTTTTGACTTCAAGAATCCCCACAGCCAAAAGTCTCAGGGTGTCAGATCAGGAGATCTTGGAGGCCATGCGTGATTAAAGTAGCGACTGATAATGTGATCCTCCCCAAATGTTGAGCGTAGCAGGCGTTGCACAGGCAGAGCAATATGAGGTGGTGCTCCATATTGCATAAAGGTGACTATTTGGAGTGCCTGTTGCGCTTGCAGTTCAGGAATAATGTTGTTCTGTAACAGTGCTACATATCGCTGACCAGTGACAGAAACTGTTTTGAAACCCGTCTGTGTGACATCCTCGAAAAAAAAATTGACCAATTATGAAATCAGCAGTGAAGCCACACCAGACTGTCACTTTAGGCTGTTGCAAGGGTACCTCAACAAATGCATGTGGATTTTCTGTGGTCCACACTCGACAATTGTGGGTGTTAACAGCGCCAGAGAGAGTGAAATGCGCTTTATCTGTCCAAAGCACAGTGTGAAGCCAGTCGTGCTGCTCTTCCATCTTATTGAATACCAAATTCGCAAAATCTCGGCGAAAGTCGAAGTCAGGAGGTTTCAGTTCTTGGTTATGTTGCAACTTGTAGGTATACCACTGCAAAGTTATTCTCAGTGCTCTCCAGACACTTCTGTACGACACTCCTGTCTGCCTCGAAACTTCTCGAGTACTGCATTCCCCATGTGCAGCAACCGCCGACATGGATTGCACCGTCTGCTCCACTGTCGTGGCAACAGCAGCGGCTGTTGAGGGACTTCCACTTCTCTGACGTGACGCCAAATTACCTGTAGCTTCAAATTTCTTCATCATTTTGTTCAATGCAGAAGACGTTATTGGTCCTTTGCTATCTCGCATACCCTTCATGTTGCGATATGCTCGCAATGCCGCAATGGTACTTTCCGAATTCTTATCATACAGTTTAACTAAGAGGGCTTTCTCAACTATGGACAGTATTTCGATGCATACAAGCTTCGACTACCATTACCTGCTACCATTACCAGCGCCATCTGTTGGTCGCCAACAGAACTATTTTTTATTTCGTTGCCACACAAAACCCGGTTTCTTTTCCATCTGTTTGGTGAAACCGTATCTTTGTATCTTTATTCGTTTTCGAATTATTCATTTTTAAAGTTCGTCCTGACTTTTGGATCACCCGGTATATAATTGTGTTAAAAACTGAAAAGTGTTTGCTAAATAGAAGTATTCGCTTTCCGTGTGTGTCCGCTATGAAGTTCTTATGGCATATAGGTTTCCTATAATTCCCACAAATCTTTTAACCAAATCGACGTAAAAATCAGTGTTTTGTAGAAATTCGTTGGGACCGAACTTTTATCTGTTATACCGCGGGCCGGGTCGGGCCAATAATTTTTTCTCTACAGGCCGGGCCGGGTCGGCCTCGGGCAGAATTAATGTTGTCTTGTGTTATTTTAAGGTTATAGGTTTTAACCTTTTATTTTCGACATTCTTTTGAAAAATGGGTCTGCCCAAACCCGACCCGCAAGAGTCAAAACACAATCCGAAACCGATCCGAAGTCAACATCTAAGGTCAAGTCAGAGCCTTTTTAACTACTATAAAGGTCACAAGCAGTGTTGCTAAACCTAACGGATTTTTTACTCAGAAATTTCGAGAATAAAATTTTCAATACTAATTTTCCTTTATTTTATTCACGAAATATCTATACTTATAATAATCAAAAATAAATATTCAAATTTTCTGGGAAGAATTTGGAATTTCTTAATGATAGTTTTTATAAATGACGCATAAAATGCATCAGCAGCCTTTACAGTGTTAATTCTTCTGTACATATATTTATTTTCACGTCTATATATTTAAAATTTTGTCTTGTGACAAAAAAAAATAATTATTAAAGACTCTTTTTTATGTTTTTATTGTTCATTTTAAATAAAAGTGCCATAGACCAGAGATCTACACTGGCCGGGCTTGCGCCTATTTTCATTCACGGCTATCGGGTCGGGCCGTGCTTAGTCACTACTTTTTCCAGACCGGGCTCGGGCATTTTTTCCTGAAGGGCCGGGCAGGGCCTAACTTATTTTTTCCGTACCGAACCGGGACTGGTATCATTCTTCATACTCTACATGGGCCTAAATTTTCTGTCCCGGTTTTCACCTAACCTGTATGAAAATCATTGTCTCGGCGTGACCTGGTCCATTCAAAGATCAGTAAAATTTGCTCTGGGCCAAAAATTTTTGCAAAAAATGCATACATTTTTAAATCGCATTATTCTACAATTAAACATTAAATTTTATTCTTTGTAAAGAATAGTTCATTTCTAGGCTTATTAAAATGCAGCTAAATGTAAACATAGTAAAACGTGTGAAAAAGAATCTGCGTATGACGGAATTCTGTTTTAATCTGAAAAATATGTCAACCCATGCAAAATGAATGTACTAAAACGTAAAAAAAGAATATATAATTACACCTGCTAAGAAGGGAACTTGTCTATAACGCATTTTTTTCTGTCCTGTGCAATTCCATCTTAGAAGATTTTACTGTATAGCATTTGTCAGAATTTTAAGTCTCCAATACATGGAATATGGATTAACTATATTAATGATAACTGAAACATTTACATACAACAAATAGCGATTCATTAAAAACAATAATTTCGCAATAACTTCTATAAAAATGGAAACTATAACCATGGCAATAAAAAGCAAAGATAAGTATTTTTAGTCACAACTCCTCGTAGGAGACAAATTTTTAACCAAATCGACGTAAAAATCAATGTTTTGTAGAAATTCGTTGGGGCCGGGCCGAACTTTTATCTGTTATACCGGGTCGTTACGGGCCAATAACTTTTTCTCTACCGGCTGGGCCGGGTCGGGCTCGGGCCGAAGTTTTCAGTTTGATATCGGGCCGGGCCAATATTTTTTTGTACGAGCCGGGCTAGGCGAATTTTTCTTCTATGGATCGGGCCTGGCCCAGGCCTTGAAATTTCGGCCCGTGCAGACCTCTACCGTAGATTGCATAGTATAGGGACTTCCGTTCCAAAATACTGTTTCTATTACATTTATTTCTATATATCCTATTGTAAACTATATTGATTTTTTAATAGATCTCTATTTGTATGTAAATATCTGAATTATTATTAATACCATTAATCTATTTACACGGCTTGTTGTCTTAAAACTCTGAAAATTTCTATATCGAAAAACCATCTAAGACGGAATCACATAGCAGAGAAAAAAAAAAGTATCATTTATTTTCAAATGGAATTATATCCATTTAGCACAATAAATTTTTTCAATAAATTTTTTTTTGGATCAATAATTTTTTTCTTTTAAAACAGGATTTCGTCATACACAGATTCTTATAACGGGTTTTACAGTACTGTATATACCCACTCCCCCTAGCAATGTAGGATATGTATTATTCTTTAAAGGGAATTTTAATTGTAGAAAAATAGTTATTTAAAAGTATATGTATTTTGGCCAAAAATTGTTGACCCAAAGAGGTTGTTCCTTGAACAGATTTTTGCACAAATCAGACAAAGACAGATCAATGATTTTCATACAAGCACGGTTGTTGAGACCATGCCAGAAAATTTCGGTCGGTGCAGACTTCGAGGAAGAGTAAAACACCGGCCCAGAAATAAGCTCGGTTCGGCCCGGCCGGAGCATCCAGAGAAAGCAAGACCAGGGCACGACCAAGGCCATCTTGATATAACAGGCCGGGACAGCGTTTTAGCCGGTAGGGGAAAGGAGGGAAGATTGATCTCTATATCCACTATGCTATAATATGAAGTTTACATGTAAAATATTAACACATATATATATTTCATTTACTGTCGTTGATTTCATAAATAAAAATAATTTTGTTTTTCAGTATTTAATTTTTTTGTTGCAATTCTTATTTAAAAAAATAAAACTACAGATAAATATATATTTACTTGCCTTCACCATCACATATGGCAAATCAACTTGCAGAATCTAGTTCATAATAAGTAAATGCAAATTTTAAAAAGAAAATATTAAATTGTTATTGCATTATATATTTTAAAAAAATCACATTAATGTTTAAAAATGAACTGAATGTATGAAAAAATGATTTATTCTAATATTTTTATCATACAACTCAAACAAAAATTTAAATATTTAGTAAAAATTCAGATTTAAATCTTTCATTTTCAATAAATTAAAAATGAAATCTAATGATAATATTCTTTCATTTATAATTTTTTTTTATTTACATATATATTTAACGTGCTTCAAAAGGTATCACGAAAGGGTTATGGAGTTTAATCAATTACATAAATTTATTTCTTGAGGTTTTGTTTGCTTGTTTGTTTCTCACACAGAGAATAAATAATTCGTATAACGAATTTTGTTTTATTAAAATAACTCACTAATAAGGATAAAAGCAGTTGTATTCGTTATAAGAATTATTTATTCTCTGAATATTGTACAAATTGAAATAAAAAAATTCTTTAGCATATTTAAAGACTCGACCATTTTTGTTGATAAAGTTACATGACAGATGGAACAGTTACAGAATATCAAATGAAGTATATGAAATTATCAGTTGAAGCTTACTATCTTTCAAATTTAAAAACTGTCCCAGTTATTTGAATGAAAATGTTTTCGCGAGGCATGCAACAAATTGAAAAAAAAAAATAGCTGGACAAACTAAATGAAGATTTACTGGATATTTTTCTCGTGGTGGATAAATAAACTCTATTTCGGATATTGAAGAAGAATTCAAAAGAGAAAATAATGAGATTGATACCTTCCTTAAGTAAAATTATGTGGAACTAATATTACCTAACTAAATATTAACTAATATTACCTAACTAAATATTAACTAATAGTACCTAACTAAATATTAACTAATATTACCTTGAATTGTTGGAGAGAATTAGAAAATATTTTAACCAGTGTTAAAAATATTAAATTTTTGAATCCCATGAAAATAAAACACATAATTATTCCTAGACTTGGAAACTGTTTATATATGAAAATTCTAATAGTGACATATTAGATCAACTGTGTATTACTTATACTTATATAATTCTAAATTACTTTGTTTGCCATCTTAAAAGGCATTTAAAAAGAATATCTGCAAATTTAAAAGTTTCTCCAGGTGTTGCAACAACTAGAAATCAATCATTAAAAGAAAAATGTGTAAATTTGAAACAAAATTAAAAAATAGTCAACTTTTTATAAAGTTTTTCCTATAAAGCCCACAATCTTGTAGGATTTGCAAACAATTTAGAAAATCATGCAACTACTATATACAAGCATTTATATACACGTCAGTTTTATTTATTTATTATTTGATCGATTATTTAATTATTTGATTATTTAAGTAAAGAGATTATTATTTGCGATATCCTTTAATGCGTATAAAACAATTTTTTATTAAATAAATATTTTAAATTTGTTAAGCATTTTTTAAATTCAATTTGTACAATATTCAGAGAATAAATAATTCGTATAACGAATACAACTGCTTTTTACCCTTATTAGTAAGTTATTTTAATAAAACAAAATTTCACATGTATTCTAAAATATCTCCTAAATGAATGAAAAGATATTGTGTATTCTAGATATATTTATTGTATAAAACCAGGGATCCGTTTAGGAAGAATTTGATCTGTTAAAGGACCCTTCACAATTTTTTTCTTCTTAAAACATGACCTTTCACAATTTTTTTTTGTCTTGAAACAGGACATTTCACAATTATTTTGCCTTATAAAAGGACCCTTCACAAGAGTTTTTAATACAAAAATGGGCTCTTCACAAGTTTTCATATTAAAATAAAATTCCACCTGCAACAGCTGTAATCATCAAAGACCCCTATTATTTAACTCTATGTATAATGTAAATATGTTTACAAATAAATATATCAAAATTTAATGTATATTTTTTTTTCGGTAAAACAAGACCTCGTTATAATTTAATTGCCTAAACAGGAACCAAAATATAATTCTAATTTCAGATTCACAAAATTATTATTACATTTTTCACAAATATAAAAAAATGCTCACATTTTTCGAAAAAAAGAAATAAAAAAATAGGACCCTGTGAAAAAATCTGGATGTACCCCTGAAAATAGCTTTAATAAAAACCTTTGCTAATCTTTGTTTTGCAATAGATGAAATAAGTTTCTTTCATAAGAAAAAAATATAAATTTAGGAACCTGTTTAATATGAATCAAAAGGTATCACAAATATATAATATGGAGTTTAATCAATAGCATTATACATAGAGTTATTTTTTCTGAGTTCAAAGATAATAAATATTTTATGTAATGAATACAATTGAATTTTATCAATATTGATAATAAAACAAAATTTCACATGAATTTTAAAGAATCCCTTAAATGAATGAGAAGATATTGTATATTTTAAATGCATTTATTGTATAAAAGCGCTTTAAAAAAAATTAAATATTTGTTTTGAAATCGATGAAATACTGTATATTTTTATTTAAAGAAAATATATGTAAATTCATAAATGTTTTATACTCATTAAGGGATATCACAAATAATAATATCTTTATTTAAATAATCAAATAATCTCATAGTAGTTGCACGATTTTCAATATTGTTTGCAAATCCCACAAGTTTGTGGGCTTTATAGGAAATACATTATAAAAAGTTTAGAATTTTCATATATTAGAATATATGAAATATATATATATTAGTTATGCTAGAATCGTCATATAAAAACAGTTTCCAAGTCTTGGAATAATTATCTATTTTATTTTCATGAGATTCAAAAATTTAATAATTTTTAACACTAGTTAAAATATTTTCTAATTATCTCCAATAATTTAAGGTAATATTAGTTAAAAATACATCAAAATTATGAATTATTTGCTTACCTGTGAAGACAGCTACTTGTAATTTTATATCTATTTGTATCGATTTCACAATATTAACACATTTATAAAAAATGAACCCATTCATCGCAATAATGAATATCAACATAACTATCCTTAAGAATGTATCAAACATATTATTTTTTCTTTTCAATTCTTTTTCAATATCCGAAATATAGTTAATTTTTTCCATCACGAGAAAAATATCCAGTAAATCTTCATTTAGTTTGTCCAGATACTTTTTTCTTTCAATTTGTTGCATACCTCGCAAAAACATTTTCATTCAAATAATTGGGACAGTTTGGAAATTTGAAAGATAGTTGGTAAGCTTCATCTGATACCTTCAGATACTTCATTTGATATTCTGTAACTGTTCCATCTGTGATGTAACTTTATCAACAAAAATGGTCGAGCCTTTAACTATGCTGAAGAATTTTTTTAATTAATTTGCATCTAACGAAATAACGCGCGCAACACGTGCTCACATCGTAGCGATAACACAACACAAGCCAAATTTCAACTTAGAGGAGAAATCAGAGCGGGGTGAAGATTTCAAGTCGCTCTCGTGTTCCCCCTTTGATCACGTGACTCTCCCCAGAGTAGCAAGCTGTCAAAGCCCGGTATATTGAGATAGCCCTGGCACGACCCAGAAAAACTCATGATCAGACTCGACCCGTCTCGAGTCCGTGTGCGCCTCTAAATGGCATTTGAATGGGAAAACGTGTTCTTAACGGCTGGAAAAATTTTAAATAAAATATGAAAAAAAAATTGAGTTTGAGTTTTAAATTTCGTTCAAACTCACAGATTTTTTTTAGCTTTCGTTCAGCTCACGTTCGTTTATCAAAAAGTGAGTCAAGTTCAACTCACGTTCGCAAAAAGTGAACTAAGTTCGTGAGTATTCGTTCACTTAGCGCGCTTATGCCCAACACTGCTTTTATGTTATAGTGGCCCCCGAGGATGAATCGCCAAGCGACCAAGATTTTTCGCCAAATTATAGAGCATCTATGACGTTATAATAATATATGATGTGTATAACATTTCCTGACGCATTTTTCCCAGTTGTAGTCATATATGACATGTTTATAAATAAGATGTATATATGGCATATAAGACGTAAATAATATGTATAAATATATATATATATATATATATATATATATATATATAATGACGTATATGACATATATGAGCTTTAAAAATATATATGTATGCGTATATTATATGAGTTTTATATAAGCTTTGCTATGTTCTTGGCGAAATCGTAAATTCAATCTTGGCGAAATCGTAAATCCAATCTTAGCATTGGAGGTCGCTATAACACGAAAGTACCGAAAAGGATAATGCAATTTTTAATAGGTTTGAATAATTAATTAGTGATACATAAATTATTAAAAAATAAACCTAATGTTTAAAAAAAAAAACTTTGGTTATTTAGAAATGTTTGTCAAGATAATTTACACATTTCGTTATTTTTATTTATTTATTAGACTTAATATCGTATTTCTTTTACGGCGGACTTTTCTGTCGTCGTCAAAAAATTGTAGTCCACTTTTGGACCAGTTTCAACTTTTCAAAATGTTTAAAGAAGGTAGCAACGACCATTGCTTCGGCTTTCACTTTTATTGCTTTATTGGATCGTTTCTAAAAAAATCGCATTATTTTAATTTTTGCATAATCGAATATTGAAAAAAAATGTACTTTCGAATTAAATTTGTTTGAAAACTGTAGCTGAATTTAGCGGCTTTTTATGACTTTTTAAATAATTTTCAATCATGATTTTTTTTTTTTTTTTTTTTTGTAATCTCTATCATCAATGAGTATTTGTCTGTTACAATAATGTAAAATTAGTGACAGTGTTATCACAAATGGTAATTGACTGCCCAGAGTAAAATTAAAAAAAGAAAATTAAAAGCAGATTAGCCATAACACCAGAATAACTACAGATTAACTATCAGGTATGCACTTTAGCGCTAAATTGAAATCTGTAATACGAAGAGATATAAATTATCATTTTATGCTGAACATAAAATTAATAGGAAATTAAGTTGAAGTGGCTAAAAGATACTTTTAGTTATAGAAAAAGAAAAAGCTAGTATTATTACTTTGATATTTCAAAATTCATGTAAATATTTAAACAGGGAACAAAATATTTGTTTTTTCTTAAAAGTTAAATATCACATGTTTCATGACCTAATTACTTCATATCTCATATTATTGAAGCACAAGGTATTTCATCAATACAACCTTGTCTATATTACATGCGCAAATATTTTATTCATGTATATATAAAAACTATATTTACTCGTCGTCGGTATGGCGCAATGTGTTATGTGCGAAAACTTCTTCTATTCAGGAAAATAATCTATAACAAGTTAAAATATTAATAAGCAAAACAACAACGCATAATGCAAAAGTAATGTGTTTATTTACATTGGATTATAGAAATTTAAGCAACAGGAGATGATAATAGAAGATAAAGCATAAAACGATGGCAGAGAAGCAGCAAGAAGCGAGGCATACAAAACATTTGTTCAAGAGCAGCAATCCCAGATATGATTGGCTGCAGTGACGTAGCCAAGGGGGGGGACCCCCCCACGAACCCCGAACGAAGAACTGGTTTACTGAATCATAGATACAACAACATTAAAAACTGATAAGACGGAATCATAAAGAAGCAATGAAAAATTCCTCTTTAGACAGGTGTTTGTCTTAGCAAGTATTATTTAAAGGTATGTCTTTCGCCGGGACTATGAAAATTTTCCGTTTAAGACAGGTTTTTGTCATAGACGTGTCCTATTTTGTCAGCTATCCTCTAAAACTGTTATAACGTATCCACTCTATAGTATACTTCTGAAAAGCATAAATGTATTACAATAAAATATGTGAAGATGAGAGCTTATCTTAAACAGCAAAAGTTCAAGGTTCAACTAAAACACCACTACATATTTATACCTGCTAAGATTTGAAACCTACTAAAATGAATTTTTTTCTGGTTGTGATTCCTTCTTGGCAGGTTTTCCATGAACACGGAATCCTCTAGTAAACGAAAACATTTCATGGTCTCGAACACGAAAGGATAACTATTACAAGTATATATGATATGACGAAAATCTATCTACAACGGAATTTTTTAACGATCCTTGGCGGTTCCGTTTTCATAGGTTTTAATGTAACTAGATTAAACGCAAAACTTCTTCAATAGAGACTTCGATGGCACCAACTGTTGCCAACACTTTCGGGAAAAGTCGAGTTTACACGAATGCAATAACAGCACATTGATCAGAGTTTGGCGACTCTTATCTTTGTTCGTTTTATAATTTTATATCGAGCAATATTATCAATTACTTTAAATCTACTGGCTGGAATTTTTTTAAAAAGTAACTTTATTCTTCGACTAGATATTTGTGAATTCTTATTCAACATTACATTACCACTGTCAAAATAACTGCATCTGAATGTGATTTGTCTTCTGCTGTAAAACATGCTGATGATGTCATTTTTCAACTTTATGAAACTTTACAGTAATCAGTAAACAAGGAAGAGGGGACTGGTGTTCAAAAGTTTTCTGACCTGTTCAAGACAGCACAGTCCTATGCTAAAGAAAACTCCGGCACAATTTTCTTTATTCACACATACTCCTTGTCATGCTGACCACCAGATACATCTCGTTCAATGTCAAACCTGAAGAATATTTCGGGAAATCAATTTTCTTCCTCTTTTTGATACTTTTATTTCTGATCTCGTTATTCGTTAATCGTTAAAGAAAAGAACAGAGGGATATTGAAATATTTTGATGTTCTTCTAGGTTTGTACAAAATAATGGTGATTCTTGTTATTAAACTTTTCAACCTGAGCTAATTTTAATAAACTGTTAATGGAATATTACGCTGTTGTATATTATTTTGAAGGGCAAGTTTTTACCTACTTATTTAGTATTATAATTTTGTTTTTCGCTATTGTACAGGGATATTTAAGACAGTTACAGAACTCTGGGAAATTTCGTACGATTTTTTTACTAATTCAAAATGGTACGAAAATCAGAGGAAACGGCTTGTATATCAACCACGTTACAGCGTTGAATTCAGGAGAGAAGGGGTGGGGCATCCACTCCGGAGAATCGAAATGACCTCCCGGAAGATTTGAGATTTTATGCTTATTAATGGTCTAGGAGTGTAATCTCTCCTCTTTCGGAACTCCACATTGTGGGAAGGGGAGACCATTCGGGAGAAAAATGGTACCCTCCGCAGAAATCCTTCCTGGAGAAAAATGTCTGAATTCGACATTACATTTGACCGAAGTACAACTTGAGAAACTCACAGTTTAACATTGTTTTCAGAAATTTCATGATGGCAATGAGAGTTTTGAATGTGAAGGTCGTAGGAGGCATTCGGTTATTAACAATGAGAAATTGAAAGCAAAGGTTGAAGCTAATCCACGTACCAAAATCTGAAAGATTGCTGCTGAACTTGTAGTACGTTCTAAAATTGTTTCCAACCGCTTAAAATTGGCACAGCTTGTCCCCAATGGGACCTTGCCAAAGAATATTTACTCCGTACATATTTACTCCGTACACTCCGTATTACATCTATTCTATATTCTTTGACCTTGCGCCATTAAACCTTATACAACCAACCAACCGCTTAAAATAAATTGGTTGAAAAGTAAAATAGCAGAAACCATCATTATTTTTTACACAATCTAATACTTCCCAAGATGTGCTAATCCATCATAATTATTTTTTTTTACAAAAATTAACATCTTTTAAGTCGACCAGATATCATAAACAACTATTGAGGTCGAATATTTACTTTAGTATTAAAAGTGGTGAAACTTGAAAAAGAATTATGGCTGTTTTAGACAATTGTAACAAAATAGTTTCCCCAACATCAACTATATTTGTTACGCGTGTTTGTTACATTTTGTTTGTTACACAAGATTTTTTTTCTTAAAAATTAAAACCTTATCTCACAAACTCCCCTGGTTGAATCAACGGCTGACGGCATTGGCAATTATGTCAACACATTATTCAGTATACCTATTACAGCACAAGGTCTTAATTCAATGACAAGAAATTAAACATGAAAACTGAAAAAACAATTTCAACCAAATGCTGTTATAAACTTAACCATTCGATCATAATTTTAGCGTAATCAAATTTTTATGTTACATAAAACTTGATTTAAATGCATTCTCTTCAGTGTGTTCTGAGTTTTTTATATCATAGTGTTTGTAAAATCTTTTTCTTTGGTAAATATTAATGTAACTTCATTGTATTATTAGGTACAATGGTAGAGATTGATCTTACTTTATTTTACACATGCTATTTTTTTAAATTAAGAAATTGATAAGGAAATACCTAAATTTTTAAAGTTACTCGAAATACTCTTATTGCATACACACACACACACACACAGTCAATCCTGTCACACTATACTTCAATAAGACGCGTTTCGTTGGGATCCCGAAACTTTTCTGTTTGAGGCAGGATTACGTTATAGGAAGTTTCCGCTTTCAGAGGCTTTACTGTATTTATAAGTAGGGTAAAACCTGACAAAACGAAATCGGAATCACAGAAGAACAATGAAAAGTCCCGTTTCAGGCAGGTTTTCAGCAGATTTAATTGTATGGTTATCCATATCAGGACCATGCAATGCTTCCGTTTAAGACAAGAATCTGCTATAGACATGTTTTACCATACATATTACATACATAAGTTATATTTGTACATATACAGCAAATCCTGGGGAAACGAAACCTGCCTATAACGGAATGCTGACCTAAACAGAAATATTCATTCGTCAAATAGAAAAGAATACCATTCACCAGTTAAGTCGAAAAACTGTCTAAGACGGAATTTTTTAACACTCTTTGCGATATTATCGTGGCAGGTCTTACTATATATGTAAGCTGAAGAAAAATTCTGGACCCCTCCCGAAAGGAAATCCTGGCTACGCCACTGATGGCTACGCCGCTGTCAAACAGCAATCCCAAGGCAGATCATTCAGCAAAAAAGCAATCCGTGATGTCGAGCGAAGAAGCATCGTGGTAGCGATTAAAAAGGAAACATTTCAGTTTTTCACGAAAGTGACATATAATGTGAAATGTAATATATAATAATGTAAAGTGAGAGACAATATAACTTGAGACGTAAAATAGAAAAATAACATAAAACTTGAGACATCACATATATTTAATAACACAATATTCACATAAAATAATAATTCACATCATAACATAAAATAATTCATAATAATTCACATAATATAAAATACAAAGATAATATAGCTTGAGACATAAAACACTCCAATATATAATAATGAAAAGTAACATAGAACTTGAGACATCGCATAACATAATATAAATTCAAAGATAATATAGCTTGATACATAAAACACTTCACAAACACAAATCCATATAAATCCAGTTTCAAAAGGTAGTTTTGATTTACTCAATAGTTATTCTAATTCCTCTTTCAGTCTTTTCTGAAATAAAAAAGAAAGAAAACTAATATTAACAACGTAAATGTCTACAAAATACTGTAAAACTTTATTATTGCAACTTTTAAATATAAGTCAGCTAATATGACAAGTATTATCTAAAGAAATTCGGATTATTTTCGTTATTTACATGTGCTATAACAAGAATTTTAATATTTTTATTGAAATAATATAGAATATTTTCGTTAGAAATTCAACTGCGATTTTAAAAACTTTAATGGTTTATTAGATATTACAGATTTATTTTTAACTTTCATACCACCACCGCGCAATAAGGTAAAATAGAACAAAAAAAGAAAACTGCCCAGTTAAACTGAGGGCATTGAGCTCACGGGCTATTCACACTAATTGTATATTAGGCTATTTTTTCAAAGAATAATGCCACTCGAAAAATAAAGAAATCGACAATATTTTAAGGGGGGGGGATAAGCACCCGTTCCCACCCTTTATACTTAACCAATAAACCCCCAAAATCTACTCAAGCAAGCGCCTTACCACAATGAATTTATACACAAAATTTTAAAAATATCGGATAATTTTGCTTGAAAAAAACCATTTATCTAAATTAAGGGAGGTGAACCCCCCCCGTTCCCCCCTTTATACTTAACAAATGAAAACCCAAAACTAATCAGGCAAGCACCTTACCACAATGAAAATATATACAAAATTTGAAGAAAATCGGATAATTCTGCATGAAAAACCCATTTATCTAAATTAAGGGGGGGTAGCCCTCCCGTTTCCCCCCTTTATACTTATCCAACGAACACCCAAAACTAATCAGGGAAGTGCCTTAACACAATGAGCCTATATACAAAATTTGAAGAAAATCGAATAATTCTGCATGAAAAACCCATTTATCTAAATTAAGGGGGATTAGCCCCCCGTTTACCCCCTTTATACTTACCCAATGAACACCCAAAACTAATTAGGGAAGTGCCTTATCACAATGAGCCTATATACAAAGTTTAAATAAAATCGGATAATTCTGCATGAAAAACCCATTTATCTAAATTAGGGGGGGGGGTAGCCCCCCGTTTCCCCTTTTATACTTATCCAATGAACCCCCAAAACTAATCAGGGAAGCGCCTTATCACAATGAGCCTATATACAAAATTTGAAGAAAATCGGATAATTCTGCATGAAAAACCCATTTAACTAAATTAAGGGTGTTAGCCCCCCATTTCCCCCCTTTATACTTAACTAATGAACTCCCAAAAATAATCAGGGAAGCACCTTATCACAATGAACCTATATACGAAATTTGAAGAAAACGGATACTTCTGCATGAAAAACCCATTTATCTAAATTTAGGGGGTTAGCCCCCCGCTGCCCCCCTTTATACCTAACTAATGAACTCCCAAAAATAATCAGGGAAGCACCTTATCACAATGAACCTATATACGAAATTTGAAGAAAACTGATACTTCTGCATGAAAAAAACCCATTTATCTAAATTAAGGGGGAGTTAGCCCCCCCCCTTTCCCCCCTTTATACTTAACCAATGAACTCCCAAAACTAATCAGGGAAGCGCCTAATCAGAATGAACCTGTAAACAAAATTTGAAGCAAAACGGATAATTCTATCACGAGTTATCGCGTTACGTACATACATACATACATACATACGTAACATACAGAACGGGCGGGCACATTAGCTCTCAGGCTTTGATAGCCTGTGAGCTAAAAAAGTGTAATTTTCATTTTATTATCTTTTTTAATGGGATATTAAATAGTATATATATATATTTATATATATTAAACATCATCTCAGGCCATCAAAACTCGAATTTCACAACGTTGTCAGTTGCCATGAACACAAAGCCGATATGAGTTGCCATGAACACAAAGCCGATATGAGCTGTCGCAGTATAAAAAAAATAGGAAAAGATATTAAAAAAGAACTGCTTTAACAAAACTTTTAATTTTTTTATATTTGTTATTTATAACGAGTTACTTTTTATGGTCCGATAATAGTATTAGAATACAGGGAAATATATATTTTTTTTTCAAATATTCAGAATCAAAATTGAAATTTCAGTACCAAAAAATCACGGTTTTATCAGTATCAGGATTTCAAATCATTGTGCAGTTTTCGAACATGTTTGAAATTTACTTAATATATTTCCTAAGAATCTGAAAAACGATTGTGTACAACAAACAGCTGCAGAGACTTGCAGAACTAAGGGCTTGTTGTCGAAATTATTTCGGCAGTGCTTCTGCCGTTTAAATTTAATAGGAAAAGGCTGTTAGAATTTTGGTTTTTATCTCTATTTATTAAAATATTAGTATTTTCCAAATTTAACGTTTATTAGATATGACTGATTTATTTCATAACTTTGCTTTAAATTTTCATGCCATCACCTCACATAAAAGTAAAATATAAAAAAAAAGTTTAATTTTTATTTTATTATGTTTTTTAATGAGATAATAAATAGTATATATATATATATATATATATATATATATATATATATATATCATCTCAGGCCATCAAAACTCGAATTTCAGAGCGTTGCCACCAACACAAAGCCGATATAGCTGTCGCATTATAAAAAAATAGGAAAAAATATTTTAAAAAAATGCTTTAACGAAACTTTAATTTTTTTATATTTGTTATTTATGGAATTAACTTGCGGAACTAAGGGCTAGAGGTCGAAATAATTTCGGCAGTACTTCTGCAGTTGTTTGAACAAAGTTGACATCAACAAATCAAAATAACAATTCTTCGACGAGAATGTGTCGCCTTATTAAATACAGCTTCGTCAAAGAAATTTGTATTAAAAATGTTGAAGAAGTTCATGGTGCTACGAAATAAATCAAAAACCTCCTCCATTCATCTCTAATTAATTAATGACTGCCATATCTCACGAACAGTTAGTCATACGGGCCTGGGACTTGGCTCTTTCGATTCAACGTCCAAAAATACATAGATTTGGATACCCCCCAGATAATTTTTCCTTTACATTTTTAATTTTTGTATATTGATTGACTGCTTATTATGTTTATTTGGACACCTGAATGAGGTCTGAACTGTTTGGGTAGAAGTATTTGCGTTCGAAATTTGAAGTCCCCGTTCAAAATTTATTGATTTTTAAGCACATGTTTTGCGATTTCGCCCTACAGTGCACCACCTTAGTCGGCATCCACGAAGATATCTGTGGGCACGACCCACGACAGACGAATTTATGCAGCAGTTTTGTATTTGTGAGATATAAAGAATATAAGAGATCTGCAGACAACCGACGTACATATTTCTTTCTTAAAGATTTATTATTTTCATACACATAATACCTATACACATCGACGCTCCACTCAATCAGTGATAGGTCTGTGAGGATGACAGCCGAACCACATTTATGCTGAGATCTATACAGACAATTGTCGACTGTAGGCGTAGACTATGCACACAATAAACCATTAAATATATAATTTATAACTGTTTTTTTTACAGACGTAACAGTGAATAAAATGATTTGTATTTTCCTGCAAAAATTTCACTTTAAAATAAAAATAATAATAACAAAAACGCAAATTTGCTTTGTGTAGATACATTCAGCTATAAATGTTTCAAACCCTTGAATGTTTGGTTGAGAAAAACCGTCATCAAGCAGGAGTGTCCATCAACCAGAAGGGATCTGTGAAAGAGACTATGAATTATTTTATTGTCCCGAGCTCCGCGATGGTTAGATTAATTTTATTTTTGTGGAATTTGTTCTTTGAACATAATCACATAATAAGATCACTAATTATAATTAAAAAATAGATAAAATGCTTAAGTGATACAAAGAGGAAACACAAAAGGCTTATAAAAACCTTTTAATGATCGACATATGTTTCAGCGCTCATTTATACGGTGCAATTTTCAAGATATATAACGATAAACAAAAATATTCTCGCAATTTTTTTAAAATAAACGTGAAAACCATAAATAACGAGATCACATATGTAAAAAAAAAGGTGCTTGAAATAGTTAAGGTCAAACCAGGCGGGGTGGCCTACCTTTCGGCTTAAGCTCAACTTTAATATTTCTTTATTGCTTTTTTAAAAACTGAAAAGTACCTCGTGCCAAATTTTAGGTAATTCAAATGAGGCGGATTCATATTTATTACACATAATGATTGTTATGCCGAACCCTTTAATGAATCCGTCTCATTTGAATTACCTAAAATTTGGCACGAGGTACTTTACAGTTTTTAAAAAGCAATAAAGAAATATTAAAGTTGAGCTTAAGCCGAAAGGTAGGCCACCCCGCCTGGTTTGACCTTAACTATTTCAAGCACCTTTTTTTTTTTTTTTTACATATATGATGTCGTGATTTATGGTTTTCAAGTTTATTTTTAAAAATTTACGAGAATATTTTTGTTTATCGTTATATATCTTGAAAATGGCGCTGTATATGAGCGCTGAAACATATGTCGACCATTAAAAGATTTTTATAAGTCTTTTGTGTTTCCTCTTTGTATCACTTAAGCATTTTATCTATATTTTAATTTGTCTTTGAAATTCATCTAATGTAATGGAGATTTGCGTTTAAAAATAAACTGTTAATTCGTCTCCCCACCCCCACCCCCTAAAAAATAATCAAAAGTCATTTTAGTTTAAAAGGTGCAACTTCGAGATTTCCTCTCAAGATTTATGATTTTCATGCACACTATAGTTACACGTTTTCCAGTTGCTAAAATTACATCCTATTTTCAGAGGGAATGACCTACTTTTTCAATAATCGCATTACGATTGCTTGTATCAAAAGAGAAGAATTTATATCGATAAGAGTGATACATTAAAAGAAAACTAACCTTCAATTCACAGATAGCACATATTTTTAGGTGCGCTCGTAATTATATAAATACGTAGCACCTATTGTCGTTATCTGGTCCGTCCGTCTGTCTGTCCGTCTGTGTCTGTTCGTCCGCATGTAACAACGCAAAAACTACTTAACCGAATGGTTTGAAATTTAAGATATATTATCTTTGCAGAATTTTGTCGAGACATTTCAAATTTTGTGAAAATCGAATCAAAACTTTAGAAAATATTAATAAAAATATTTATTAAGAGATTTGATTTTTGTTTTTTGTTTTTTAAATCGGTGTTTTCTTGTTACAGGAGCTACAGAGGTTTAATGTTCAAGCCACCGAGATACTTATTTTATTACAGAAATTACACTGCAGACGATATATTTCATTTCATAGAATTAAATATAATCAAGATCTGAATATTTATATAACTAGCTATAGTACGAACGCACCACAGTTGTCAAGTTTGACGTACAATTTCCAACTTGTTGAAGTTTGTGGAGAAAATCACTGGGAAATGGCAGAGTTGAATTGTTAAAATTAAAACAAGCCATCAAAGGCCCCTTTAATTTGGAGTGTAGTCCGATCAACCAACAATAATTTTGTCGGAAACATCGAATTGTAGTGATACCTGAGCAGCTAACATTTTGGCCACTTTTAGGGATTTGCTTGCAAATGTTTCGTTCGACAATGGTCCAACTCTGCAAAACGGGCACTTTTTACTATTGGTCAACGTGTGACTCCAGAATTAACCAATATTGGCCCAACAATTTTGTGCTACTGGTGTTTACTGTTATCATAAACAGGAATCTGTACGGGATGATATTAAGCATTTTGTACGCAAAAAACCCCTACATGCAAACACCCTACGATAAGAACAGTGATAATTCTTTTTAATCGCCTAGCTATGAGAATCCCTATCTCCCTACAACAAAAAGCCTGACCCTCCCGGCTATTAGGTCTATATTTACGTGTGAGTCATCCGCTCTTTGTGAAATCTTCCATAAACAATCAAATGTCAGTTTTTCAAATTTCACGTTTACAAAAATCAGTTCTTGTTTGTTTACTATATCACTAAGTAAGAGGGATAAATTCGTTGTCCTCTTTTCAAGCAAGCAGCGATTAAACTATAACTTAATTTTGAAATTACTCAGTGCAATGATTGCAACAGAAATAGATTAGAGGAAGTAGGCGTTAAATATTATAATATAAGACGCGACTCTGGAATTAATTATATTCTAAAAAACACTATATATTGAATTGGACAACGGAAGATCATTATTACAATATCATTCATACTTATAAAATGTTTACTTTTATATACAAGTATCCACCTTCCTCAAATTTTGAAATATCTATAACAATAATAATGAAAATAAAAGAATTACTTATTGATGAAATCTTAAAAAATATTAATTTCTTTTATTGTGTGTTTAACCTTACCAACATATGAGTGGAAAGGAAAAGCAAATTCGTTCTAATATTTTTGTTTCCATAAATATGCTTTTTATTTCACACTCATGCATATTGACGTCATATCAGCAAAGTAAATTTATGTTTTTCTTGTTATATATCATATTTAATTTAAAAAATGAACTCATAAATATAAAATGTATTAATACTTACGTATCTATTTGGCTTTTGGAAAGTCTTTTTCCACTTCATTTTAAACCAATCTTTAACTTTACCAGGAAGATTTTTTCCCGATTCAGGATAGTCTGGTATATCCTTTGATCTTTGAATGTCCGGCGACCCATGATGTTTTTCAGTGCTGATCTTTTTCTCAGCGCACTCAGTCGTCGGCACTTTTTTGACAATATCCTTTTCAATCGTCATTTTCGAATCTTTACATCCATCCAGAAAAGGATTTCTGCTGAGATGTTTTTCTTCTTCTGGAGACGATTTTTCGGTAGTTTTTTCATCTACTTCTGTACCAGTTGATAGAAATGGATGACCTTTAATTTTCTGTACAGAAGGCCGATCTTCCTGATTCCATTTCATCATGAAGACGACAAACTCATGAGCAAGAAGCAGCTCGTTTTCTGTAAAGGCCACTGCTGGAAAAGCTTTCATCACCAAGTTACAAAATACGGTTCTCTGAAAAAAATGTAATATTTATTAACATTATGTCAAAGACGTCTTTATTGGGAGAATCTACTTCTTTGGCGTATAAAATTCACGTGATTTTTACGATTTTGTTTTTCGGTTACAAAGAAAATAATATCACCTTCGGAGCTTTTGAATTATATTTATTAATACTTTCACTTATATATTTAAGTTTTTTCTTTGTGTGTAAAAAATTATATAGCACGCTTTGTGTGACGGAGTTTACCTGCAGGTGCTTCCAATCGGGCAATCGCTTTTCTCCGGTCACAATCATCTGAAATTTGTTCGCCAAATTATGAAATAGTATTAAGTTCTCTGGATTTTATACTAACATTTAGTTTTAAAATTTATTTTTGACCAAATGGTGATCATTTAAACAAAAAAGGTCATTTTTTCGGCTTTTTTAAAAAAAAAACCTTTTCTGGGATAGAAAAAATAATTATTCAATGAAAATCATACTTTTTGATGGTATAAGCTCCAGCAAAAAATGACTACCTTTCTAAAAAAAAAAAAAAAAGAAAAGAAAAGAAAAGAAAAAAGAAAGAAAAAAAAGCAAATCAGTCAATTCGTTCTCGAAAAAAATAGTCGCCCAGTTTGCAAAACATGGTTCCGTGATGCACTAAACTTCGAACATAAAGCTGCGCATCGCATAGTTTACAGGTTTCAGCGGCGTAATGTTGAATGCAAGGAAAATTGTAAGGAATTGGAATATCACGAAATCGCTTTAGGGCAAAAATTTGTACACGTACTAAAGAAAAACGGAAAAATTTTATTCAAAGAAGTAGAACCTCCCTTTAAGCAAACTTTTTCTTTAAAGAGAGAGAATTTAAAGGCAAGAATTACAGCGAGTAATAACATAAAAAAATATATGTATAAAATATTAAAAAGAATGTGATTCCATTTTTTTCTCTTTAAAATCTTCAAAATCTAAAATTATTATATATATCATGTAAAAACCTTTTAAACATACGTTACAACGAAGGACCTACAGGCAAAGTACAAATTAAAAACAAAGTAAAAATTTATTATTTAATAGTTTTCAACAAATATTTTTCTTATTAAAAAAAAAAAGAATTATGAAGTGTAATTGCGTTTTAAGAAAACAAAATACGAAACACTATTGTAATATAAATGATAAAACAATGCTTTTAATTTTTATATGTATTAAATTCAATTTAAAATTACACTTTAGTTCTATTTAAAGGAAATTTACAAACTATTTGCTTTCTAGATTAGTTAATTAATTCAACTTAAATTTTGAAATATCTATAATAATAGTAATGAAAAAAAAAAGAATTATTTAAAGATGAAATCATAAAAAATATTAATTTCCTAGTGTGTTTTTAGTGTGTTTAACTTTTACCAGTGTATGAGGGAAAGGAAAAACAAATTCATTCTGATATATTTTTCAACAAAAGCATGCTTTTTATTTTAATACTGCAGACAGATTAATAAATAGAAGAAACACTAAATACGAACATTTTTATAATGCATTCATATTTTTTAAAAAAATTCTTATATTATAAATATTCATAATAAATTTAAGGTATAGTAGATTTGTAAAGGTATTTACGATTATTATTACATTTTTTGCATTATTGCGTAGCACAAAGTAGAACTTTTTTTTTTCTTTTTTCTTTTTTTTTTTTTTTTTTTTTGCAGATTATGATTATACAGATTATGATATAATTTCAAAGTATATGTAATAAATTCAAGGTATGATATATTTTCGAAGGTATTTACGATTATTACGACATTTTTTGCGTGTTATTGCCTAACACAAAATGGAGCATATATATATTGTAAAGCATTTTACCTGAAGTGATTGAATTACAACAGGCTCCACATTCATTTTCCACGATTGAGCATCAGTGACAGGTTTCATCTGATCGGTCGGCCACTCTCCAGTCAACACATTCAGGCACATCATTCCATAGAGCCATACATCGCAGGCACAGCCTTCAAGGTTCTCATGGCGTGCAGGATCATAAAAGTCTGGGGGTCTATATACCAGCGGAGCAACAAGTCTAACAAAACAAAATGACAAAAGATTTAGATATGATATATAGAAGTGTCAATAATTTTGTAATTTCTACTGATTTATTTATTTATTATGATTTCGTTAACACTTATATGGCAGACCATACACATGACCATAGAATTAAGAAGAAACCAGAAGGTGTATAAGAGTATTTTACAAAGGATCTCCCCTGCTGCCTGTTTGCCACCGGATTTTTTGACAGTTTTCGAACTGAGTGTAAAAGTGTCCAGGCCGGGAGTCAAACCGAAGACTTTTGACTTAAATTGCCAACTGTCTGCTGATTGAGCTACCTGGACCGACAACCGCCCGTTTAATTCACTCAGATAACGTTATTGCAATAGAATCTGGTCTGTCATGTTCATAGAAGTAAAAACCAAGATACATATTTTTTTTAACAAAGCTTTTAATCGATTGCAATAAGTTTCCCTGTCACGCCTTTGGTAATATCCTTCTGCATCATCATCGGCCATAGCAAAAGCAAAAAAATAGATTAAGCGTTAAAATAAATAAGAAAATGTCGAGGGAAAGGCGTGTCAAGAAAGCGATAAGTACGACTTACTATCCCACTGTTTGGAATTGGTTTCGGTTTTCGGTAGCAAAGACAAATTTTAAAAAATCCGGTGGCAAACAGGCAGCAGGGGAGATCCTTTGTAAAATACTCTTATACACCTTCTGGTTTCTAGGTTATAATCATATCATAAGTCATGAGTCACAAGAATGAGTTAATTATCACGATGGAACCATAAATAATTGAATAAGGCCAATTGTAGTGCTATCATATCTATTGAATAATTGCAATAAAATGGAAAAAATAGATTTAAAAAAAAACATATATTTAATATCACAAGTTAGTATAAATTAAGAAAATTATTTTTATGAAACTGTTCTTATGAAGTATACTTATTAAAAAGCTGTTCTTATGAAGTATGCTTATTATAAAGTAATCTTATTTCTCTTTTTATTATGAGATTTTTAAACTGGTTGAAAATAATAACACAAATTCTGATTCCCTGAGCCCGATAATCAGTAGTGATGTAAGCATATTTGGAATTTGTTCGCGAACTTGAAACTATTTAACTTATATTTTTCAAATCAATTTCGATCGGATAATTTTATCCAAAATATAAATTTTTATGCTGCAAAATCAATTGAAAAAAGCAAAATTTAAAAATAAATAAATTAAAAATAGCTCCAAAATTCGGGCGTTTTCTTTAGATAACATAACATATTCGTTTCCCTGAAGTTATTCATTTTAAAAGATTTTTAATTTTAATACAAATCCTTATTCTACTTTTTTTGATAATCAATAATGAGAATATTTAGATTTTACTGATAAATTTGAAGATATTTTCTTATAAAACAAAAATCGACCAGCATCATTGTGTACTAAAACCATATTCTGTATTAGTACGTAATTTTTAAGACATTTTCCTACCTCTTTAATGGTTCTCCTGTATGGGTGAGGCCCGAAAAATCAAACAATACAGCTCGGCCGTCTGATGCTATGAGTATGTTATCCGTCTTGATATCTGTGTGGGCCAAACCAGTGTTATGCAAATAATGCAGTCCATTAAGTGAGTCCGCAAGCCAGCGCTTAACTTTCACAAAACCATTGCTATCAGCAAGGAAACGTCTACTACACAGCACTTTATCCAGTACATAACGAAGCCTGGGCATCACATATAACTTGAAATGCATAGGTTCTACATCTATTATCTCCAAAAGAGGGAGTATATTTCTGTGGCGAAGAACAGGCCATACTGATTCTTCAACATGCCAAGCATCTTCATATTTGATAATTTTTACAGCAACATTCTTTTTATGCGGAGAAATAGCTGATACAACTTCGCCGAAACTTCCAGTACCTAAAGGTTTTACATGGCAGAAATTCTTATCAAGAAGAATATTTTTAACATCGGCAAACAGAGATGAATCCCCAGAAGCCATTTTGTTAAAACAAATATCACAACAAAACTCTTTTTAATAGTTGTTAATTAATCAAAATTCGCCTTTATTCAAGCTTTGCACAACTTTTTGTCACAAATAACACTTTAATAAAACTTTAATAACACTTTAAGAGACACTTATAGAGCACATAAGCATAAAAACTTTGTATTCAATAAAACTTTAGTATGTTATTTTCATTGTTTAGTTACTCATTGTTAGATTGATGATGAATTTTAATTTGTCATTTTCAATTGTTAGTATTGTTATAATATAATTTTTTAATTACTTAACAATGAGTTATTTTTTTTAAAATTGTAATCATTGTTTTAGATTTTTCCTTCATTGTTCAGTTTTTTTTACTACTTTGTTGAATTTTTTAGGTACCAAAACATTGTATAATGACATTTTACAATGATATAATAATATTAAAATAAATAGTCTAATAATTTAAATAAATAAATAATAATTTAAATAAATAATTATGTATAATATAAAAATAATATAAAATAATATAAAATGATATAAAAATAAGAAATATAATAATATAATAATAATAATAATAATAAATAATAATGATATAATAAGAATAAGAATAATAAGAATAATAATATAATAATAATAAAATTACAATAAATATAATAATGTAATATATAAATAATATAAAAATACATTTAAATAGATAATAATTTAAATAAATAGTCTAATAAATTCAAGCAACATATAATATTTTTCGGGAGGGGGGGGGGGAGTATGGAGGAGAAAAATTTCAATTATAATAAATTTGGTTTCTTTATCTACAGTTTATAGAAATTTCTTTAGGAAGTGACAACACATACACCTATTATAATTTTTTGCAAAATTACCAGAAACCAGTTGATCCATATTTTAATGAAAAAAAAAATTTGCAGAGAACGATTTGCAGAGACCAAACTCAAATCAAGGTACAAAATGAAAAACAAAAAAATAATATAAAACAAGAGAAAAAATACGAGTAGGAATTTAATCTTTTTATCATCCATTTTATCCACCAGAGTTGTATGTAATCATTCCAGAAATTCAAATATTCTGCTATTCGGGGTGACTTTTGTTTAAACAATGCTGAATTATACACATGCGTTTAAATTTGCAACCTATTTAACGCAAAACATAATTTTATTTATAATTTTTTAAAGAAAGCTAAAAAAAAAAAAAAAAAAAAATGTAAGTGTTCTCCACATTATTCTTGACGAGAATTTATCCTCTTCTAAGAGTTTGAACTTTTTTTCCTGCAAATGCAAAATTCAAAGATGATGAAATAAAATAATAACATATATATGTTACTGTAAAAGCCTGAAGTCTGGTAAATCATGGGGGGGGGGGGAGAGAGAGAGAGAGAGAGAAATAGGAAAGAAAAGAAAAGGAGAGAAGTGTTGATTTGTTTCGTGAAAAAGATTTTTATAAATGTATACAGAAGTTCGTTCACAACAAAACTGAACCAAACATAGAACTTTATCGTCCAAATTTACAAAATTTTGTGAACTAATCCTTTGGTTATTCGATGTAAGGGTCTTCATGGGCACTGGCCAATTTTCCTTCCCTACACTCGGTCCGAGCGTGGTTTGGGGATTACTTTTACTATAAAAAATATATATAGAAGTTCGGACCGAGATGGGCCTGGACTAAATTTATTTTCCGGCGCACGTCGGGGTTGGACTGCATTCTTCTTGAGGTCTAATTAGGCAGAAATTTTCAGTCCCAGCTCATTTGAAAATCATTAGACAGGTACGGCTGTGGCCTGTCCAGTAAAAATATCAGTAAAATTTAACCCGACTCAATTTTTTTTTAAAAATTGCACGTATTTTTAAATCGCTATTATTCCACAATTAAAATTGATTTTTTTTTTCTTTTAAGCAATAAAATTAAAATACGGTAAAACCTGAGAAAAAGAACCTGCCTATGACGGAATCACGTATTTAACAAAACAAAACGTTGATCTATGTAAAATGAGGATATGAGGTGAGGATAACAGTACTTGTGAAAAGAATGTAATGCATTTACAACAGACGATGAACTTGCTCATAGGGGAACCAGCCATTACCCCCTATATAAGGGGGTAATGAACCAGCCCATGACGTGCATCATTTCCTTAAAGCCAGACTCCTTTTTTCAATCCAAAAACTTAAACATTTTGTATGACTTAAAATTCAGATACGAATACATAATAATTATTAAGATGCTACTTGGTGCGGTATAATATAAATTTAATACAACGTTAAAGGCGCTTGTTTACATATTCTGGCGTCTTTAACGTTGTTTTTAAATCTATACGAATACATAATATACCTAATAAATATTTAGATGAACATATATTTTTATATCAATCTTTTTATACTCTAAAAGTACACAATATTGATTGTAATCAGTAGAAATTTTTTCAAAAGTTTTAAAATATCACCTTTACAAACACCAAACTTTTAAGCCTAACCCCCCCCCCCTCCAAAAAAAGGAGGGGGAAGAAAAAAGAAAGGAATGAAAAAAGAAATGAAATCGCCTGCATTAATTTCTACGTTTAGAAAATATTTATAACATTAATTTTAAGCACAAAACCATATCCCATTCGCAAAATCTCGGCGAGAGTCGAAGTCAGGAGGTTTCAGTTCTTGGTTATGTTGCAACTCGTAGGTATACCGTTGCAAAGTTATTCTCAGTGCTCTCCAGACACTTCCGTACGACACTCCTGTCTGCCTCGAAACTTCTCGAGTACTGCATTCCCCATGTGCAGCAACCGCCGACATGGATTGCACCGTCTGCTCCATTGTCGTGGCAACAGCAGCGGCTGTTGAGGGACTTCCACTTCTCTGACGTGACGTCAAGAAACCTGTAGCTTCAAAATTCTTCATCATTTTGTTCAATGCAGAAGACATTATTGGTACTTTGCTATCTCGCATGCCCTTCATGTTGCGATATGCTCGCAATGCCGCAATGGCACTTTCCGAATTCTTATAATACAGTTTAAGTAAGAGGGCTTTCTCAACTATGGACAGTATTTCGATGCATACAAGCTTCGACTACCATTACCTGCTGCAGTTGCTCCTTTTTATATCGTTTTTTGCTTTACATAATCCTACATCAAAAATCCGACAGCGCCATCTGTTGGTCGCCAATAGAACTATTTTTTATTTCGTTGCCACACAAAACCCGGTTTCTTTTCCATCTGTTTGGTGAAACCGTATCTTTGTATCTTGATTCGTTTTCGAATTATTCATTTTTAAAGTTCGCCCTGACTTTTGGATCACCCGGTGTATAATTGTGTTAAAAACTGAAAAGTGTTTGCTAAATAGAAGTATTCGCTTTCCGTGTGTGCCCGCTATGAAGTTCTTATGGCATATAGGTTTCCTATAATTCTCACAAATCTTGCCACAAATCTTTTAACCTAATCGACGTAAAAATCAATGTTTTGTAGAAATTCGTTGGGGTCGAACTTTTATCTGTTATACCGGGCCGGGTCGGGCCAATAATTTTTTCTCTACAGGCCGGGCCGGGTCGGCCTCGGGCAGAATAAATTTTGTCTTGTGTTATTTTAAGGTTGTAGGTTTTAACATTTTATTTTCGACATTCTTTTGAAAAATAGGGTCTGCCCAAACCCGACCCGCAAGAGTCAAAACACAATCCGAAACCAATCCGAAGTCAACCTCTAAGGTCAAGTCAAAGCCTTTTTAACCACTATACAGGTCACAAACAGTGTTGCTAAACCTAACGGATTTTTTACTCAGAAATTTCGAGAATAAAATTTTCAATACTAATTTTCCTTTATTTTATTCACGAAATATCTATACTTATAATAATCAAAAATAAATATTCAAATTTTCTGGGAAGAATTTGGAATTTCTTAATGATAGTTTTTATAAATGACGCATAAAATGCATCAGCAGCCTTTACAGTGTTAATTCTTCTGTACATATATTTATTTTTACGTCTATATGTTTAAAATTTTGTCTTGTGACAAAAAAAAAAAATTATTAAAGACTCTTTTTATGTTTTTATTGTTCATTTTAAATAAAAGTGCCATAGACCAGAGATCTGCGCTGGCCGGGCTTGCGCCTAATTTCACTCACGGCTATCGGGCCGGGCCGTGCTTAGTCACTACTTTTTCCAGACCGGGCTCGGGCATTTTTCCCTGCAGGGCCTAACTTACTTTTTCCGTACCGAACCGGGACTGGTATTCTTCATACTCTACATGGGCCTAAATTTTCTGTCCCGGTTTTCACCTAACCTGTATGAAAATCATTGTCTCGGCGTGACCTGGTCCATTCAAAGATCAGTAAAATTTGCTCTGGGCCAAAAATTTTTGCAAAAAATGCATACATTTTTAAATCGCATTATTCTACAATTAAACATTAAATTTTATTCTTTGTAAAGAATAGTGCATTTCTAGGCTTATTAAAATGCAGCTAAATTAAAACATAGTAAAACGTGTGAAAAAGAATCTGCGTATGACGGAATTCTGTCTTAATCTGAAAAATATGTCGACCCATGCAAAATGAATGTACTAATACGTAAAAAAAGAATATATAATTACACCTGCTAAGAAGGGAACTTGTCTATAACGCATTTTTTTCTGTCCTGTGCAATTCCATCTTAGAAGATTTTACTGTATAGCATTTGTCAGAATTTTAAGTCTCCAATACATGGAATATGGATTAACTATATTAATGATAACTGAAACATTTACATACAACAAATAGCGATTCAATAAAAAAATTAATTTCGCAATAACTTCTATAAAAATGGAAACTATAACCATGGCAATAAAAAGCAAAGATAAGTATTTTTAGTCACAACTCCTCGTAGGAGACAAATTTTTAACCAAATCGACGTAAAAATCAATTTTTTGTAGAAATTCGTTTAAGCCGGGCCGGTTTCGGGCCGAACTTTTATCTGTTGTACCGGGTCGTTACGGGCCAATAATTTTTTCTCTACCGGCTGGCCGGGTCGGGCTCGGGCCGAAGTTTTAACTTTGATATCGGGCCGGGCTAATATTTTTTTGTACGAGCCGGGCCTGGCGAATTTTTCTTCTATGGATCGGGCCTGGCCCAGGCCTTGAAATTTTGGCCCGTGCAGACCTCTACCGTAGATTGCATAGTATAGGGACTTCCGTTCCAAAATACTGTTTCTATTACGTTTATTTCTATATATCCTATTGTAAACTATATTGATTTTTTAATAGATCTCTATTTGTATGTAAATATCTGAATTATTATTAATACCATTAATCTATTTACACGACTTGTTGACTTAAAACTCGAAAATTTCTATATCGAAAAACCATCTAAGACGGAATCACATAGGAGAGAAAAAAAAAATCGTTATAGTTTAGTTACTTTTTTACCAGGTCTGTCGTCTCTTGCAAAGTATTATTTATTTTCAAATGGAATTATATCCATTTGGCACAATAAATTTTTTCAATACATTTTTTTTGGATCAATAATTTTTTTTCTTTTAAAACAGGATTTCGTCATACACAGATTCTTATAACGGGTTTTACAGTACTGTATATACCCACTCCCCCTAGCAATGTAGGATATGTATTATTCTTTAAAGGGAATTTTAATTGTAGAAAAATGGTTATTTAAAAGTATATGTATTTTTGCCAAAAATTGTTGACCCAAAGTGGTTGTTCCTTAAACAGATTTTTGCACAAATCAGACAAAGACAGATCAATGATTTTCATACAAGCACGGTTGTTGAGACCATGCCAGAAAATTTCGGTCGGTGCAGACTTCGAGGAAGAGTAAAGCACCGACCCAGAAATAAGCTCGGTTCGGCCCGGCCGGAGCATCCAGAGAAAGTAAGACCCGGGCACGACCCAGAAAAACTGATGATCAGACTCGACCCGTCTCGAGTCCGTGTACGCCGCTAAATGGCATTTGAATGGGAAAACGTGTTCTTAACGGCTGGAAAAATTTTAAATAAAATATGAAAAAAATTGATTTTGAGTTTTAAATTTCGTTCAAACTCACAGATTTTTTTTAGCTTTCGTTCAGCTCACGTTTGTTTATCAAAAAGTGAGTCAAGTTCAACTCACGTTCGCAAAAAGTGAACTAAGTTCGTGAGTTTTCGTTCACTGAGCGCGCTTATTCCCAACACTGCTTTCATGTTATAGTGGCCCCCGAGGATGAATCGCCAAGCGACCAAGATTTTTCGCCAAATTATAGAGCATCTATGACGTTATAATAATATATGATATGTATAACATTTCGTGACGCATTTTTCCCAGTTGTAGTCATATATGACATGTTTATAAATAAGATGTATATATGGCATATAAGACGTAAATAATATGTATATGTATATATATATATATATATATATAATGACGTATATGACATATATGAGCTTTAAAAATATATATGTATGCGTATATTATATGAGTTTTATATAAGCTTTGCTATGTTCTTGGCGAAATCGTAAATTCAATCTTGGCGAAATCGTAGTTCCAATCTTAGCATAATCCTAAATATGGAAGTCGCTATAACACGAAAGTACCGAAAAGGATAATGCAATTTTAATAGGTTTGAATAATTAATTAGTGATACATAAATTATTAAAAATTAAACCTAATGTTTAAAAAAAAAACTTTGGTTATTTAGAAATGTTTGTCAAGATAATTTACACATTTCGTTATTTTTATTTATTTATTACACTTAATATCGTATTTCTTTTACGGTGGACTTTTCTGTCGTCGTCAAAAAATTGTAGTCCACTTTTGGACCAGTTTCAACTTATCAAAATGTTTAATGATGGTAGCAAAGACCATTGCTTCGGCTTTCGCTTTTATTGCTTTATTGGATCGTTTCTAAAAAATCGCATTATTTCAATTTTTGCATATTCGAATATTGAAAAAAAATGTACTTTCGAATGAAATTTGTTTGAAAACTGTAGCTCAATTTAGCGACTTTTTATGACTTTTTAAATAATTTTCAATCATAATTTTTTTTTTTTTTTTTTTTTTTTTTTTTGTAATCTCTATCATCAATGAGTATTTGTCTGTTACAATAATGTAAAATTAGTGACAGTGTTATCACAAATGGTAATTGACTGCCCAGAGTAAATTAAAAAAAGAAAATTAAAAGCAGATTAGCCATAACGCCAGAATAACTATAGATTAACTATCAGGTATGCACTTTAGCGCTAAATTGAAATCTGTAATACGAAGAGATATAAATTATCATTTTATGCTGAACATAAAATTAATAGGAAATTAAGTTGAAGTGGCTAAAAGATACTTTTAGTTATAGAAAAAGAAAAAGCTAGTATTATTACTTTGATATTTCAAAATTCATGTAAATATTTAAACAGGGAACAAAATATTTGTTTTTTCTTAAAAGTTAAATATCACATGTTTCATGACCTAATTACTTCATATCTCATATTATTTTAGCACATGGTATTTCATTAATACAACCTTGTCTATATTACATGCGCAAATATTTTATTCATGTATATATAAAAACTATATTTACTCGTCGTCGGTATGTGCGAAAACTTCTTCTATTCAGGAAAATAATCTATAACAAGTTAAAATATTAATAAGCAAAACAACAACGCATAATGCAAAAGTAATGTGTTTATTTACATTGGATTATTGATATTTACGCAACAGGAGATTATAATAGAAGATAAAGCATAAAACGATGGCAGAGAAGCAGCAAGAAGTGAGGCATACAAAACATTTGTACAAGAGCAGCAATCCCAGATATGATTGGCTGCAGTGGCGTAGCCAAGGGGGGGAGGGGTCCCCCCCCGAACCCCGAACGAAGAACTGGTTTACTGAATCATAGATACAACAACATTAAAAACTGATACGACGGAATCATAAAGAAGCAATGAAAAATTCCGCTTTAGACAGGTGTTTGTCTTAGCACGTATTATTTAAAGGTTTGTCTTTCGCCGGGGCTATGAAAATTTTCTGTGTAAGACAGGTTTTTTCATGGACGTGTCCTATTTTGTTAGCTATCCTCTAAAACTGTTATAACGTATCCACTCTATAGTATACTTCTGAAAAGCATAAATGTATTACAATAAAATATGTGAAGATGAGAGCTTATCTTAAACAGCAAAAGTTCAAGGTTCAACTAAAACACCACTACATATTTATACCTGCTAAGATTTGAAACCTACTAAAATGGATTTTTTTCTGGTTGTGATTCCTTCTTGGCAGGTTGTCTATGAACACGGAATCCTCTAGTAAACGAAAACATTTCATGGTCTCGAAGACGAAAGGATAACTATACAAGTATATATGATATGACCAAAATCTATCTACAACGGAATTTTTTAACGATCCTTGGCGGTTCGGTTTTCATAGGTTTTAATGTAACTAGATTAAACGCAAAACTTCTTCAATAGAGACTTCGATGGCACCAACTGTTGCCAACACTTTCGGGAAAAGTCGAGTTTACACGAATGCAATAACAGCACATTGATCAGACTTTGGCGACTCTTATCTTTGTTCGTTTTATAATTTTATATCGAGCAATATTATCAATTACTTTAAATCTACTGGCTGGAATTTTTAAAAAAAGTAACTTTATTCTTCGACTAGATATTTGTGAATTCTTATTCAACATTACATTACCACTGTCAAAATAACTGCATCTGAATGTGATTTGTCTTCTGCTGTAAAACATGCTGATGATGTCATTTTTCAACTTTATGAAACTTTACAGTAATCAGTAAGCAAGGAAGCGGGGACTGGTGGTCAAAAGTTTTCTGACCTGTTCAAGACAGCACAGTCCTATGCTAAAGAAAACTCCGACACAATTTTCTTTATTCACACATACTCCATGTCATGCTGACCACAAGATACATCTCGTACAATGTCAAACCTGAAGATTATTTTGGGAAATCAATTTTCTTCCTCTTTTTGATACTTTTATTTCTGATCTCGTTATTCGTTAATCGTTAAAGAAAAGAACAGAGGGATATTGAAATATTTTGATGTTCTTCTGGGTTTGTACAAAATAATGGTGATTCTTGTTATTAAACTTTTCAACCTGAGCTATTTTTAATAAACTGTTAATGGAATATTACGCTGTTGTATATTATTTTGAAGGGCAGGTTTTTACCTACTTATTTAGTATTATAATTTTGTTTTTCGCTATTGTACAGGGATATTTAAGACAGTTATAGAACTTTGGGAAATTTCGTACGATTTTTTTACTAATTCAAAATGGCACGAAAATCAGAGGAAACGGCTTGTATATCAACCACGTTACAGCGTTGAATTCAGGAGAGAAGGGGTGGGGCATCCACTCCGGAGAATCGAAATGACCTCCCGGAAGATTTGAGATTTTATGCTTATTAATGGTCTAGAAGTGAAAACTCTCCTCTTTCGGAACTCCACATTGTGGGAAGGGGAGACCATTCGGGAGAAAAATGGTACCCTCCGCAGAAATCCTTCCTGGAGAAAAATGTCTGAATTCGACATTACATTTGACCGAAGTACGACTTGAGAAACTCGCATTTTAACATTGTTTTCAGAAATTTCATGATGTCAATGAGAGTTTTGAATGTGAAGGTCGTAGGAGGCATTCGGTTATTAACAATGAGAAATTGAAAGCAAAGGTTGAAGCTAATCCATGTACCAAAGTCTGAAAGATTGCTGCTGAACTTGTAGTACGTTCTAAAATTGTTTCCAACCGCTTAAAATTGGCGCAGCTTGTCCCCAATGGGACCTTGCCAAAGAATATTTACTCCGTACATATTTACTCCGTACACTCCGTATTACATCTATTCTATATTCTTTGACCTTGCGCCATTAAACCTTAGACAACCAGCCAACCGCTTAAAATAAATTGGTTGAAAAGTAAAATAGCAGAAACCATCATTATTTTTTACACAATCTAATACTTCCCAAGATGTGCTAATCCATTATAATTATTTTTTTTACAAAAATTAACATCTTTTAAGTCGACCAGATATCAGAAACAACTATTGATTTCGAATATTTACTTTAGTATCAAAAGTGGTGAAACTTGAAAAACAATTATGGCTGTTTTAGACAATTGTAACAAAATAGTTTCCCCAACATCAACTATATTTGTTACGCGTGTTTGTTACATTACTAGCTTCTGTAGCCGAAAACACAAGATTTTTTTTCTTAAAAATTAAAACCTTATCTCACAAACTCCCCTGCTGAATCAACGGCTGACGGCATTGGCAATTATGTCAACACATTATTCAGTATACCTATTACAGCACAAGGTCTTAATTGAATGACAAGAAATTAAACATGAAAACTGAAAAAACAATTTCAACCAAATGCTGTTATAAACTTAACCATTCGATGATAATTTTAGCGTAATCAAATTTTTATGTTACATAAAACTTGATTTAAATGCATTCTCTTCAGTGCGTGCTGAGTTTTTTATATCATAGTGTTTGTAAAATCTTTTTCTTTGGTAAAAATATTAATGTAACTTCATTGTATTATTAGGTACAATGGTAGAGATTGATCTTACTTTATTTTACACTTGCTATTTTTTTAAATTAAGAAATTGATGAGGAAATACCTAAATTTTTAAAGTTACTCGAAATACTCTTATTGCATACACACACACACACAGTCAATCCTGTCACACTATACTTCAATAAGACGCGTTTCGTTGGGATCCCGAAACTTTTCTATTTTGAGACAGGATTACGTTATAGGAAGTGTCCGCTTTCAGAGGCTTTACTGTATTTATAAGTAGGGTAAAACCTGACAAAACGAAATCGGAATCACAGAAAAACAATGAAAGTCCTGTTTCAGGCAGGTTTTCAGCAGATTTAATTGTATGGTTATCCATATCAGGACCATGCAATGCTTCCGTTTAAGACAAGAATCTGGTATAGACATGTTTTACTATACATATTACATACATAAGTTATATTTGTACATATACAGCAAATCCTGGGGAAACGAAACCTGCCTATAACGGAATGCTGACTTTATCAGAAATATTCATTCGTCAAATAGAAAAGAATACCATTCACCAGTTAAGTCGAAAAACTGTCTAAGACGGAATTTTTTAACACTCTTTGCGATATTATCGTGGCAGGTCTTACTATATATGTAAGCTGAAGAAAAATTCTGGACCCCTCCCGAAAGGAAATCCTGGCTACGCCACTGATTGCCTGTCAAACAGCAATCCCAAGGCAGATCATTCAGCTAAAAAGCAATCCGTGATGTCGAGCGAAGAAGCATCGTGATAGCGATTAAAAAGGAAACATTTCAGTTTTTCACGAAAGTGACATATAATGTGAGATGTAATATATAATAATGTAAAGTGAGAGACAATATAACTTGAGGCGTAAAATAGAAAAATAACATAAAACTTGAGACATCACATATATTTAATAACACAATATTCACATAATATAATAATTCACATCATAATATAAAATAATTCATAATAATTCACATCATAACATAAAATAATTCATAATAATTCACATAATATAAAATACAAAGATAATATAGCTTGAGACATAAAACACTCCAATATATAATAATGAAAAGTGAGAGAAAATATAACTTGATACATAAAATAGCAAAGTAACATAGAACTTGAGACATTACATAACATAATATAAATTCAAAGATAATATAGCTTGATACATAAAACACTTCACAAACACAAATCCATATAAATCCAGTTTCAAAAGGTAGTTTTGATTTACTCAATAGTTATTCTAATTCCTCTTTCAGTCTTTTCTGAAATAAAAAAGAAAGAAAACTAATATTAACAACGTAATAAATGTCTACAAAATACTGTAAAACTTTATTATTGCAACTTTTAAATATAAGTCAGCTAATATGAGAAGTATTATCTAAAGAAATTCGGATTTTTTTCGTTATTTACATGTGCTATAACAAGAATTTTAATATTTTTATTGAAATAATATAGAATATTTTCGTTAGAAATTCAACTGCGATTTTAAAAACTTTAATGGTTTATTAGATATTACAGATTTATTTTATAACTTTCATACCACCACCGCACAATAAGGTAAAATAGAATAAAAAAAGTGTAATTTTCATTTTATTATCTTTTCTTAATGGGATATTAAATAGTATATATATTATATATATATATATACTAAACATCATCTCAGGCCATCAAAACTCGAATTTCACAACGTTGTCAGATGCCATGAACACAAAGCCGATATGAGCTGTCGCATTATAAAAAAAAATAGGAAAAGATATTAAAAAAAATGCTTTAACAAAACTTTTAATTTTTTTATATTTGTTATTTATAACGAGTTACTTTTTATGGTCCGATAATAATATTAGAATACAGGGAAATATATATATTTTTTTTCAAATATTCAGAATCAAAATTGAAATTTCAGTACCAAAAAATCACGGTTTTATCAGTATCAGGATTTCAAATCATTGTGCAGTTTTTGAACATGTTTGAAATTTACTTAATATATTTCCTAAGAATCTAAAAACGATTGTGTACAACAAACAGCTGCAGAGACTTGCAGAACTAAGGGCTAGCTGTCGGAATTATTTCGGCAGTACTTCTGCAGTTTAAATTTAATAGGAAAAGGCTGTTAGAATTTTGGTTTTTATCTCTATTTATTAAAATATTAGTATTTTCTAAATTTTAATGTTTTGAGCTTCATAGCTGGTATTCAGCTATATATACGCAAAGTTTCAACTCTGTAAGTTACATAGTTTCTGAGAATGGCTCTGTGACGGACAGACAACGGAGCGGGAGTAATAGGGTTTCATGAGATGAACGAAACCCTAAAAATTTAATGTTTATTAGATATGACTGATTTATTTCATAACTTTGCTTTAAATTTTCATGCCATCACCTCACATAAAAGTAAAATATAAAAAAAAAATTAATTTTTATTTTATTATGTTTTTTAATGAGATAATAAATAGTATATATATATATATATATATATATATATATATATATATATATATATATATCACCTCAGGACATCAAAACTCGAATTTCAGAGCGTTGCCACCAACACAAAGCCGATATAGCTGTCGCATTATAAAAAAAATAGGAAAAAATATTTTTAAAAAATGCTTTAACAAAACTTTAAATTTTTTATATTTGTTATTTATGGAATTAACTTGCGGAACTAAGGGCTAGAGGTCGAAATAATTTCGGCAGTACTTCTGCAGTTGTTTGAACAAAGTTGACATCATCAAAATAACAATTCTTCGACGAGAATGTGTCGCCTTATTAAATACAGCTTCGTCAAAGAAATTGGTATTAAAAATGTTGAAGAAGTTCATGGTGCTACGAAATAAATCAAAAACCTCCTCCATTCATCTCTAATTAATTAATGACTGCCATATCTCACGAACAGTTAGTCATGCGGACCTGGAGTTTGACTCTTTCAATTCAACTTCCAAAAATACATAGATTTGGTTACCCCCGGTAAAATTTTCTTTACATTTTTAATATTTGTATATTTATTGACTGCTTATTATGTTTATTTTGTACACCTGAATCAGGTCTGAACTGTTTGGGTAGAAGTATTTGCGTTCGAAATTTGAAGTCCCCATTTAAAATTTATTGATTTTTAAGCACATGTTTTGCGATTTCGCCCTACAGTGCACCACCTTAGTCGGCATCCACGAAGATATCTGTGGGCACGACCCACGACAGACGAATATATGCAGCAGTTTTGTATTTGTGAGATATAAAGAATATAAGAGATCTGCAGACAACCGACGTACATATTTCTTTCTTAAAGATTTATTATTTTCATACACATAATACCTATACACATCGACGCTCCACACAATCAGTGATAGGTCTGTGAGGATGACAGCCGAACCACATTCATGCTGAGATCTATACAGACAATTGTCGACTGTAGGCGTAGATTATGCACACAATAAACCATTAAATTTATAATTTATAACTGTTTTTTTTTACAAATGTAACAGTTAATAAAATGATTTGTATTTTCCCACAAAAATTTCACTTTAAAATAAAAATAAAAATAACAAAAACGCAAATTTGCTTTGTGTAGATACATTCAGCTATAAATGTTTCAAACCCTTGAATGTTTGGTTGAGAAAAACCGTCATCAAGCAGGAGTGTCCATCAACCAGAAGGGAAACTATGAAAGAGACTATGAATTATTTTATTGTCCCGAGCTCCGCGATGGGTAGATTAATTTTATTTTTGTGGAATTTGTTCTTTGAACATAATCACATAATAAGATCACTAATTATAATTAAAAAATAGATAAAATGCTTAAGTGATACAAAGAGGAAACACAAAAGGCTTATAAAAACCTTTTAATGATCGACATATGTTTCAGCGCTCATTTATACGGTGCAATTTTCAAGATATATAACGATAAACAAAAATATTCTCGCAATTTTTTTAAAATAAACTTGAAAACCATAAATCACGACATCATATATGTAAAAAAAAAAGGTGCTTGAAATAGTTAAGGTCAAACCAGGCGGGGTGGCCTATCTTTCGGCTTAAGCTCAACTTTAATATTTCTTTATTGCTTTTTAAAAACTGTAAAGTACCTCGTGCCAAATTTTAGATAATTCAAATGAGGCGGATTCATATTTATTACATATAATGATTGTTATGCCGAACCCTTTAATGAATCCGTCTCTTTTGAATTACCTAAAATTTGGCACGAGGTACTTTTCAGTTTTTAAAAAGCAATAAAGAAATATTAAAGTTGAGCTTAAGCCGAAAGGTAGGCCACCCCGCCTGGTTTGACCTTAACTATTTCAAGCACCTTTTTTTTTTTTTTTTTTTACATATATGATGTCGTGATTTATGGTTTTCAAGTTTATTTTTAAAAATTTACGAGAATATTTTTGTTTATCGTTATATATCTTGCAAATGGCGCTGTATATGAGCGCTGAAACATATGTCGACCATTAAAAGATTTTTATAAGTCTTTTGTGTTTCCTCTTTGTATCACTTAAGCATTTTATCTATATTTTAATTTGTCTTTGAAATTCATCTAATGTAATGGAGATTTGCGTTTAAAAATAAACTGTTAATTCGTCTCCCCACCCCCACCCCCTAAAAAATAATCAAAAGTCATTTTAGTTTAAAAGGTGCAACTTCGAGATTTCCTCTCAAGATTTATGATTTTCATGCACACTATAGTTACACGTTTTCCAGTTGCTAAAATTACATCCTATTTTCAGAGGGAATGACCTACTTTTTCAATAATCGCCTTACGATTGCTTGTATCAAAAGAGAAGAATTTATATCGATAAGAGTGATACATTAAAAGAAAACTAACCTTCAATTCACAGATAGCACATATTTTTAGGTGCGCTCGTAATTATATAAATACGTAGCACCTATTGTCGTTATCTGGTCCGTCCGTCTGTCTGTCCGTCTGTGTCTGTCCGTCCGCATGTAACAACGCGAAAACTACTTAACCGAATGGTTTGAAATTTAAGATATATTATCTTTGCAGAGTTTTGTCGAGACATTTCAAATTTTGTGAAAATCGAATCAAAACTTTAGAAAATATTAATAAAAATATTTATTAAGAGATTTGATTTTTGTTTTTTGTTTTTTAAATCGGTGTTTTCTTGTTATAGGAGCTACAGAGGTTTAATGGTCAAGCCACCGAGATACTTATTTTATTACAGAAATTACACTGCAGACGATATATTTCATTTCATAGAATTAAATATCATCAAGATCTGAATATTTATATAACTAGCTATAGTACGAACGCACCACAGTTGTCAAGTTTGACGTACAATTTCCAACTTGTTGAAGTTTGTGGAGAAAATCACGGGGAAATGGCAGAGTTGAATTGTTATAATTAAAACAAGCCATCAAAGGCCCCTTTAATTTGGAGTGTAGTCCGATCAACCAACAATAATTTTGTCGGAAACATCGAATTGTAGTGATACCTGAGCAGCTAACATTTTGGCCCCTTTTAGGGATTTGCTTGCAAATGTTTCGTTCGACAATGGTACAACTATGCAAAACGGGCACTTTTTACTATTGGTCAACGTGTGACTCCAGAATTAACCAATATTGGACCAACAATTTTGTGCTACTGGTGTTTACTGTTATCATAAACAGGAATCTGTACGGGATGATATTAAGCATTTTGTACGCAAAAAACCCCTACATGCAAACACCCTACAATAAGAACAGTGATAATTCTTTTTAATCGCCTAGCTATGAGAATCCCTATCTCCCTACAACAAAAAGCCTGACCCTCCCGGCTATTAGGTCTATATTTACGTGTGACTCATCCGCTCTTTGTGAAATCTTCCATAAACAATCAAATGTCAGTTTTTCAAATTTCACATTTACAAAAATCAGTTCTTGTTTGTTTACTATATCACTAAGTAAGAGGGATAAATTCGTTGTCCTCTTTTCAAGCAAGCAGCGATTAAACTATAACTTAATTTTGAAATTACTCAGTGCAATGATTGCAACAGAAATAGATTAGAGGAAGTAGGCGTTAAATATTATAATATAAGATATGTGGTTAATTTGACTTTGCTAAAATCTTTGCAAATATGACAATAATTCAGCTAAAATAATATATTTTACCATGAATTTCATTATCTTAATTTTTCTCTCTCTCTCTCTTTTTTTTTCTTTTTCACGCTTTGAATGGACAGTGTCCACAAGTGGCAACAGACGCGACTCTGGAATTAATTATATTCTAAAAAACACTATATATTGAATTGGACAACGGAAGATCATTATTACAATATCATTCATACTTATAAAATGTTTACTTTTATATACAAGTATCCACCTTCCTCAAATTTTGAAATATCTATAACAATAATAATGAAAATAAAAGAATTACTTATTGATGAAATCTTAAAAAATATTAATTTCTTTTATTGTGTGTTTAACCTTACCAACATATGAGTGGAAAGGAAAAGCAAATTCGTTCTAATATTTTTGTTTCCATAAATATGCTTTTTATTTCACACTCATGCATATTGACGTCATATCAGCAAAGTAAATTTATGTTTTTCTTGTTATATATCATATTTAATTTAAAAAATGAACTCATAAATATAAAATGTATTAATACTTACGTATCTATTTGGCTTTTGGAAAGTCTTTTTCCACTTCATTTTAAACCAATCTTTAACTTTACCAGGAAGATTTTTTCCCGATTCAGGATAGTCTGGTATATCCTTTGATCTTTGAATGTCCGGCGACCCATGATGTTTTTCAGTGCTGATCTTTTTCTCAGCGCACTCAGTCATCGGCACTTTTTTGACAATATCCTTTTCAATCGTCATTTTCGAATCTTTACATCCATCCAGAAAAGGATTTCTGCTGAGATGTTTTTCTTCTTCTGGAGACGATTTTTCGGTAGTTTTTTCATCTACTTCTGTACCAGTTGATAGAAATGGATGACCTTTAATTTTCTGTACAGAAGGCCGATCTTCCTGATTCCATTTCATCATGAAGACGACAAACTCATGAGCAAGATGCAGCTCGTTTTCTGTAAAGGCCACTGCTGGAAAAGCTTTCATCACCAAGTTACAAAATACGGTTCTCTGAAAAAAATGTAATATTTATTAACATTATGTCAAAGACGTCTTTATTGGGAGAATCTACTTCTTTGGCGTATAAAATTCACGTGATTTTTACGATTTTGTTTTTCGGTTACAAAGAAAATAATATTACCTTCGGAGCTTTTGAATTATATTTATTAATACTTTCACTTATATATTTAAGTTTTTTCTTTGTGTGTAAAAAATTATATAGCACGCTTTGTGTGACGGAGTTTACCTGCAGGTGCTTCCAATCGGGCAATCGCTTTTCTCCGGTCACAATCATCTGAAATTTGTTCGCCAAATTATGAAATAGTATTAAGTTCTCTGGATTTTATACTAACATTTAGTTTTAAAATTTATTTTTGACCAAATGGTGATCATTTAAACAAAAAAGGTCATTTTTTCGGCTTTTTTTAAAAAAAAACCTTTTCTGGGATAGAAAAAATAATTATTCAATGAAAATCATACTTTTTGATGGTATAAGCTCCAGCAAAAAATGACTACCTTTCTAAAAAAAAAAAAAAAAAAAAAAAGAAAAGAAAAGAAAAAAGAAAGAAAAAAAAGCAAATCAGTCAATTCGTTCTCGAAAAAAATAGTCGCCCAGTTTGCAAAACATGGTTCCGTGATGCACTAAACTTCGAACATAAAGCTGCGCATCGCATAGTTTACAGGTTTCAGCGGCGTAATGTTGAATGCAAGGAAAATTGTAAGGAATTGGAATATCACGAAATCGCTTTAGGGCAAAAATTTGTACACGTACTAAAGAAAAACGGAAAAATTTTATTCAAAGAAGTAGAACCTCCCTTTAAGCAAACTTTTTCTTTAAAGAGAGAGAATTTAAAGGCAAGAATTACAGCGAGTAATAACATAAAAAAATATATGTATAAAATATTAAAAAGAATGTGATTCCATTTTTTTCTCTTTAAAATCTTCAAAATCTAAAATTATTATATATATCATGTAAAAACCTTTTAAACATACGTTACAACGAAGGACCTACAGGCAAAGTACAAATTAAAAACAAAGTAAAAATTTATTATTTAATAGTTTTCAACAAATATTTTTCTTATTAAAAAAAAAAAGAATTATGAAGTGTAATTGCGTTTTAAGAAAACAAAATACGAAACACTATTGTAATATAAATGATAAAACAATGCTTTTAATTTTTATATGTATTAAATTCAATTTAAAATTACACTTTAGTTCTATTTAAAGGAAATTTACAAACTATTTGCTTTCTAGATTAGTTAATTAATTCAACTTAAATTTTGAAATATCTATAATAATAGTAATGAAAAAAAAAAGAATTATTTAAAGATGAAATCATAAAAAATATTAATTTCCTAGTGTGTTTTTAGTGTGTTTAACTTTTACCAGTGTATGAGGGAAAGGAAAAACAAATTCATTCTGATATATTTTTCAACAAAAGCATGCTTTTTATTTTAATACTGCAGACAGATTAATAAATAGAAGAAACACTAAATACGAACATTTTTATAATGCATTCATATTTTTTAAAAAAATTCTTATATTATAAATATTCATAATAAATTTAAGGTATAGTAGATTTGTAAAGGTATTTACGATTATTATTACATTTTTTGCATTATTGCGTAGCACAAAGTAGAACTTTTTTTTTTCTTTTTTTCTTTTTTTTTTTTTTTTTTTTTTTTTTGCAGATTATGATTATACAGATTATGATATAATTTCAAAGTATATGTAATAAATTCAAGGTATGATATATTTTCGAAGGTATTTACGATTATTACGACATTTTTTGCGTGTTATTGCCTAACACAAAATGGAGCATATATATATTGTAAAGCATTTTACCTGAAGTGATTGAATTACAACAGGCTCCACATTCATTTTCCACGATTGAGCATCAGTGACAGGTTTCATCTGATCGGTCGGCCAATCTCCAGTCAACACATTCAGGCACATCATTCCATAGAGCCATACATCGCAGGCACAGCCTTCAAGGTTCTCATGGCGTGCAGGATCATAAAAGTCTGGGGGTCTATATACCAGCGGAGCAACAAGTCTAACAAAACAAAATGACAAAAGATTTAGATATGATATATAGAAGTGTCAATAATTTTGTAATTTCTACTGATTTATTTATTTATTATGATTTCGTTAACACTTATATGGCAGACCATACACATGACCATAGAATTAAGAAGAAACCAGAAGGTGTATAAGAGTATTTTACAAAGGATCTCCCCTGCTGCCTGTTTGCCACCGGATTTTTTGACAGTTTTCGAACTGAGTGTAAAAGTGTCCAGGCCGGGAGTCAAACCGAAGACTTTTGACTTAAATTGCCAACTGTCTGCTGATTGAGCTACCTGGACCGACAACCGCCCGTTTAATTCACTCAGATAACGTTATTGCAATAGAATCTGGTCTGTCATGTTCATAGAAGTAAAAACCAAGATACATATTTTTTTTAACAAAGCTTTTAATCGATTGCAATAAGTTTCCCTGTCACGCCTTTGGTAATATCCTTCTGCATCATCATCGGCCATAGCAAAAGCAAAAAAATAGATTAAGCGTTAAAATAAATAAGAAAATGTCGAGGGAAAGGCGTGTCAAGAAAGCGATAAGTACGACTTACTATCCCACTGTTTGGAATTGGTTTCGGTTTTCGGTAGCAAAGACAAATTTTAAAAAATCCGGTGGCAAACAGGCAGCAGGGGAGATCCTTTGTAAAATACTCTTATACACCTTCTGGTTTCTAGGTTATAATCATATCATAAGTCATGAGTCACAAGAATGAGTTAATTATCACGATGGAACCATAAATAATTGAATAAGGCCAATTGTAGTGCTATCATATCTATTGAATAATTGCAATAAAATGGAAAAAATAGATTTAAAAAAAAACATATATTTAATATCACAAGTTAGTATAAATTAAGAAAATTATTTTTATGAAACTGTTCTTATGAAGTATACTTATTAAAAAGCTGTTCTTATGAAGTATGCTTATTATAAAGTAATCTTATTTCTCTTTTTATTATGAGATTTTTAAACTGGTTGAAAATAATAACACAAATTCTGATTCCCTGAGCCCGATAATCAGTAGTGATGTAAGCATATTTGGAATTTGTTCGCGAACTTGAAACTATTTAACTTATATTTTTCAAATCAATTTCGATCGGATAATTTTATCCAAAATATAAATTTTTATGCTGCAAAATCAATTGAAAAAAGCAAAATTTAAAAATAAATAAATTAAAAATAGCTCCAAAATTCGGGCGTTTTCTTTAGATAACATAACATATTCGTTTCCCTGAAGTTATTCATTTTAAAAGATTTTTAATTTTAATACAAATCCTTATTCTACTTTTTTTGATAATCAATAATGAGAATATTTAGATTTTACTGATAAATTTGAAGATATTTTCTTATAAAACAAAAATCGACCAGCATCATTGTGTACTAAAACCATATTCTGTATTAGTACGTAATTTTTAAGACATTTTCCTACCTCTTTAATGGTTCTCCTGTATGGGTGAGGCCCGAAAAATCAAACAATACAGCTCGGCCGTCTGATGCTATGAGTATGTTATCCGTCTTGATATCTGTGTGGGCCAAACCAGTGTTATGCAAATAATGCAGTCCATTAAGTGAGTCCGCAAGCCAGCGCTTAACTTTCACAAAACCATTGCTATCAGCAAGGAAACGTCTACTACACAGCACTTTATCCAGTACATAACGAAGCCTGGGCATCACATATAACTTGAAATGCATAGGTTCTACATCTATTATCTCCAAAAGAGGGAGTATATTTCTGTGGCGAAGAACAGGCCATACTGATTCTTCAACATGCCAAGCATCTTCATATTTGATAATTTTTACAGCAACATTCTTTTTATGCGGAGAAATAGCTGATACAACTTCGCCGAAACTTCCAGTACCTAAAGGTTTTACATGGCAGAAATTCTTATCAAGAAGAATATTTTTAACATCGGCAAACAGAGATGAATCCCCAGAAGCCATTTTGTTAAAACAAATATCACAACAAAACTCTTTTTAATAGTTGTTAATTAATCAAAATTCGCCTTTATTCAAGCTTTGCACAACTTTTTGTCACAAATAACACTTTAATAAAACTTTAATAACACTTTAAGAGACACTTATAGAGCACATAAGCATAAAAACTTTGTATTCAATAAAACTTTAGTATGTTATTTTCATTGTTTAGTTACTCATTGTTAGATTGATGATGAATTTTAATTTGTCATTTTCAATTGTTAGTATTGTTATAATATAATTTTTTAATTACTTAACAATGAGTTATTTTTTTTTTAATTGTAATCATTGTTTTAGATTTTTCCTTCATTGTTCAGTTTTTTTTACTACTTTGTTGAATTTTTTAGGTACCAAAACATTGTATAATGACATTTTACAATGATATAATAATATTAAAATAAATAGTCTAATAATTTAAATAAATAATTATGTATAATATAAAAATAATATAAAATAATATAAAATGATATAAAAATAAGAAATATAATAATATAATAATAATAATAATAATAAATAATAATAATATAATAAGAATAAGAATAATAAGAATAATAATATAATAATAATAAAATTACAATAAATATAATAATGTAATATATAAATAATATAAAAATACATTTAAATAGATAATAATTTAAATAAATAGTCTAATAAATTCAAGCAACATATAATATTTTTCGGAAGGGGGGGGGGGGGGAGTATGGAGGAGAAAAATTTCAATTATAATAAATTTGGTTTCTTTATCTACAGTTTATAGAAATTTCTTTAGGAAGTGACAACACATACACCTATTATAATTTTTTGCAAAATTACCAGAAACCAGTTGATCCATATTTTAATGAAAAAAAAAATTTGCAGAGAACGATTTGCAGAGACCAAACTCAAATCAAGGTACAAAATGAAAAACAAAAAAATAATATAAAACAAGAGAAAAAATACGAGTAGGAATTTAATCTTTTTATCATCCATTTTATCCACCAGAGTTGTATGTAATCATTCCAGAAATCCAAATATTCTGCTATTCGGGGTGACTTTTGTTTAAACAATGCTGAATTATACACATGCGTTTAAATTTGCAACCTATTTAACGCAAAACATAATTTTATTTATAATTTTTTAAAGAAAGCTAAAAAAAAAAAAAAAATGTAAGTGTTCTCCACATTATTCTTGACGAGAATTTATCCTCTTCTAAGAGTTTGAACGTTTTTTCCTGCAAATGCAAAATTCAAAGATGATGAAATAAAATAATAACATATATATGTTACTGTAAAAGCCTGAAGTCTGGTAAATCATGGGGGGGGGGAGAGAGAGAGAGAGAGAAATAGGAAAGAAAAGAAAAGGAGAGAAGTGTTGATTTGTTTCGTGAAAAAGATTTTTATAAATGTATACAGAAGTTCGTTCACAACAAAACTGAACCAAACATAGAACTTTATCGTCCAAATTTACAAAATTTTGTGAACTAATCCTTTGGTTATTCGATGTAAGGGTCTTCATGGGCACTGGCCAATTTTCCTTCCCTACACTCGGTCCGAGCGTGGTTTGGGGATTACTTTTACTATAAAAAATATATATAGAAGTTCGGACCGAGATGGGCCTGGACTAAATTTATTTTCCGGCGCACGTCGGGGTTGGACTGCATTCTTCTTGAGGTCTAATTAGGCAGAAATTTTCAGTCCCAGCTCATTTGAAAATCATTAGACAGGTACGGCTGTGGCCTGTCCAGTAAAAATATCAGTAAAATTTAACCCGACTCAATTTTTTTTTAAAAATTGCACGTATTTTTAAATCGCTATTATTCCACAATTAAAATTGATTTTTTTTTTCTTTTAAGCAATAAAATTAAAATACGGTAAAACCTGAGAAAAAGAACCTGCCTATGACGGAGTCACGTATTTAACAAAACAAAACGTTGATCTATGTAAAATGAGGATATGAGGTGAGGATAACAGTACTTGTGAAAAGAATGTAATGCATTTACAACAGACGATGAACTTGCTCATAGGGGAACCAGCCATTACCCCCTATATAAGGGGGTAATGAACCAGCCCATGACGTGCATCATTTCCTTAAAGCCAGACTCCTTTTTTCAATCCAAAAACTTAAACATTTTGTATGACTTAAAATTCAGATACGAATACATAATAATTATTAAGATGCTACTTGGTGCGGTATAATATAAATTTAATACAACGTTAAAGTCGCTTGTTTACATATTCTGGCGTCTTTAACGTTGTTTTTAAATCTATACGAATACATAATATACCTAATAAATATTTAGATGAACATATATTTTTATATCAATCTTTTTATACTCTAAAAGTACACAATATTGATTGTAATCAGTAGAAATTTTTTCAAAAGTTTTAAAATATCACCTTTACAAACACCAAACTTTTAAGCCTAACCCCCCCCCCCTCCAAAAAAAGGAGGGGGAAAAAAAAAGAAAGGAATGAAAAAAGAAATGAAATCGCCTGCATTAATTTCTACGTTTAGAAAATATTTATAACATTAATTTTAAGCACAAAACCATATCCCATTCGCAAAATCTCGACGAGAGTCGAAGTCAGGAGGTTTCAGTTCTTGGTTATGTTGCAACTCGTAGGTATACCGTTGCAAAGTTATTCTCAGTGCTCTCCAGACACTTCCGTACGACACTCCTGTCTGCCTCGAAACTTCTCGAGTACTGCATTCCCCATGTGCAGCAACCGCCGACATGGATTGCACCGTCTGCTCCATTGTCGTGGCAACAGCAGCGGCTGTTGAGGGACTTCCACTTCTCTGACGTGACGTCAAGAAACCTGTAGCTTCAAAATTCTTCATCATTTTGTTCAATGCAGAAGACGTTATTGGTACTTTGCTATCTCGCATGCCCTTCATGTTGCGATATGCTCGCAATGCCGCAATGGCACTTTCCGAATTCTTATAATACAGTTTAAGTAAGAGGGCTTTCTCAACTATGGACAGTATTTCGATGCATACAAGCTTCGACTACCATTACCTGCTGCAGTTGCTCCTTTTTATATCGTTTTTTGCTTTACATAATCCTACATCAAAAATCCGACAGCGCCATCTGTTGGTCGCCAATAGAACTATTTTTTATTTCGTTGCCACACAAAACCCGGTTTCTTTTCCATCTGTTTGGTGAAACCGTATCTTTGTATCTTGATTCGTTTTCGAATTATTCATTTTTAAAGTTCGCCCTGACTTTTGGATCACCCGGTGTATAATTGTGTTAAAAACTGAAAAGTGTTTGCTAAATAGAAGTATTCGCTTTCCGTGTGTGCCCGCTATGAAGTTCTTATGGCATATAGGTTTCCTATAATTCTCACAAATCTTGCCACAAATCTTTTAACCTAATCGACGTAAAAATCAATGTTTTGTAGAAATTCGTTGGGGTCGAACTTTTATCTGTTATACCGGGCCGGGTCGGCCTCGGGCAGAATAAATTTTGTCTTGTGTTATTTTAAGGTTATAGGTTTTAACATTTTATTTTCGACATTCTTTTGAAAAATAGGGTCTGCCCAAACCCGACCCGCAAGAGTCAAAACACAATCCGAAACCAATCCGAAGTCAACCTCTAAGGTCAAGTCAAAGCCTTTTTAACCACTATACAGGTCACAAACAGTGTTGCTAAACCTAACGGATTTTTTACTCAGAAATTTCGAGAATAAAATTTTCAATACTAATTTTCCTTTATTTTATTCACGAAATATCTATACTTATAATAATCAAAAATAAATATTCAAATTTTCTGGGAAGAATTTGGAATTTCTTAATGATAGTTTTTATAAATGACGCATAAAATGCATCAGCAGCCTTTACAGTGTTAATTCTTCTGTACATATATTTATTTTTACGTCTATATGTTTAAAATTTTGTCTTGTGACAAAAAAAAAAATTATTAAAGACTCTTTTTATGTTTTTATTGTTCATTTTAAATAAAAGTGCCATAGACCAGAGATCTGCGCTGGCCGGGCTTGCGCCTATTTTCACTCACGGCTATCGGGCCGGGCCGTGCTTAGTCACTACTTTTTCCAGACCGGGCTCGGGCATTTTTCGCTGCAGGGCCTAACTTACTTTTTCCGTACCGAACCGGGACTGGTATTCTCCATACTCTACATGGGCCTAAATTTTCTGTCCCGGTTTTCACCTAACCTGTATGAAAATCATTGTCTCGGCGTGACCTGGTCCATTCAAAGATCAGTAAAATTTGCTCTGGGCCAAAAATTTTTGCAAAAAATGCATACATTTTTAAATCGCATTATTCTACAATTAAACATTAAATTTTATTCTTTGTAAAGAATAGTGCATTTCTAGGCTTATTAAAATGCAGCTAAATTAAAACATAGTAAAACGTGTGAAAAAGAATCTGCGTATGACGGAATTCTGTCTTAATCTGAAAAATATGTCGACCCATGCAAAATGAATGTACTAATACGTAAAAAAAGAATATATAATTACACCTGCTAAGAAGGGAACTTGTCTATAACGCATTTTTTTCTGTCCTGTGCAATTCCATCTTAGAAGATTTTACTGTATAGCATTTGTCAGAATTTTAAGTCTCCAATACATGGAATATGGATTAACTATATTAAGGATAACTGAAACATTTACATACAACAAATAGCGATTCAATAAAAAAATTAATTTCGCAATAACTTCTATAAAAATGGAAACTATAACCATGGCAATAAAAAGCAAAGATAAGTATTTTTAGTCACAACTCCTCGTAGGAGACAAATTTTTAACCAAATCGACGTAAAAATCAATTTTTTGTAGAAATTCGTTTAAGCCGGGCCGGTTTCGGGCCGAACTTTTATCTGTTGTACCGGGTCGTTACGGGCCAATAATTTTTTCTCTACCGGCTGGCCGGGTCGGGCTCGGGCCGAAGTTTTAACTTTGATATCGGGCCGGGCTAATATTTTTTTGTACGAGCCGGGCCTGGCGAATTTTTCTTCTATGGATCGGGCCTGGCCCAGGCCTTGAAATTTCGGCCCGTGCAGACCTCTACCGTAGATTGCATAGTATAGGGACTTCCGTTCCAAAATACTGTTTCTATTACGTTTATTTCTATATATCCTATTGTAAACTATATTGATTTTTTAATAGATCTCTATTTGTATGTAAATATCTGAATTATTATTAATACCATTAATCTATTTACACGACTTGTTGACTTAAAACTCGAAAATTTCTATATCGAAAAACCATCTAAGACGGAATCACATAGGAGAGAAAAAAAAAATCGTTATAGTTTAGTTACTTTTTTACCAGGTCTGTCGTCTCTTGCAAAGTATTATTTATTTTCAAATGGAATTATATCCATTTGGCACAATAAATTTTTTCAATACATTTTTTTTGGATCAATAATTTTTTTTCTTTTAAAACAGGATTTCGTCATACACAGATTCTTATAACGGGTTTTACAGTACTGTATATACCCACTCCCCCTAGCAATGTAGGATATGTATTATTCTTTAAAGGGAATTTTAATTGTAGAAAAATGGTTATTTAAAAGTATATGTATTTTTGCCAAAAATTGTTGACCCAAAGTGGTTGTTCCTTAAACAGATTTTTGCACAAATCAGACAAAGACAGATCAATGATTTTCATACAAGCACGGTTGTTGAGACCATGCCAGAAAATTTCGGTCGGTGCAGACTTCGAGGAAGAGTAAAGCACCGGCCCAGAAATAAGCTCGGTTCGGCCCGGCCGGAGCATCCAGAGAAAGTAAGACCCGGGCACGACCCAGAAAAACTGATGATCAGACTCGACCCGTCTCGAGTCCGTGTACGCCGCTAAATGGCATTTGAATGGGAAAACGTGTTCTTAACGGCTGGAAAAATTTTAAATAAAATATGAAAAAAATTGATTTTGAGTTTTAAATTTCGTTCAAACTCACAGATTTTTTTTAGCTTTCGTTCAGCTCACGTTTGTTTATCAAAAAGTGAGTCAAGTTCAACTCACGTTCGCAAAAAGTGAACTAAGTTCGTGAGTTTTCGTTCACTGAGCGCGCTTATTCCCAACACTGCTTTCATGTTATAGTGGCCCCCGAGGATGAATCGCCAAGCGACCAAGATTTTTCGCCAAATTATAGAGCATCTATGACGTTATAATAATATATGATATGTATAACATTTCGTGACGCATTTTTCCCAGTTGTAGTCATATATGACATGTTTATAAATAAGATGTATATATGGCATATAAGACGTAAATAATATGTATATGTATATATATATATATATATAATGACGTATATGACATATATGAGCTTTAAAAATATATATGTATGCGTATATTATATGAGTTTTATATAAGCTTTGCTATGTTCTTGGCGAAATCGTAAATTCAATCTTGGCGAAATCGTAGTTCCAATCTTAGCATAATCCTAAATATGGAAGTCGCTATAACACGAAAGTACCGAAAAGGATAATGCAATTTTAATAGGTTTGAATAATTAATTAGTGATACATAAATTATTAAAAATTAAACCTAATGTTTAAAAAAAAACTTTGGTTATTTAGAAATGTTTGTCAAGATAATTTACACATTTCGTTATTTTTATTTATTTATTAGACTTAATATCGTATTTCTTTTACGGTGGACTTTTCTGTCGTCGTCAAAAAATTGTAGTCCACTTTTGGACCAGTTTCAACTTATCAAAATGTTTAATGATGGTAGCAAAGACCATTGCTTCGGCTTTCGCTTTTATTGCTTTATTGGATCGTTTCTAAAAAATCGCATTATTTCAATTTTTGCATATTCGAATATTGAAAAAAAATGTACTTTCGAATGAAATTTGTTTGAAAACTGTAGCTCAATTTAGCGACTTTTTATGACTTTTTAAATAATTTTCAATAATAATTTTTTTTTTTTTTTTTTTTTTGTAATCTCTATCATCAATGAGTATTTGTCTGTTACAATAATGTAAAATTAGTGACAGTGTTATCACAAATGGTAATTGACTGCCCAGAGTAAATTAAAAAAAGAAAATTAAAAGCAGATTAGCCATAACACCAGAATAACTATAGATTAACTATCAGGTATGCACTTTAGCGCTAAATTGAAATCTGTAATACGAAGAGATATAAATTATCATTTTATGCTGAACATAAAATTAATAGGAAATTAAGTTGAAGTGGCTAAAAGATACTTTTAGTTATAGAAAAAGAAAAAGCTAGTATTATTACTTTGATATTTCAAAATTCATGTAAATATTTAAACAGGGAACAAAATATTTGTTTTTTCTTAAAAGTTAAATATCACATGTTTCATGACCTAATTACTTCATATCTCATATTATTTTAGCACATGGTATTTCATTAATACAACCTTGTCTATATTACATGCGCAAATATTTTATTCATGTATATATAAAAACTATATTTACTCGTCGTCGGTATGTGCGAAAACTTCTTCTATTCAGGAAAATAATCTATAACAAGTTAAAATATTAATAAGCAAAACAACAACGCATAATGCAAAAGTAATGTGTTTATTTACATTGGATTATTGATATTTACGCAACAGGAGATGATAATAGAAGATAAAGCATAAAACGATGGCAGAGAAGCAGCAAGAAGTGAGGCATACAAAACATTTGTACAACAGCAGCAATCCCAGATATGATTGGCTGCAGTGGCGTAGCCAAGGGGGGGAGGGGTCCCCCCCCCGAACCCCGAACGAAGAACTGGTTTACTGAATCATAGATACAACAACATTAAAAACTGATACGACGGAATCATAAAGAAGCAATGAAAAATTCCGCTTTAGACAGGTGTTTGTCTTAGCACGTATTATTTAAAGGTTTGTCTTTCGCCGGGGCTATGAAAATTTTCTGTGTAAGACAGGTTTTTTCATGGACGTGTCCTATTTTGTTAGCTATCCTCTAAAACTGTTATAACGTATCCACTCTATAGTATACTTCTGAAAAGCATAAATGTATTACAATAAAATATGTGAAGATGAGAGCTTATCTTAAACAGCAAAAGTTCAAGGTTCAACTAAAACACCACTACATATTTATACCTGCTAAGATTTGAAACCTACTAAAATGGATTTTTTTCTGGTTGTGATTCCTTCTTGGCAGGTTGTCTATGAACACGGAATCCTCTAGTAAACGAAAACATTTCATGGTCTCGAAGACGAAAGGATAACTATACAAGTATATATGATATGACGAAAATCTATCTACAACGGAATTTTTTAACGATCCTTGGCGGTTCCGTTTTCATAGGTTTTAATGTAACTAGATTAAACGCAAAACTTCTTCAATAGAGACTTCGATGGCACCAACTGTTGCCAACACTTTCGGGAAAAGTCGAGTTTACACGAATGCAATAACAGCACATTGATCAGACTTTGGCGACTCTTATCTTTGTTCGTTTTATAATTTTATATCGAGCAATATTATCAATTACTTTAAATCTACTGGCTGGAATTTTTAAAAAAAGTAACTTTATTCTTCGACTGGATATTTGTGAATTCTTATTCAACATTACATTACCACTGTCAAAATAACTGCATCTGAATGTGATTTGTCTTCTGCTGTAAAATATGCTGATGATGTCATTTTTCAACTTTATGAAACTTTACAGTAATCAGTAAGCAAGGAAGCGGGGACTGGTGGTCAAAAGTTTTCTGACCTGTTCAAGACAGCACAGTCCTATGCTAAAGAAAACTCCGACACAATTTTCTTTATTCACACATACTCCATGTCATGCTGACCACAAGATACATCTCGTACAATGTCAAACCTGAAGATTATTTTGGGAAATCAATTTTCTTCCTCTTTTTGATACTTTTATTTCTGATCTCGTTATTCGTTAATCGTTAAAGAAAAGAACAGAGGGATATTGAAATATTTTGATGTTCTTCTGGGTTTGTACAAAATAATGGTGATTCTTGTTATTAAACTTTTCAACCTGAGCTATTTTTAATAAACTGTTAATGGAATATTACGCTGTTGTATATTATTTTGAAGGGCAGGTTTTTACCTACTTATTTAGTATTATAATTTTGTTTTTCGCTATTGTACAGGGATATTTAAGACAGTTATAGAACTTTGGGAAATTTCGTACGATTTTTTTACTAATTCAAAATGGCACGAAAATCAGAGGAAACGGCTTGTATATCAACCACGTTACAGCGTTGAATTCAGGAGAGAAGGGGTGGGGCATCCACTCCGGAGAATCGAAATGACCTCCCGGAAGATTTGAGATTTTATGCTTATTAATGGTCTAGAAGTGAAAACTCTCCTCTTTCGGAACTCCACATTGTGGGAAGGGGAGACCATTCGGGAGAAAAATGGTACCCTCCGCAGAAATCCTTCCTGGAGAAAAATGTCTGAATTCGACATTACATTTGACCGAAGTACGACTTGAGAAACTCGCATTTTAACATTGTTTTCAGAAATTTCATGATGTCAATGAGAGTTTTGAATGTGAAGGTCGTAGGAGGCATTCGGTTATTAACAATGAGAAATTGAAAGCAAAGGTTGAAGCTAATCCATGTACCAAAGTCTGAAAGATTGCTGCTGAACTTGTAGTACGTTCTAAAATTGTTTCCAACCGCTTAAAATTGGCGCAGCTTGTCCCCAATGGGACCTTGCCAAAGAATATTTACTCCGTACATATTTACTCCGTACACTCCGTATTACATCTATTCTATATTCTTTGACAACCAGCCAACCGCTTAAAATAAATTGGTTGAAAAGTAAAATAGCAGAAACCATCATTATTTTTTACACAATCTAATACTTCCCAAGATGTGCTAATCCATTATAATTATTTTTTTTACAAAAATTAACATCTTTTAAGTCGACCAGATATCAGAAACAACTATTGATTTCGAATATTTACTTTAGTATCAAAAGTGGTGAAACTTGAAAAACAATTATGGCTGTTTTAGACAATTGTAACAAAATAGTTTCCCCAACATCAACTATATTTGTTACGCGTGTTTGTTACATTACTAGCTTCTGTAGCCGAAAACACAAGATTTTTTTTCTTAAAAATTAAAACCTTATCTCACAAACTCCCCTGCTGAATCAACGGCTGACGGCATTGGCAATTATGTCAACACATTATTCAGTATACCTATTACAGCACAAGGTCTTAATTGAATGACAAGAAATTAAACATGAAAACTGAAAAAACAATTTCAACCAAATGCTGTTATAAACTTAACCATTCGATGATAATTTTAGCGTAATCAAATTTTTATGTTACCTAAAACTTGATTTAAATGCATTCTCTTCAGTGCGTGCTGAGTTTTTTATATCATAGTGTTTGTAAAATCTTTTTCTTTGGTAAAAATATTAATGTAACTTCATTGTATTATTAGGTACAATGGTAGAGATTGATCTTACTTTATTTTACACTTGCTATTTTTTTAAATTAAGAAATTGATGAGGAAATACCTAAATTTTTAAAGTTACTCGAAATACTCTTATTGCATACACACACACACACAGTCAATCCTGTCGCACTATACTTCAATAAGACGCGTTTCGTTGGGATCCCGAAACTTTTCTATTTTGAGACAGGATTACGTTATAGGAAGTGTCCGCTTTCAGAGGCTTTACTGTATTTATAAGTAGGGTAAAACCTGACAAAACGAAATCGGAATCACAGAAAAACAATGAAAGTCCTGTTTCAGGCAGGTTTTCAGCAGATTTAATTGTATGGTTATCCATATCAGGACCATGCAATGCTTCCGTTTAAGACAAGAATCTGGTATAGACATGTTTTACTATACATATTACATACATAAGTTATATTTGTACATATACAGCAAATCCTGGGGAAACGAAACCTGCCTATAACGGAATGCTGACTTTATCAGAAATATTCATTCGTCAAATAGAAAAGAATACCATTCACCAGTTAAGTCGAAAAACTGTCTAAGACGGAATTTTTTAACACTCTTTGCGATATTATCGTGGCAGGTCTTACTATATATGTAAGCTGAAGAAAAATTCTGGACCCCTCCCGAAAGGAAATCCTGGCTACGCCACTGATTGCCTGTCAAACAGCAATCCCAAGGCAGATCATTCAGCTAAAAAGCAATCCGTGATGTCGAGCGAAGAAGCATCGTGGTAGCGATTAAAAAGGAAACATTTCAGTTTTTCACGAAAGTGACATATAATGTGAGATGTAATATATAATAATGTAAAGTGAGAGACAATATAACTTGAGGCGTAAAATAGAAAAATAACATAAAACTTGAGACATCACATATATTTAATAACACAATATTCACATAATATAATAATTCACATCATAATATAAAATAATTCATAATAATTCACATCATAACATAAAATAATTCATAATAATTCACATAATATAAAATACAAAGATAATATAGCTTGAGACATAAAACACTCCAATATATAATAATGAAAAGTGAGAGAAAATATAACTTGATACATAAAATAGCAAAGTAACATAGAACTTGAGACATTACATAACATAATATAAATTCAAAGATAATATAGCTTGATACATAAAACACTTCACAAACACAAATCCATATAAATCCAGTTTCAAAAGGTAGTTTTGATTTACTCAATAGTTATTCTAATTCCTCTTTCAGTCTTTTCTGAAATAAAAAAGAAAGAAAACTAATATTAACAACGTAATAAATGTCTACAAAATACTGTAAAACTTTATTATTGCAACTTTTAAATATAAGTCAGCTAATATGAGAAGTATTATCTAAAGAAATTCGGATTTTTTTTGTTATTTACATGTGCTATAACAAGAATTTTAATATTTTTATTGAAATAATATAGAATATTTTCGTTAGAAATTCAACTGCGATTTTAAAAACTTTAATGGTTTATTAGATATTACAGATTTATTTTATAACTTTCATACCACCACCGCACAATAAGGTAAAATAGAACAAAAAAAGTGTAATTTTCATTTTATTATCTTTTCTTAATGGGATATTAAATAGTATATATATTATATATATATATATATACTAAACATCATCTCAGGCCATCAAAACTCGAATTTCACAACGTTGTCAGATGCCATGAACACAAAGCCGATATGAGCTGTCGCATTATAAAAAAAAATAGGAAAAGATATTAAAAAAAATGCTTTAACAAAACTTTTAATTTTTTTATATTTGTTATTTATAACGAGTTACTTTTTATGGTCCGATAATAATATTAGAATACAGGGAAATATATATTTTTTTTTCAAATATTCAGAATCAAAATTGAAATTTCAGTACCAAAAAATCACGGTTTTATCAGTATCAGGATTTCAAATCATTGTGCAGTTTTTGAACATGTTTGAAATTTACTTAATATATTTCCTAAGAATCTAAAAACGATTGTGTACAACAAACAGCTGCAGAGACTTGCAGAACTAAGGGCTAGCTGTCGCAATTATTTCGGCAGTACTTCTGCAGTTTAAATTTAATAGGAAAAGGCTGTTAGAATTTTGGTTTTTATCTCTATTTATTAAAATATTAGTATTTTCCAAATTTTAATGTTTTGAGCTTCATAGCTGGTATTCAGCTATATATACGCAAAGTTTCAACTCTGTAAGTTACATAGTTTCTGAGAATGGCTCTGTGACGGACAGACAACGGAGCGGGAGTAATAGGGTTTCATGAGATGAACGAAACCCTAAAAATTTAATGTTTATTAGATATGACTGATTTATTTCATAACTTTGCTTTAAATTTTCATGCCATCACCTCACATAAAAGTAAAATATAAAAAAAAATAATAATTTTTATTTTATTATGTTTTTTAATGAGATAATAAATAGTATATATATATATATATATATATATATATATATATATATATATATCACCTCAGGACATCAAAACTCGAATTTCAGAGCGTTGCCACCAACACAAAGCCGATATAGCTGTCGCATTATAAAAAAAATAGGAAAAAATATTTTTAAAAAATGCTTTAACAAAACTTTAAATTTTTTATATTTGTTATTTATGGAATTAACTTGCGGAACTAAGGGCTAGAGGTCGAAATAATTTCGGCAGTACTTCTGCAGTTGTTTGAACAAAGTTGACATCATCAAAATAACAATTCTTCGACGAGAATGTGTCGCCTTATTAAATACAGCTTCGTCAAAGAAATTGGTATTAAAAATGTTGAAGAAGTTCATGGTGCTACGAAATAAATCAAAAACCTCCTCCATTCATCTCTAATTAATTAATGACTGCCATATCTCACGAACAGTTAGTCATGCGGACCTGGAGTTTGACTCTTTCAATTCAACTTCCAAAAATACATAGATTTGGTTACCCCCGGTAAAATTTTCTTTACATTTTTAATATTTGTATATTTATTGACTGCTTATTATGTTTATTTTGTACACCTGAATCAGGTCTGAACTGTTTGGGTAGAAGTATTTGCGTTCGAAATTTGAAGTCCCCATTTAAAATTTATTGATTTTTAAGCACATGTTTTGCGATTTCGCCCTACAGTGCACCACCTTAGTCGGCATCCACGAAGATATCTGTGGGCACGACCCACGACAGACGAATATATGCAGCAGTTTTGTATTTGTGAGATATAAAGAATATAAGAGATCTGCAGACAACCGACGTACATATTTCTTTCTTAAAGATTTATTATTTTCATACACATAATACCTATACACATCGACGCTCCACACAATCAGTGATAGGTCTGTGAGGATGACAGCCGAACCACATTCATGCTGAGATCTATACAGACAATTGTCGACTGTAGGCGTAGATTATGCACACAATAAACCATTAAATTTATAATTTATAACTGTTTTTTTTTACAAATGTAACAGTTAATAAAATGATTTGTATTTTCCCACAAAAATTTCACTTTAAAATAAAAATAAAAATAACAAAAACGCAAATTTGCTTTGTGTAGATACATTCAGCTATAAATGTTTCAAACCCTTGAATGTTTGGTTGAGAAAAACCGTCATCAAGCAGGAGTGTCCATCAACCAGAAGGGAAACTATGAAAGAGACTATGAATTATTTTATTGTCCCGAGCTCCGCGATGGGTAGATTAATTTTATTTTTGTGGAATTTGTTCTTTGAACATAATCACATAATAAGATCACTAATTATAATTAAAAAATAGATAAAATGCTTAAGTGATACAAAGAGGAAACACAAAAGGCTTATAAAAACCTTTTAATGATCGACATATGTTTCAGCGCTCATTTATACGGTGCAATTTTCAAGATATATAACGATAAACAAAAATATTCTCGCAATTTTTTTAAAATAAACTTGAAAACCATAAATCACGACATCATATATGTAAAAAAAAAAGGTGCTTGAAATAGTTAAGGTCAAACCAGGCGGGGTGGCCTATCTTTCGGCTTAAGCTCAACTTTAATATTTCTTTATTGCTTTTTAAAAACTGTAAAGTACCTCGTGCCAAATTTTAGATAATTCAAATGAGGCGGATTCATATTTATTACATATAATGATTGTTATGCCGAACCCTTTAATGAATCCGTCTCTTTTGAATTACCTAAAATTTGGCACGAGGTACTTTTCAGTTTTTAAAAAGCAATAAAGAAATATTAAAGTTGAGCTTAAGCCGAAAGGTAGGCCACCCCGCCTGGTTTGACCTTAACTATTTCAAGCACCTTTTTTTTTTTTTTTTACATATATGATGTCGTGATTTATGGTTTTCAAGTTTATTTTTAAAAATTTACGAGAATATTTTTGTTTATCGTTATACAGTGGAACCCCGATTTTACGTAACCCGTTTCGTACGTTATCCCGCTTCCTACGTTATTTTTTGTCGGTCTCAGAAAATTCCTATTCCGATAATGTCAAAAGTACCTCGATTTTACGTTATTTACTCTTAGCGTTTCCCGCTTGGTACGTCATTTTAGGCGAAGTACCTCAGGAAATTTTATCTTTTTTCACAAGAACAAAAATGCTTTCCACTTGGTCAACTGGTTGTTTGTCACCAAAAACGGTTCAAAGTAACGAAGAACTATTATTCATCTATCAGCACTAGACCAAACCTGCGTCACGTGATATCGGGGGGGGGGGGGGATGTGATTTCTTTTTACGTCGTACATTCATTTCAACCCGCAGCGGAGTAGCTTTTTTTTTTTTTGCTATCTCTTAGTGATTGCCAGTCAAAAGTAGGATGTCTAAAAGAAAATGTTTCTATGTAGCCGAAAAGGCAGAAATTATCGAAAAATCCAAAGTTTCGAACGGAACTAAAGTGGATCTCGTAAAATCGTTCGGTATTGCTTATTCTACGTTACAAACCATCCTAAAACAAGAGGTATATGTGGAATTAAAATCTGAAAAACTGGGAAATTTGCCAAAGAAAAGAAAAACATTGAAAACCTCTCCTTTTGAGGAACTGGAAAATATTTTGTACGAGTGGTTTAAACGAGCCCGTGCTGCCAAGATTCCAATCAATGGCTCACTTTTGTAAGAAAAGGCTCTTGAAATTTCTTCTCGACTTGAAATGCAGAATTTCATGGCATCCAACGGTTGGATCGACCTATTCAAGAAGAGGTATAATTTGTCTTACAAGTTTATTTGTGGTGAGGCAGATGGAGTAAATACTGCGGTCGTTGAGGAATGGATGGACAAAAACTTTGCCTTCTCTTGTGTGTAATTACTCAAAAAAGACATCTTTAACGCAGATGAGACCGGATTGTTTTTTTTAATCTCTTCCCTGATAGAACATACACCGTGAAAGGAGAAACGTGGCACAGTCGGAAGTTATCAAAAGTGCGATTAACAGTTTTGTTATTACGGAATTGAGAAGCTAACACCCTTTGTGATTGGTAAATCCAAGAAACCCCGATGCTTCAAAAATATTAAGAGTTTGCCGACAGATTACAATGCCAACCACAATGCTTGGATGACCCTAAATCTTTTTGAAAATTGAATATAAAAATGAGCTTACAAAAATAATTTTATTCATAGACCAATGCACTCATGTTAATCTGAATTTAAAGAATGTGCGTATAGAATTTTTTTCACCCAACTGGTACCAGTTTACTTCAGCCATGTGTCTTGCAAATAAACAGATCCTCCAAAATGCATTATAGAAAGAAACTGGTAAGAAAAGGCCATTTTTCACTTGATTCAGTTGAGCTTCAAGATGCTTAGAAAACAAAGCTAAATGTGCTGGATGCATTTCATTTCATCTCATCGGCATGGAATGGTAGAGATGAAAAATGCATGTCAAATGCTTTTTTGAAGGGAGAATTTTCAAAATCCGAAATTAACAGTGAAGCGCCGCCGGAAGAGCTCTCTATGGAAGACTACACAGAAGAGGATGAATTTATACTTGCAGACATCAATGTTGGGGAGTACATTGATGGCGATAAGGATGTTATTGCTAACACAGACATTCAGACTATTTCCGATTTGATTTCGCAATATTGAAGAGGGGATTATATTGATGAAGATCCAGAAAACATCGTGCCCTCATCGGCAGAGGCCATTGCGAGTTCAAAAATTTTAAAGAAATTTTAACTGGATATGAAAATTAAGGGGAAAAAATTGCAAAAACTTGCAAATATTGAAAATAGAGTATATGTGAAATTACACTTAAAAAGAAAACGCAATAAAGAATAACAGACTTTTTAAAATACTAATATGGTATTGGTAAGTTTATTTTTGTATAATTTGTTTTCTTGAAGTGTTTTTCTCTATTTGACCCCGATTTTACGTTTTCCCGTTTCGTACGTTTTTTTCTGCTGGTCCCGTGAAAAACGTAAAATCGGGGTTCCACTGTATATCTTGAAAATGGCGCTGTATATGAGCGCTGAAACATATGTCGACCATTAAAAGATTTTTATAAGTCTTTTGTGTTTCCTCTTTGTATCACTTAAGCATTTTATCTATATTTTAATTTGTCTTTGAAATTCATCTAATGTAATGGAGATTTGCGTTTAAAAATAAACTGTTAATTCGTCTCCCCACCCCCACCCCCTAAAAAATAATCAAAAGTCATTTTAGTTTAAAAGGTGCAACTTCGAGATTTCCTCTCAAGATTTATGATTTTCATGCACACTATAGTTACACGTTTTCCAGTTGCTAAAATTACATCCTATTTTCAGAGGGAATGACCTACTTTTTCAATAATCGCCTTACGATTGCTTGTATCAAAAGAGAAGAATTTATATCGATAAGAGTGATACATTAAAAGAAAACTAACCTTCAATTCACAGATAGCACATATTTTTAGGTGCGCTCGTAATTATATAAATACGTAGCACCTATTGTCGTTATCTGGTCCGTCCGTCTGTCTGTCCGTCTGTGTCTGTCCGTCCGCATGTAACAACGCGAAAACTACTTAACCGAATGGTTTGAAATTTAAGATATATTATCTTTGCAGAGTTTTGTCGAGACATTTCAAATTTTGTGAAAATCGAATCAAAACTTTAGAAAATATTAATAAAAATATTTATTAAGAGATTTGATTTTTGTTTTTTGTTTTTTAAATCGGTGTTTTCTTGTTATAGGAGCTACAGAGGTTTAATGGTCAAGCCACCGAGATACTTATTTTATTACAGAAATTACACTGCAGACGATATATTTCATTTCATAGAATTAAATATCATCAAGATCTGAATATTTATATAACTAGCTATAGTACGAACGCACCACAGTTGTCAAGTTTGACGTACAATTTCCAACTTGTTGAAGTTTGTGGAGAAAATCACGGGGAAATGGCAGAGTTGAATTGTTATAATTAAAACAAGCCATCAAAGGCCCCTTTAATTTGGAGTGTAGTCCGATCAACCAACAATAATTTTGTCGGAAACATCGAATTGTAGTGATACCTGAGCAGCTAACATTTTGGCCCCTTTTAGGGATTTGCTTGCAAATGTTTCGTTCGACAATGGTACAACTATGCAAAACGGGCACTTTTTACTATTGGTCAACGTGTGACTCCAGAATTAACCAATATTGGACCAACAATTTTGTGCTACTGGTGTTTACTGTTATCATAAACAGGAATCTGTACGGGATGATATTAAGCATTTTGTACGCAAAAAACCCCTACATGCAAACACCCTACAATAAGAACAGTGATAATTCTTTTTAATCGCGTAGCTATGAGAATCCCTATCTCCCTACAACAAAAAGCCTGACCCTCCCGGCTATTAGGTCTATATTTACGTGTGACTCATCCGCTCTTTGTGAAATCTTCCATAAACAATCAAATGTCAGTTTTTCAAATTTCACATTTACAAAAATCAGTTCTTGTTTGTTTACTATATCACTAAGTAAGAGGGATAAATTCGTTGTCCTCTTTTCAAGCAAGCAGCGATTAAACTATAACTTAATTTTGAAATTACTCAGTGCAAAGATTGCGACAGAAATAGATTAGAGGAAGTAGGCGTTAAATATTATAATATAAGATATGTGGTTAATTTGACTTTGCTAAAATCTTTGCAAATATGACAATAATTCAGCTAAAATAATATATTTTACCATGAATTTCATTATCATAATTTTTCTCTCTCTCTCTCTTTTTTTTTCTTTTTCACGCTTTGAATGGACAGTGTCCACAAGTGGCAACAGACGCGACTCTGGAATTAATTATATTCTAAAAAACACTATATATTGAATTGGACAACGGAAGATCATTATTACAATATCATTCATACTTATAAAATGTTTACTTTTATATACAAGTATCCACATTCCTCAAATTTTGAAATATCTATAACAATAATAATGAAAATAAAAGAATTACTTATTGATGAAATCTTAAAAAATATTAATTTCTTTTATTGTGTGTTTAACCTTACCAACATATGAGTGGAAAGGAAAAGCAAATTCGTTCTAATATTTTTGTTTCCATAAATATGCTTTTTATTTCACACTCATGCATATTGACGTCATATCAGCAAAGTAAATTTATGTTTTTCTTGTTATATATCATATTTAATTTAAAAAATGAACTCATAAATATAAAATGTATTAATACTTACGTATCTATTTGGCTTTTGGAAAGTCTTTTTCCACTTCATTTTAAACCAATCTTTAACTTTACCAGGAAGATTTTTTCCCGATTCAGGATAGTCTGGTATATCCTTTGATCTTTGAATGTCCGGCGACCCATGATGTTTTTCAGTGCTGATCTTTTTCTCAGCGCACTCAGTCATCGGCACTTTTTTGACAATATCCTTTTCAATCGTCATTTTCGAATCTTTACATCCATCCAGAAAAGGATTTCTGCTGAGATGTTTTTCTTCTTCTGGAGACGATTTTTCGGTAGTTTTTTCATCTACTTCTGTACCAGTTGATAGAAATGGATGACCTTTAATTTTCTGTACAGAAGGCCGATCTTCCTGATTCCATTTCATCATGAAGACGACAAACTCATGAGCAAGATGCAGCTCGTTTTCTGTAAAGGCCACTGCTGGAAAAGCTTTCATCACCAAGTTACAAAATACGGTTCTCTGAAAAAAATGTAATATTTATTAACATTATGTCAAAGACGTCTTTATTGGGAGAATCTACTTCTTTGGCGTATAAAATTCACGTGATTTTTACGATTTTGTTTTTCGGTTACAAAGAAAATAATATTACCTTCGGAGCTTTTGAATTATATTTATTAATACTTTCACTTATATATTTAAGTTTTTTCTTTGTGTGTAAAAAATTATATAGCACGCTTTGTGTGACGGAGTTTACCTGCAGGTGCTTCCAATCGGGCAATCGCTTTTCTCCGGTCACAATCATCTGAAATTTGTTCGCCAAATTATGAAATAGTATTAAGTTCTCTGGATTTTATACTAACATTTAGTTTTAAAATTTATTTTTGACCAAATGGTGATCATTTAAACAAAAAAGGTCATTTTTTCGGCTTTTTTAAAAAAAAAACCTTTTCTGGGATAGAAAAAATAATTATTCAATGAAAATCATACTTTTTGATGGTATAAGCTCCAGCAAAAAATGACTACCTTTCTAAAAAAAAAAAAAAAAAAAAAAAGTAAAGAAAAGAAAAAAGAAAGAAAAAAAAGCAAATCAGTCAATTCGTTCTCGAAAAAAATAGTCGCCCAGTTTGCAAAACATGGTTCCGTGATGCACTAAACTTCGAACATAAAGCTGCGCATCGCATAGTTTACAGGTTTCAGCGGCGTAATGTTGAATGCAAGGAAAATTGTAAGGAATTGGAATATCACGAAATCGCTTTAGGGCAAAAATTTGTACACGTACTAAAGAAAAACGGAAAAATTTTATTCAAAGAAGTAGAACCTCCCTTTAAGCAAACTTTTTCTTTAAAGAGAGAGAATTTAAAGGCAAGAATTACAGCGAGTAATAACATAAAAAAATATATGTATAAAATATTAAAAAGAATGTGATTCCATTTTTTTCTCTTTAAAATCTTCAAAATCTAAAATTATTATATATATCATGTAAAAACCTTTTAAACATACGTTACAACGAAGGACCTACAGGCAAAGTACAAATTAAAAACAAAGTAAAAATTTATTATTTAATAGTTTTCAACAAATATTTTTCTTATTAAAAAAAAAAAGAATTATGAAGTGTAATTGCGTTTTAAGAAAACAAAATACGAAACACTATTGTAATATAAATGATAAAACAATGCTTTTAATTTTTATATGTATTAAATTCAATTTAAAATTACACTTTAGTTCTATTTAAAGGAAATTTACAAACTATTTGCTTTCTAGATTAGTTAATTAATTCAACTTAAATTTTGAAATATCTATAATAATAGTAATGAAAAAAAAAAAGAATTATTTAAAGATGAAATCATAAAAAATATTAATTTCCTAGTGTGTTTTTAGTGTGTTTAACTTTTACCAGTGTATGAGGGAAAGGAAAAACAAATTCATTCTGATATATTTTTCAACAAAAGCATGCTTTTTATTTTAATACTGCAGACAGATTAATAAATAGAAGAAACACTAAATACGAACATTTTTATAATGCATTCATATTTTTTAAAAAAATTCTTATATTATAAATATTCATAATAAATTTAAGGTATAGTAGATTTGTAAAGGTATTTACGATTATTATTACATTTTTTGCATTATTGCGTAGCACAAAATAGAGCTTTTTTTTTTTTTTTTTTTTTTTTTTTTTTGCAGATTATGATTATACAGATTATGATATAATTTCAAAGTATATGTAATAAATTCAAGGTATGATATATTTTCGAAGGTATTTACGATTATTACGACATTTTTTGCGTGTTATTGCCTAACACAAAATGGAGCATATATATATTGTAAAGCATTTTACCTGAAGTGATTGAATTACAACAGGCTCCACATTCATTTTCCACGATTGAGCATCAGTGACAGGTTTCATCTGATCGGTCGGCCAATCTCCAGTCAACACATTCAGGCACATCATTCCATAGAGCCATACATCGCAGGCACAGCCTTCAAGGTTCTCATGGCGTGCAGGATCATAAAAGTCTGGGGGTCTATATACCAGCGGAGCAACAAGTCTAACAAAACAAAATGACAAAAGATTTAGATATGATATATAGAAGTGTCAATAATTTTGTAATTTCTACTGATTTATTTATTTATTATGATTTCGTTAACACTTATATGGCAGACCATACACATGACCATAGAATTAAGAAGAAACCAGAAGGTGTATAAGAGTACTTTACAAAGGATCTCCCCTGCTGCCTGTTTGCCACCGGATTTTTTGACAGTTTTCGAACTGAGTGTAAAAGTGTCCAGGCCGGGAGTCAAACCGAAGACTTTTGACTTAAATTGCCAACTGTCTGCTGATTGAGCTACCTGGACCGACAACCGCCCGTTTAATTCACTCAGATAACGTTACAAACAGGCAAACAGGCAGCAGGGGAGATCCTTTGTAAAATACTCTTATACACCTTCTGGTTTCTAGGTTATAATCATATCATAAGTCATGAGTCACAAGAATGAGTTAATTATCACGATGGAACCATAAATAATTGAATAAGGCCAATTGTAGTGCTATCATATCTATTGAATAATTGCAATAAAATGGAAAAAATAGATTTAAAAAAAAAACATATATTTAATATCACAAGTTAGTATAAATTAAGAAAATTATTTTTATGAAACTGTTCTTATGAAGTATACTTATTAAAAAGCTGTTCTTATGAAGTATGCTTATTATAAAGTAATCTTATTTCTCTTTTTATTATGAGATTTTTAAACTGGTTGAAAATAATAACACAAATTCTGATTCCCTGAGCCCGATAATCAGTAGTGATGTAAGCATATTTGGAATTTGTTCGCGAACTTGAAACTATTTAACTTATATTTTTCAAATCAATTTCGATCGGATAATTTTATCCAAAATATAAATTTTTATGCTGCAAAATCAATTGAAAAAAGCAAAATTTAAAAATAAATAAATTAAAAATAGCTCCAAAATTCGGGCGTTTTCTTTAGATAACATAACATATTCGTTTCCCTGAAGTTATTCATTTTAAAAGATTTTTAATTTTAATACAAATCCTTATTCTACTTTTTTTGATAATCAATAATGAGAATATTTAGATTTTACTGATAAATTTGAAGATATTTTCTTATAAAACAAAAATCGACCAGCATCATTGTGTACTAAAACCATATTCTGTATTAGTACGTAATTTTTAAGACATTTTCCTACCTCTTTAATGGTTCTCCTGTATGGGTGAGGCCCGAAAAATCAAACAATACAGCTCGGCCGTCTGATGCTATGAGTATGTTATCCGTCTTGATATCTGTGTGGGCCAAACCAGTGTTATGCAAATAATGCAGTCCATTAAGTGAGTCCGCAAGCCAGCGCTTAACTTTCACAAAACCATTGCTATCAGCAAGGAAACGTCTACTACACAGCACTTTATCCAGTACATAACGAAGCCTGGGCATCACATATAACTTGAAATGCATAGGTTCTACATCTATTATCTCCAAAAGAGGGAGTATATTTCTGTGGCGAAGAACAGGCCATACTGATTCTTCAACATGCCAAGCATCTTCATATTTGATAATTTTTACAGCAACATTCTTTTTATGCGGAGAAATAGCTGATACAACTTCGCCGAAACTTCCAGTACCTAAAGGTTTTACATGGCAGAAATTCTTATCAAGAAGAATATTTTTAACATCGGCAAACAGAGATGAATCCCCAGAAGCCATTTTGTTAAAACAAATATCACAACAAAACTCTTTTTAATAGTTGTTAATTAATCAAAATTCGCCTTTATTCAAGCTTTGCACAACTTTTTGTCACAAATAACACTTTAATAAAACTTTAATAACACTTTAAGAGACACTTATAGAGCACATAAGCATAAAAACTTTGTATTCAATAAAACTTTAGTATGTTATTTTCATTGTTTAGTTACTCATTGTTAGATTGATGATGAATTTTAATTTGTCATTTTCAATTGTTAGTATTGTTATAATATAATTTTTTAATTACTTAACAATGAGTTATTTTTTTTTAAATTGTAATCATTGTTTTAGATTTTTCCTTCATTGTTCAGTTTTTTTTACTACTTTGTTGAATTTTTTAGGTACCAAAACATTGTATAATGACATTTTACAATGATATAATAATATTAAAATAAATAGTCTAATAATTTAAATAAATAAATAATAATTTAAATAAATAATTATGTATAATATAAAAATAATATAAAATAATATAAAATGATATAAAAATAAGAAATATAATAATATAATAATAATAATAATAATAAATAATAAGAATATAATAAGAATAAGAATAATAAGAATAATAATATAATAATAATAAAATTACAATAAATATAATAATGTAATATATAAATAATATAAAAATACATTTAAATAGATAATAATTTAAATAAATAGTCTAATAAATTCAAGCAACATATAATATTTTTCGGGAGGGGGGGGGGGGAGTATGGAGGAGAAAAATTTCAATTATAATAAATTTGGTTTCTTTATCTACAGTTTATAGAAATTTCTTTAGGAAGTGACAACACATACACCTATTATAATTTTTTGCAAAATTACCAGAAACCAGTTGATCCATATTTTAATGAAAAAAAAAATTTGCAGAGAACGATTTGCAGAGACCAAACTCAAATCAAGGTACAAAATGAAAAACAAAAAAATAATATAAAACAAGAGAAAAAATACGAGTAGGAATTTAATCTTTTTATCATCCATTTTATCCACCAGAGTTGTATGTAATCATTCCAGAAATCCAAATATTCTGCTATTCGGGGTGACTTTTGTTTAAACAATGCTGAATTATACACATGCGTTTAAATTTGCAACCTATTTAACGCAAAACATAATTTTATTTATAATTTTTTAAAGAAAGCTAAAAAAAAAAAAAAAAAATGTAAGTGTTCTCCACATTATTCTTGACGAGAATTTATCCTCTTCTAAGAGTTTGAACGTTTTTTCCTGCAAATGCAAAATTCAAAGATGATTAAATAAAATAATAACATATATATGTTACTGTAAAAGCCTGAAGTCTGGTAAATCATGGGGGGGGGGGGGAGAGAGAGCGAGAGAGAGAGAGAGAGAGAAATAGGAAAGAAAAGAAAAGGAGAGAAGTGTTGATTTGTTTCGTGAAAAAGATTTTTATAAATGTATACAGAAGTTCGTTCACAACAAAACTGAACCAAACATAGAACTTTATCGTCCAAATTTACAAAATTTTGTGAACTAATCCTTTGGTTATTCGATGTAAGGGTCTTCATGGGCACTGGCCAATTTTCCTTCCCTACACTCGGTCCGAGCGTGGTTTGGGGATTACTTTTACTATAAAAAATATATATAGAAGTTCGGACCGAGATGGGCCTGGACTAAATTTATTTTCCGGCGCACGTCGGGGTTGGACTGCATTCTTCTTGAGGTCTAATTAGGCAGAAATTTTCAGTCCCAGCTCATTTGAAAATCATTAGACAGGTACGGCTGTGGCCTGTCCAGTAAAAATATCAGTAAAATTTAACCCGACTCAATTTTTTTTTAAAAATTGCACGTATTTTTAAATCGCTATTATTCCACAATTAAAATTGATTTTTTTTTTCTTTTAAGCAATAAAATTAAAATACGGTAAAACCTGAGAAAAAGAACCTGCCTATGACGGAATCACGTATTTAACAAAACAAAACGTTGATCTATGTAAAATGAGGATATGAGGTGAGGATAACAGTACTTGTGAAAAGAATGTAATGCATTTACAACAGACGATGAACTTGCTCATAGGGGAACCAGCCATTACCCCCTATATAAGGGGGTAATGAACCAGCCCATGACGTGCATCATTTCCTTAAAGCCAGACTCCTTTTTTCAATCCAAAAACTTAAACATTTTGTATGACTTAAAATTCAGATACGAATACATAATAATTATTAAGATGCTACTTGGTGCGGTATAATATAAATTTAATACAACGTTAAAGGCGCTTGTTTACATATTCTGGCGTCTTTAACGTTGTTTTTAAATCTATACGAATACATAATATACCTAATAAATATTTAGATGAACATATATTTTTATATCAATCTTTTTATACTCTAAAAGTACACAATATTGATTGTAATCAGTAGAAATTTTTTCAAAAGTTTTAAAATATCACCTTTACAAACACCAAACTTTTAAGCCTAACCCCCCCCCCCCCTCCAAAAAAAGGAGGGGGAAAAAAAAAGAAAGGAATGAAAAAAGAAATGAAATCGCCTGCATTAATTTCTACGTTTAGAAAATATTTATAACATTAATTTTAAGCACAAAACCATATCCCATTCGCAAAATCTCGGCGAGAGTCGAAGTCAGGAGGTTTCAGTTCTTGGTTATGTTGCAACTCGTAGGTATACCGTTGCAAAGTTATTCTCAGTGCTCTCCAGACACTTCCGTACGACACTCCTGTCTGCCTCGAAACTTCTCGAGTACTGCATTCCCCATGTGCAGCAACCGCCGACATGGATTGCACCGTCTGCTCCATTGTCGTGGCAACAGCAGCGGCTGTTGAGGGACTTCCACTTCTCTGACGTGACGTCAAGAAACCTGTAGCTTCAAAATTCTTCATCATTTTGTTCAATGCAGAAGACGTTATTGGTACTTTGCTATCTCGCATGCCCTTCATGTTGCGATATGCTCGCAATGCCGCAATGGCACTTTCCGAATTCTTATAATACAGTTTAAGTAAGAGGGCTTTCTCAACTATGGACAGTATTTCGATGCATACAAGCTTCGACTACCATTACCTGCTGCAGTTGCTCCTTTTTATATCGTTTTTTGCTTTACATAATCCTACATCAAAAATCCGACAGCGCCATCTGTTGGTCGCCAATAGAACTATTTTTTATTTCGTTGCCACACAAAACCCGGTTTCTTTTCCATCTGTTTGGTGAAACCGTATCTTTGTATCTTGATTCGTTTTCGAATTATTCATTTTTAAAGTTCGCCCTGACTTTTGGATCACCCGGTGTATAATTGTGTTAAAAACTGAAAAGTGTTTGCTAAATAGAAGTATTCGCTTTCCGTGTGTGCCCGCTATGAAGTTCTTATGGCATATAGGTTTCCTATAATTCTCACAAATCTTGCCACAAATATTTTAACCTAATCGACGTAAAAATCAATGTTTTGTAGAAATTCGTTGGGGTCGAACTTTTATTTGTTATACCGGGCCGGGTCGGGCCAATAATTTTTTCTCTACAGGCCGGGCCGGGTCGGCCTCGGGCAGAATAAATTTTGTCTTGTGTTATTTTAAGGTTATAGGTTTTAACATTTTATTTTCGACATTCTTTTGAAAAATAGGGTCTGCCCAAACCCGACCCGCAAGAGTCAAAACACAATCCGAAACCAATCCGAAGTCAACCTCTAAGGTCAAGTCAAAGCCTTTTTAACCACTATACAGGTCACAAACAGTGTTGCTAAACCTAACGGATTTTTTACTCAGAAATTTCGAGAATAAAATTTTCAATACTAATTTTCCTTTATTTTATTCACGAAATATCTATACTTATAATAATCAAAAATAAATATTCAAATTTTCTGGGAAGAATTTGGAATTTCTTAATGATAGTTTTTATAAATGACGCATAAAATGCATCAGCAGCCTTTACAGTGTTAATTCTTCTGTACATATATTTATTTTTACGTCTATATGTTTAAAATTTTGTCTTGTGACAAAAAAAAAAATTATTAAAGACTCTTTTTATGTTTTTATTGTTCATTTTAAATAAAAGTGCCATAGACCAGAGATCTGCGCTGGCCGGGCTTGCGCCTATTTTCACTCACGGCTATCGGGCCGGGCCGTGCTTAGTCACTACTTTTTCCAGACCGGGCTCGGGCATTTTTCCCTGCAGGGCCTAACTTACTTTTTCCGTACCGAACCGGGACTGGTATTCTTCATACTCTACATGGGCCTAAATTTTCTGTCCCGGTTTTCACCTAACCTGTATGAAAATCATTGTCTCGGCGTGACCTGGTCCATTCAAAGATCAGTAAAATTTGCTCTGGGCCAAAAATTTTTGCAAAAAATGCATACATTTTTAAATCGCATTATTCTACAATTAAACATTAAATTTTATTCTTTGTAAAGAATAGTGCATTTCTAGGCTTATTAAAATGCAGCTAAATTAAAACATAGTAAAACGTGTGAAAAAGAATCTGCGTATGACGGAATTCTGTCTTAATCTGAAAAATATGTCGACCCATGCAAAATGAATGTACTAATACGTAAAAAAAGAATATATAATTACACCTGCTAAGAAGGGAACTTGTCTATAACGCATTTTTTTCTGTCCTGTGCAATTCCATCTTAGAAGATTTTACTGTATAGCATTTGTCAGAATTTTAAGTCTCCAATACATGGAATATGGATTAACTATATTAAGGATAACTGAAACATTTACATACAACAAATAGCGATTCAATAAAAAAATTAATTTCGCAATAACTTCTATAAAAATGGAAACTATAACCATGGCAATAAAAAGCAAAGATAAGTATTTTTAGTCACAACTCCTCGTAGGAGACAAATTTTTAACCAAATCGACGTAAAAATCAATTTTTTGTAGAAATTCGTTTAAGCCGGGCCGGTTTCGGGCCGAACTTTTATCTGTTGTACCGGGTCGTTACGGGCCAATAATTTTTTCTCTACCGGCTGGCCGGGTCGGGCTCGGGCCGAAGTTTTAACTTTGATATCGGGCCGGGCTAATATTTTTTTGTACGAGCCGGGCCTGGCGAATTTTTCTTCTATGGATCGGGCCTGGCCCAGGCCTTGAAATTTCGGCCCGTGCAGACCTCTACCGTAGATTGCATAGTATAGGGACTTCCGTTCCAAAATACTGTTTCTATTACGTTTATTTCTATATATCCTATTGTAAACTATATTGATTTTTTAATAGATCTCTATTTGTATGTAAATATCTGAATTATTATTAATACCATTAATCTATTTACACGACTTGTTGACTTAAAACTCGAAAATTTCTATATCGAAAAACCATCTAAGACGGAATCACATAGGAGAGAAAAAAAAAATCGTTATAGTTTAGTTACTTTTTTACCAGGTCTGTCGTCTCTTGCAAAGTATTATTTATTTTCAAATGGAATTATATCCATTTGGCACAATAAATTTTTTCAATACATTTTTTTTGGATCAATAATTTTTTTTCTTTTAAAACAGGATTTCGTCATACACAGATTCTTATAACGGGTTTTACAGTACTGTATATACCCACTCCCCCTAGCAATGTAGGATATGTATTATTCTTTAAAGGGAATTTTAATTGTAGAAAAATGGTTATTTAAAAGTATATGTATTTTTGCCAAAAATTGTTGACCCAAAGTGGTTGTTCCTTAAACAGATTTTTGCACAAATCAGACAAAGACAGATCAATGATTTTCATACAAGCACGGTTGTTGAGACCATGCCAGAAAATTTCGGTCGGTGCAGACTTCGAGGAAGAGTAAAGCACCGGCCCAGAAATAAGCTCGGTTCGGCCCGGCCGGAGCATCCAGAGAAAGTAAGACCCGGGCACGACCCAGAAAAACTGATGATCAGACTCGACCCGTCTCGAGTCCGTGTACGCCGCTAAATGGCATTTGAATGGGAAAACGTGTTCTTAACGGCTGGAAAAATTTTAAATAAAATATGAAAAAAATTGATTTTGAGTTTTAAATTTCGTTCAAACTCACAGATTTTTTTTAGCTTTCGTTCAGCTCACGTTTGTTTATCAAAAAGTGAGTCAAGTTCAACTCACGTTCGCAAAAAGTGAACTAAGTTCGTGAGTTTTCGTTCACTGAGCGCGCTTATTCCCAACACTGCTTTCATGTTATAGTGGCCCCCGAGGATGAATCGCCAAGCGACCAAGATTTTTCGCCAAATTATAGAGCATCTATGACGTTATAATAATATATGATATGTATAACATTTCGTGACGCATTTTTCCCAGTTGTAGTCATATATGACATGTTTATAAATAAGATGTATATATGGCATATAAGACGTAAATAATATGTATATGTATATATATATATATATATAATGACGTATATGACATATATGAGCTTTAAAAATATATATGTATGCGTATATTATATGAGTTTTATATAAGCTTTGCTATGTTCTTGGCGAAATCGTAAATTCAATCTTGGCGAAATCGTAGTTCCAATCTTAGCATAATCCTAAATATGGAAGTCGCTATAACACGAAAGTACCGAAAAGGATAATGCAATTTTAATAGGTTTGAATAATTAATTAGTGATACATAAATTATTAAAAATTAAACCTAATGTTTAAAAAAAAACTTTGGTTATTTAGAAATGTTTGTCAAGATAATTTACACATTTCGTTATTTTTATTTATTTATTAGACTTAATATCGTATTTCTTTTACGGTGGACTTTTCTGTCGTCGTCAAAAAATTGTAGTCCACTTTTGGACCAGTTTCAACTTATCAAAATGTTTAATGATGGTAGCAAAGACCATTGCTTCGGCTTTCGCTTTTATTGCTTTATTGGATCGTTTCTAAAAAATCGCATTATTTCAATTTTTGCATATTCGAATATTGAAAAAAAATGTACTTTCGAATGAAATTTGTTTGAAAACTGTAGCTCAATTTAGCGACTTTTTATGACTTTTTAAATAATTTTCAATCATAATTTTTTTTTTTTTTTTTTTTTTGTAATCTCTATCATCAATGAGTATTTGTCTGTTACAATAATGTAAAATTAGTGACAGTGTTATCACAAATGGTAATTGACTGCCCAGAGTAAATTAAAAAAAGAAAATTAAAAGCAGATTAGCCATAACACCAGAATAACTATAGATTAACTATCAGGTATGCACTTTAGCGCTAAATTGAAATCTGTAATACGAAGAGATATAAATTATCATTTTATGCTGAACATAAAATTAATAGGAAATTAAGTTGAAGTGGCTAAAAGATACTTTTAGTTATAGAAAAAGAAAAAGCTAGTATTATTACTTTGATATTTCAAAATTCATGTAAATATTTAAACAGGGAACAAAATATTTGTTTTTTCTTAAAAGTTAAATATCACATGTTTCATGACCTAATTACTTCATATCTCATATTATTTTAGCACATGGTATTTCATTAATACAACCTTGTCTATATTACATGCGCAAATATTTTATTCATGTATATATAAAAACTATATTTACTCGTCGTCGGTATGTGCGAAAACTTCTTCTATTCAGGAAAATAATCTATAACAAGTTAAAATATTAATAAGCAAAACAACAACGCATAATGCAAAAGTAATGTGTTTATTTACATTGGATTATTGATATTTACGCAACAGGAGATGATAATAGAAGATAAAGCATAAAACGATGGCAGAGAAGCAGCAAGAAGTGAGGCATACAAAACATTTGTACAAGAGCAGCAATCCCAGATATGATTGGCTGCAGTGGCGTAGCCAAGGGGGGGAGGGGTCCCCCCCCCCGAACCCCGAACGAAGAACTGGTTTACTGAATCATAGATACAACAACATTAAAAACTGATACGACGGAATCATAAAGAAGCAATGAAAAATTCCGCTTTAGACAGGTGTTTGTCTTAGCACGTATTATTTAAAGGTTTGTCTTTCGCCGGGGCTATGAAAATTTTCTGTGTAAGACAGGTTTTTTCATGGACGTGTCCTATTTTGTTAGCTATCCTCTAAAACTGTTATAACGTATCCACTCTATAGTATACTTCTGAAAAGCATAAATGTATTACAATAAAATATGTGAAGATGAGAGCTTATCTTAAACAGCAAAAGTTCAAGGTTCAACTAAAACACCACTACATATTTATACCTGCTAAGATTTGAAACCTACTAAAATGGATTTTTTTCTGGTTGTGATTCCTTCTTGGCAGGTTGTCTATGAACACGGAATCCTCTAGTAAACGAAAACATTTCATGGTCTCGAAGACGAAAGGATAACTATACAAGTATATATGATATGACGAAAATCTATCTACAACGGAATTTTTTAACGATCCTTGGCGGTTCCGTTTTCATAGGTTTTAATGTAACTAGATTAAACGCAAAACTTCTTCAATAGAGACTTCGATGGCACCAACTGTTGCCAACACTTTCGGGAAAAGTCGAGTTTACACGAATGCAATAACAGCACATTGATCAGACTTTGGCGACTCTTATCTTTGTTCGTTTTATAATTTTATATCGAGCAATATTATCAATTACTTTAAATCTACTGGCTGGAATTTTTAAAAAAAGTAACTTTATTCTTCGACTGGATATTTGTGAATTCTTATTCAACATTACATTACCACTGTCAAAATAACTGCATCTGAATGTGATTTGTCTTCTGCTGTAAAATATGCTGATGATGTCATTTTTCAACTTTATGAAACTTTACAGTAATCAGTAAGCAAGGAAGCGGGGACTGGTGGTCAAAAGTTTTCTGACCTGTTCAAGACAGCACAGTCCTATGCTAAAGAAAACTCCGACACAATTTTCTTTATTCACACATACTCCATGTCATGCTGACCACAAGATACATCTCGTACAATGTCAAACCTGAAGATTATTTTGGGAAATCAATTTTCTTCCTCTTTTTGATACTTTTATTTCTGATCTCGTTATTCGTTAATCGTTAAAGAAAAGAACAGAGGGATATTGAAATATTTTGATGTTCTTCTGGGTTTGTACAAAATAATGGTGATTCTTGTTATTAAACTTTTCAACCTGAGCTATTTTTAATAAACTGTTAATGGAATATTACGCTGTTGTATATTATTTTGAAGGGCAGGTTTTTACCTACTTATTTAGTATTATAATTTTGTTTTTCGCTATTGTACAGGGATATTTAAGACAGTTATAGAACTTTGGGAAATTTCGTACGATTTTTTTACTAATTCAAAATGGCACGAAAATCAGAGGAAACGGCTTGTATATCAACCACGTTACAGCGTTGAATTCAGGAGAGAAGGGGTGGGGCATCCACTCCGGAGAATCGAAATGACCTCCCGGAAGATTTGAGATTTTATGCTTATTAATGGTCTAGAAGTGAAAACTCTCCTCTTTCGGAACTCCACATTGTGGGAAGGGGAGACCATTCGGGAGAAAAATGGTACCCTCCGCAGAAATCCTTCCTGGAGAAAAATGTCTGAATTCGACATTACATTTGACCGAAGTACGACTTGAGAAACTCGCATTTTAACATTGTTTTCAGAAATTTCATGATGTCAATGAGAGTTTTGAATGTGAAGGTCGTAGGAGGCATTCGGTTATTAACAATGAGAAATTGAAAGCAAAGGTTGAAGCTAATCCATGTACCAAAGTCTGAAAGATTGCTGCTGAACTTGTAGTACGTTCTAAAATTGTTTCCAACCGCTTAAAATTGGCGCAGCTTGTCCCCAATGGGACCTTGCCAAAGAATATTTACTCCGTACATATTTACTCCGTACACTCCGTATTACATCTATTCTATATTCTTTGACAACCAGCCAACCGCTTAAAATAAATTGGTTGAAAAGTAAAATAGCAGAAACCATCATTATTTTTTACACAATCTAATACTTCCCAAGATGTGCTAATCCATTATAATTATTTTTTTTACAAAAATTAACATCTTTTAAGTCGACCAGATATCAGAAACAACTATTGATTTCGAATATTTACTTTAGTATCAAAAGTGGTGAAACTTGAAAAACAATTATGGCTGTTTTAGACAATTGTAACAAAATAGTTTCCCCAACATCAACTATATTTGTTACGCGTGTTTGTTACATTACTAGCTTCTGTAGCCGAAAACACAAGATTTTTTTTCTTAAAAATTAAAACCTTATCTCACAAACTCCCCTGCTGAATCAACGGCTGACGGCATTGGCAATTATGTCAACACATTATTCAGTATACCTATTACAGCACAAGGTCTTAATTGAATGACAAGAAATTAAACATGAAAACTGAAAAAACAATTTCAACCAAATGCTGTTATAAACTTAACCATTCGATGATAATTTTAGCGTAATCAAATTTTTATGTTACCTAAAACTTGATTTAAATGCATTCTCTTCAGTGCGTGCTGAGTTTTTTATATCATAGTGTTTGTAAAATCTTTTTCTTTGGTAAAAATATTAATGTAACTTCATTGTATTATTAGGTACAATGGTAGAGATTGATCTTACTTTATTTTACACTTGCTATTTTTTTAAATTAAGAAATTGATGAGGAAATACCTAAATTTTTAAAGTTACTCGAAATACTCTTATTGCATACACACACACACACAGTCAATCCTGTCGCACTATACTTCAATAAGACGCGTTTCGTTGGGATCCCGAAACTTTTCTATTTTGAGACAGGATTACGTTATAGGAAGTGTCCGCTTTCAGAGGCTTTACTGTATTTATAAGTAGGGTAAAACCTGACAAAACGAAATCGGAATCACAGAAAAACAATGAAAGTCCTGTTTCAGGCAGGTTTTCAGCAGATTTAATTGTATGGTTATCCATATCAGGACCATGCAATGCTTCCGTTTAAGACAAGAATCTGGTATAGACATGTTTTACTATACATATTACATACATAAGTTATATTTGTACATATACAGCAAATCCTGGGGAAACGAAACCTGCCTATAACGGAATGCTGACTTTATCAGAAATATTCATTCGTCAAATAGAAAAGAATACCATTCACCAGTTAAGTCGAAAAACTGTCTAAGACGGAATTTTTTAACACTCTTTGCGATATTATCGTGGCAGGTCTTACTATATATGTAAGCTGAAGAAAAATTCTGGACCCCTCCCGAAAGGAAATCCTGGCTACGCCACTGATTGCCTGTCAAACAGCAATCCCAAGGCAGATCATTCAGCTAAAAAGCAATCCGTGATGTCGAGCGAAGAAGCATCGTGGTAGCGATTAAAAAGGAAACATTTCAGTTTTTCACGAAAGTGACATATAATGTGAGATGTAATATATAATAATGTAAAGTGAGAGACAATATAACTTGAGGCGTAAAATAGAAAAATAACATAAAACTTGAGACATCACATATATTTAATAACACAATATTCACATAATATAATAATTCACATCATAATATAAAATAATTCATAATAATTCACATCATAACATAAAATAATTCATAATAATTCACATAATATAAAATACAAAGATAATATAGCTTGAGACATAAAACACTCCAATATATAATAATGAAAAGTGAGAGAAAATATAACTTGATACATAAAATAGCAAAGTAACATAGAACTTGAGACATTACATAACATAATATAAATTCAAAGATAATATAGCTTGATACATAAAACACTTCACAAACACAAATCCATATAAATCCAGTTTCAAAAGGTAGTTTTGATTTACTCAATAGTTATTCTAATTCCTCTTTCAGTCTTTTCTGAAATAAAAAAGAAAGAAAACTAATATTAACAACGTAATAAATGTCTACAAAATACTGTAAAACTTTATTATTGCAACTTTTAAATATAAGTCAGCTAATATGAGAAGTATTATCTAAAGAAATTCGGATTTTTTTTGTTATTTACATGTGCTATAACAAGAATTTTAATATTTTTATTGAAATAATATAGAATATTTTCGTTAGAAATTCAACTGCGATTTTAAAAACTTTAATGGTTTATTAGATATTACAGATTTATTTTATAACTTTCATACCACCACCGCACAATAAGGTAAAATAGAACAAAAAAAGTGTAATTTTCATTTTATTATCTTTTCTTAATGGGATATTAAATAGTATATATATTATATATATATATATATACTAAACATCATCTCAGGCCATCAAAACTCGAATTTCACAACGTTGTCAGATGCCATGAACACAAAGCCGATATGAGCTGTCGCATTATAAAAAAAAATAGGAAAAGATATTAAAAAAAATGCTTTAACAAAACTTTTAATTTTTTTATATTTGTTATTTATAACGAGTTACTTTTTATGGTCCGATAATAATATTAGAATACAGGGAAATATATATTTTTTTTTCAAATATTCAGAATCAAAATTGAAATTTCAGTACCAAAAAATCACGGTTTTATCAGTATCAGGATTTCAAATCATTGTGCAGTTTTTGAACATGTTTGAAATTTACTTAATATATTTCCTAAGAATCTAAAAACGATTGTGTACAACAAACAGCTGCAGAGACTTGCAGAACTAAGGGCTAGCTGTCGCAATTATTTCGGCAGTACTTCTGCAGTTTAAATTTAATAGGAAAAGGCTGTTAGAATTTTGGTTTTTATCTCTATTTATTAAAATATTAGTATTTTCCAAATTTTAATGTTTTGAGCTTCATAGCTGGTATTCAGCTATATATACGCAAAGTTTCAACTCTGTAAGTTACATAGTTTCTGAGAATGGCTCTGTGACGGACAGACAACGGAGCGGGAGTAATAGGGTTTCATGAGATGAACGAAACCCTAAAAATTTAATGTTTATTAGATATGACTGATTTATTTCATAACTTTGCTTTAAATTTTCATGCCATCACCTCACATAAAAGTAAAATATAAAAAAAAAAAATAATTTTTATTTTATTATGTTTTTTAATGAGATAATAAATAGTATATATATATATATATATATATATATATATATATATATATATATCACCTCAGGACATCAAAACTCGAATTTCAGAGCGTTGCCACCAACACAAAGCCGATATAGCTGTCGCATTATAAAAAAAATAGGAAAAAATATTTTTAAAAAATGCTTTAACAAAACTTTAAATTTTTTATATTTGTTATTTATGGAATTAACTTGCGGAACTAAGGGCTAGAGGTCGAAATAATTTCGGCAGTACTTCTGCAGTTGTTTGAACAAAGTTGACATCATCAAAATAACAATTCTTCGACGAGAATGTGTCGCCTTATTAAATACAGCTTCGTCAAAGAAATTGGTATTAAAAATGTTGAAGAAGTTCATGGTGCTACGAAATAAATCAAAAACCTCCTCCATTCATCTCTAATTAATTAATGACTGCCATATCTCACGAACAGTTAGTCATGCGGACCTGGAGTTTGACTCTTTCAATTCAACTTCCAAAAATACATAGATTTGGTTACCCCCGGTAAAATTTTCTTTACATTTTTAATATTTGTATATTTATTGACTGCTTATTATGTTTATTTTGTACACCTGAATCAGGTCTGAACTGTTTGGGTAGAAGTATTTGCGTTCGAAATTTGAAGTCCCCATTTAAAATTTATTGATTTTTAAGCACATGTTTTGCGATTTCGCCCTACAGTGCACCACCTTAGTCGGCATCCACGAAGATATCTGTGGGCACGACCCACGACAGACGAATATATGCAGCAGTTTTGTATTTGTGAGATATAAAGAATATAAGAGATCTGCAGACAACCGACGTACATATTTCTTTCTTAAAGATTTATTATTTTCATACACATAATACCTATACACATCGACGCTCCACACAATCAGTGATAGGTCTGTGAGGATGACAGCCGAACCACATTCATGCTGAGATCTATACAGACAATTGTCGACTGTAGGCGTAGATTATGCACACAATAAACCATTAAATTTATAATTTATAACTGTTTTTTTTTACAAATGTAACAGTTAATAAAATGATTTGTATTTTCCCACAAAAATTTCACTTTAAAATAAAAATAAAAATAACAAAAACGCAAATTTGCTTTGTGTAGATACATTCAGCTATAAATGTTTCAAACCCTTGAATGTTTGGTTGAGAAAAACCGTCATCAAGCAGGAGTGTCCATCAACCAGAAGGGAAACTATGAAAGAGACTATGAATTATTTTATTGTCCCGAGCTCCGCGATGGGTAGATTAATTTTATTTTTGTGGAATTTGTTCTTTGAACATAATCACATAATAAGATCACTAATTATAATTAAAAAATAGATAAAATGCTTAAGTGATACAAAGAGGAAACACAAAAGGCTTATAAAAACCTTTTAATGATCGACATATGTTTCAGCGCTCATTTATACGGTGCAATTTTCAAGATATATAACGATAAACAAAAATATTCTCGCAATTTTTTTAAAATAAACTTGAAAACCATAAATCACGACATCATATATGTAAAAAAAAAAGGTGCTTGAAATAGTTAAGGTCAAACCAGGCGGGGTGGCCTATCTTTCGGCTTAAGCTCAACTTTAATATTTCTTTATTGCTTTTTAAAAACTGTAAAGTACCTCGTGCCAAATTTTAGATAATTCAAATGAGGCGGATTCATATTTATTACATATAATGATTGTTATGCCGAACCCTTTAATGAATCCGTCTCTTTTGAATTACCTAAAATTTGGCACGAGGTACTTTTCAGTTTTTAAAAAGCAATAAAGAAATATTAAAGTTGAGCTTAAGCCGAAAGGTAGGCCACCCCGCCTGGTTTGACCTTAACTATTTCAAGCACCTTTTTTTTTTTTTTTTTTACATATATGATGTCGTGATTTATGGTTTTCAAGTTTATTTTTAAAAATTTACGAGAATATTTTTGTTTATCGTTATATATCTTGCAAATGGCGCTGTATATGAGCGCTGAAACATATGTCGACCATTAAAAGATTTTTATAAGTCTTTTGTGTTTCCTCTTTGTATCACTTAAGCATTTTATCTATATTTTAATTTGTCTTTGAAATTCATCTAATGTAATGGAGATTTGCGTTTAAAAATAAACTGTTAATTCGTCTCCCCACCCCCACCCCCTAAAAAATAATCAAAAGTCATTTTAGTTTAAAAGGTGCAACTTCGAGATTTCCTCTCAAGATTTATGATTTTCATGCACACTATAGTTACACGTTTTCCAGTTGCTAAAATTACATCCTATTTTCAGAGGGAATGACCTACTTTTTCAATAATCGCCTTACGATTGCTTGTATCAAAAGAGAAGAATTTATATCGATAAGAGTGATACATTAAAAGAAAACTAACCTTCAATTCACAGATAGCACATATTTTTAGGTGCGCTCGTAATTATATAAATACGTAGCACCTATTGTCGTTATCTGGTCCGTCCGTCTGTCTGTCCGTCTGTGTCTGTCCGTCCGCATGTAACAACGCGAAAACTACTTAACCGAATGGTTTGAAATTTAAGATATATTATCTTTGCAGAGTTTTGTCGAGACATTTCAAATTTTGTGAAAATCGAATCAAAACTTTAGAAAATATTAATAAAAATATTTATTAAGAGATTTGATTTTTGTTTTTTGTTTTTTAAATCGGTGTTTTCTTGTTATAGGAGCTACAGAGGTTTAATAGTCAAGCCACCGAGATACTTATTTTATTACAGAAATTACACTGCAGACGATATATTTCATTTCATAGAATTAAATATCATCAAGATCTGAATATTTATATAACTAGCTATAGTACGAACGCACCACAGTTGTCAAGTTTGACGTACAATTTCCAACTTGTTGAAGTTTGTGGAGAAAATCACGGGGAAATGGCAGAGTTGAATTGTTATAATTAAAACAAGCCATCAAAGGCCCCTTTAATTTGGAGTGTAGTCCGATCAACCAACAATAATTTTGTCGGAAACATCGAATTGTAGTGATACCTGAGCAGCTAACATTTTGGCCCCTTTTAGGGATTTGCTTGCAAATGTTTCGTTCGACAATGGTCCAACTATGCAAAACGGGCACTTTTTACTATTGGTCAACGTGTGACTCCAGAATTAACCAATATTGGACCAACAATTTTGTGCTACTGGTGTTTACTGTTATCATAAACATGAATCTGTACGGGATGATATTAAGCATTTTGTACGCAAAAAACCCCTACATGCAAACACCCTACAATAAGAACAGTGATAATTCTTTTTAATCGCCTAGCTATGAGAATCCCTATCTCCCTACAACAAAAAGCCTGACCCTCCCGGCTATTAGGTCTATATTTACGTGTGACTCATCCGCTCTTTGTGAAATCTTCCATAAACAATCAAATGTCAGTTTTTCAAATTTCACATTTACAAAAATCAGTTCTTGTTTGTTTACTATATCACTAAGTAAGAGGGATAAATTCGTTGTCCTCTTTTCAAGCAAGCAGCGATTAAACTATAACTTAATTTTGAAATTACTCAGTGCAATGATTGCAACAGAAATAGATTAGAGGAAGTAGGCGTTAAATATTATAATATAAGATATGTGGTTAATTTGACTTTGCTAAAATCTTTGCAAATATGACAATAATTCAGCTAAAATAATATATTTTACCATGAATTTCATTATCTTAATTTTTCTCTCTCTCTCTCTTTTTTTTTCTTTTTCACGCTTTGAATGGACAGTGTCCACAAGTGGCAACAGACGCGACTCTGGAATTAATTATATTCTAAAAAACACTATATATTGAATTGGACAACGGAAGATCATTATTACAATATCATTCATACTTATAAAATGTTTACTTTTATATACAAGTATCCACCTTCCTCAAATTTTGAAATATCTATAACAATAATAATGAAAATAAAAGAATTACTTATTGATGAAATCTTAAAAAATATTAATTTCTTTTATTGTGTGTTTAACCTTGCCAACATATGAGTGGAAAGGAAAAGCAAATTCGTTCTAATATTTTTGTTTCCATAAA
>CAWVPG010000257.1:0-87974 GCA_963931845.1 Maratus michaelseni | reverse complement strand
GGGCTCATGTTTCGGGCCGTGGTGCCAGCTGATATTATGCGACTACCGCACACTGCTACTAGGACAAAACACATAGACATTTTATAGTTTTTTTGGTGGCTTTGGATTGTTCCTGGGCCTTTTTTTTTAACATATAACACATAAACACATAAATAAACACTTTTTTTCCTTTTACACTAGGACGGACAGACAGTGCCGGGGGCTATTATAAGCTTCTTACTGTGTCATAATGCACAACTTGCTGATCCGTTGGTGACGTACGTCGTGCTGGTAATTCTGTGATTACGGGGCTCCTTTTTCGGACCTTGGAAGCAGCTGATGTTGTGCGACTACCGCACACTGCCATTGGACAATTTTTTGCCCATGGACAATTTTTTAATTTTTTTGGTGGCTTTGGATTGTTCCTAGGCTTTTTTTTTAAACATATAACACATAAACATATAAACACATATACATATTCATTTTATCGTTGTGTTACCTTCCGCATTCGACTGCTGCTGGGGTGCTAAATATTATTGTGTGTTGTTTTGTATTAGTGTCGTGATGCTGTCGCAGTTTTCTTGGAGCCACCTGTTTACTGTCTTTGCCTTGTTTTGTACGTGTTTGTTTTTCGCTAATTGTTCATACCATAATTTCTCGTTGTCTGTTGTTATTTGTGCCAGGTGGTGTGCGTGAGTGAGTGTACATTGAGTTAGGTAATGTTTTGGTGAACCCACCGTTCCGCATTCGCAGTCCAATGTGTCCGCTTTCTTAAACCTGTGTAGGTATGCTGGAAAAGCTCCGTGAGCTGTGTATAGCTGTGATAATAGGTAATTAATTATTAGTCTATTTTTGTCTACTTTTGGGAAGTACCTGTGTGTTTCCCTACCTGTGTCCCCATAGTCCCAATCGAACTGCCATTGTTTTAGTGTTATGTCTTTTAGTGTTCTCTTAAGTTTTGAAATTGGTTTCGTCAGGTTGTATTTACTGTTGTTGTGTACATTTAGAGCTGCGGTTTTGGCTAACATGTCTGCCTCTTCGTTTCCTTGGATGCCTACATGCGCCTTAACCCAGCTGATTTTAAATTTGTTGTTAGCTTCTTTTATTAGTTTTTGGATTGTGTCGACTGTTTTGTTTACGTTGAGTGGTTTACTAAGTGATTCGATGGCCGATCTGCAGTCCGAGCGGATGCTATATGACTCACCCGTGGTGTTGCCCCATTTTTCTGCTTCTTGTATTGCCAGTAGCTCGGCCTGGAAGACGCTGTTGCTGTTCCTTAACGGCACTGACGATGTTTTTATCTTTTGATTATTTTTATATGCTACAAAGGCCGAACCTGTAGCACCTGATTCCAATTTAGAGCCGTCCGTGTATATCGTTGTGTCTTGTGTATTCTACCCTATTCTAGGTTCTATTTTGTCTGCAGGATGATTCTCCCATATGTTTATTTTTTTGTCGTATTCGATGCGGTGTAAAGTTTCATTGTGTATTGTTGCATTTTTCCTTAATCTTGAGACTGTGCCGTCCGCTGCTTCGTAGTAGACTTTAAGATGGATTGGAATCAGGCCTGAGAGTACCAGAAGTGCCGAGGTTGGGGCCATTCTATAGGCCCTGACTACGGCTAGTGCAAAATGTCGCTGCCAGCTTGACAATATCTGTATGCACCTTTTGCTGAGGCAGTGTCCCCAAAACGGTGCTGCGTAGGTTAGCGTCTTTTCCACTACTGTTGTGTACCAGATTTTCAGTATATTTGCTTTTAGTCCCCAACCCTTTGCTACCATATGTGCTAAGTTTGTGAAGTTTGCTCGTACCTTATTTGTTTGTGTTTGACAGTGTATCCAGTTTAGATTTTTGTGCAGTTTGACTCCCAAATATCGTATCTGTGCTATTACTTTTAGTCTCTGGCCGTTGAGTTCTATTCTCTCTATGTCATTGGTGTTTTCTGTTGGAAGGTTTCCCAGATGTCGTCTGTTAAGATATAATAGTTTTGTTTTTCCCTGTTCAGCATTAGGTTATTCCCCTCTATCCAGTCATTAAATTCCTTTAGTATTTTGTTTGCTAATCTCTTAAGTTTATCCTTTGTTCTGCCTCTTAGAATTATAATAAAATCGTCTGCGAAGGCTTGTAATCTGACATGTTTTCCAAATTTTCTTTTAAGTGCTGTGTCTGCGATTAATAACCAGATGAGCGGGCCGAGACAACTTCCTTTGGGGCATCCGCCAAATGACTTTGTGACTTTAATACCATTTTCCTCTAGTGAAACGTACCTGTGTTGGAGGAAGCTCACTATCCAGTTTACCCGGTACCCTGGACAGGGAGATTGCTTAATATTATTGATTAATATTGGCCAGCGTATGTTGTCGAAGGCCCCTTTGATGTCCATGGCTATTAGGAGTGTTTGGTATTGGTTTGTTTTATCTTCTTTTATTGTGTTTATTAAGTTATCTAATGCGTGTTCTGTTGAGATCCCTTGTTTGAAACTATACTGTTTGTTGCTCCAATAGTTATTATTGTTTAGGTGGAAGTTTATCCGACCGTGTATTATGCGTTCTAACATTTTGCCAAGCGTTGGTAAGAGGCAAATTGGCCTGTAATTTTTTGGATTTATTGGGGCTTTACCTGGTTTTTGGAACATTACCACTATGCCTATTTCAAACGATTTTGGGAAGTATTCTAACCTTAGGCATTTATTGAAGAGTGTCAGTAGTAGTTGCGTTGCATTATTAATTCTTTTAATTAGGTTGTAATCTATGAAGTCGAATAGGGTCTATAAAGTTATAGCAGTTGCCAAAAATAAAAAATCCACAATGAAATTCTTTCTACAATTATTAACTTTCTATTGAACGATTTCCACGTAAAAAATGAAAATGAAATAAAAAGTTAAAATCCTGAACACCCAAGGGTCACGTAGGGCCAGATCCGGGGCCCTTTGAACTTTTTGTGTGGCGTACATTTTTCACCTCCTAATTTTCTCGCAATCTCAATGCAAAATTTTAAAGTTGAGTCATGAACTCCTCTCCCCGGACCAACACCCTAATATTTTTACTGGGAGCCTAGGGCCATATTTTTAACATTAACCCCCATTTTTTGCGCATCTGCAAAATTTTATTCTAATGATTAATTTATACCTATACTTGATTTTGTCCAATTGAAGATCTCAAGTGATAAGAACTAATACCATTTAACATGATTTCATGTTAAGGCCCTGCTCTTAACTAATTGTTGGCCCCCTTTAAACCTTCTGTTATAGCTTCCTTAAAAATGACCCAATTCACTAGCTTTTTTTTTCTAAGAATTTCTTAGGTCCTCCAGCTATTACATGAACAACAACAACAAAAAATTCTCAGACCTCAGGTAACACCAATTTTGAATATTAATCTCCTTCTTGGGGCATTTGTTGCAGCTTCTTTAAAAACGATCCGTTTTTATTACAAATTTTTGTAACATAGTTTTAGCATCCTCTCGCTACTTTAAAAAAAAAAAAAAAAAAAAAAAAAAAAATTATATCCAACACTACATTCTAGTTAAGATCCTGGCCTTCCCATCTCCCGTTCGCAAATTCACAATCACTCAACGTCCTACGCACTTGACGCCAACCTCTGTCGCCAAGCGCTTTGGCGAGAAAATGAACTTCCCGCATGTGTGGCATTTGGCCGGCAAACTCAAAATCGTACAAGTACCATTGAATAGATAGATGTTTTATTACAATTGTACATCCTACAACATTCCTCCTACCTTTTTACCTCGAGTTTTATCGTCAGCATTAAAATGCTTTAAAATTAAATGAAAGCTTTCATTTTTTAAAGATATTACAAAGATTCAGTAGTTACTTGGTAGCTTAGGCTACCAAGCTCATGAAAATGGATCATTTCCTGTTTTGTAAACAGTTACATTAAATAAACAATAATTGTTTTTATAAAATAAGCTTAGAAAGAAGTAAAAATACATTTTATAATACATGATGTTATTTACATTTTTTACCTTTTATATTACTTTATTTAATCTCGAATAAACACGGATACTTATTTATTATATTTAGTTAAACGCTTTTCACTTTTAAATTATCCCCCCCCCCCCCACCAAAAAAAAAAAAAAGAAAAAAGAAAAAACGTATATAGTTTGTTAAACATTGATAGAATGAGATACATTCTAAAGGGGATAATACAGCACTGCAATAACACCAAATTCAATAAAATAATTAGGATAGTTAGGTTTTTACTTTTCAAATTTATCCTAATTAAGTATATATATATATATATATATATATATATATATTTAAATAAATTTGTTAGTAGATTAGAGAAGAAACCTAATGGAGCATTCATTCCAGCAATGGATATTAAATCTTAAAAATAAATTAAACTTTGTAAAAGTTTTTGCTTTATACAAAAATATCCAATAAAAATTCATCTTTTATTATTTTTTTTCAGGACTCTTCATTGCATGGTAATGAGTACTTAATGTGGTACTGCAAACGAGAGCGATTCGATAAACAAAAATTTACCCAATCTTATATTATCGCCATTCAGAACATGTGAAAATAATATATTTCAATAAAATAAGTGAAAATCATATAAAATTCAACAACCTTCTATTCATTTTGCTTTTGTGCCATTAAAGTTTTAGACGCTCAAAATACATTTCTGTGAGGTTGTGAAATCGTATCTCTTTTCCTTTAATTATGGTGTATGGTGGTGCCATCTCTTATTACATTAGATAAACCAATTCGAGACTCAAACCCAGGTATACAGAATATTCAATATATCTTGTTGAATATTCAATATATCTTATTGAATATACAATATATCTGATCTCAATATCTGATATTCAATATATCTTATTGAATTACTCAAGCATAAAAGAGCTCAATCTTATGGAATTACTGAAGCTTCACAGTTCCACTGTCTTTCAGTGAAATTTTTACTGAACAAACTAAGAGATCTATATCTTCTTTATTTTCTTACAAAAATTGCATGTTTTTTTTCCTGCCATAGAAAACTGGATTTTTTTTATACTAATGGTCATTTACAAAATTTTATTTATTTTTAAGATTTAATATCCATTGCCGGAATGCTCAATTAGGTTTCTTCTCTAATCTACTAACAAATTTATATATATATATATATATATATATATATATATACTTAATTAGGATCAATTTGAAAAGTAAAAACCTAACTATCCTAATTATTTTATTGAATTTGGTGTTATTGCAGTGCTGTATTATCCCCTATCAATGCTTAACAAACTACATAAGATTTTTTTGGGGGAGGGGGAGGGGGGGAGGGATAATTTAGAAGTGAAAAGCGTTTAACTAAATATAATAAATAAGTATCCGTGTTTATTCGAGATTAAATAAAGTAATATAAAAGGTAAAAAATGTAAATAACATCATGTATTATAAAATGTATTTTTACTTATTTCTAAGCTTATTTTATAAAAACAATTATTGTTTATTTAATGTAACTGTTTACAAAACAGGAAATGATCCATTTTCATGAGCTTGGTAGCCTAAGCTACCAAGTAACTACTGAATCTTTGTAATATCTTTAAAAAATGAAAGCTTTCATTTATTTTTAAAGCATTTTAATGCTGACGATAAAACTCGAGGTAAAAAGGTAGGAGGAATGTTGTAGGATGTACAATTGTAATAAAACATCTATCTATTCAATGGTACTTGTACGATTTTGATTTGCCGGCCAAATGCCAAGCATGCGCGAAGTTCATTTTCTCGCCAAAGCGCTTGGCGACAAAGGTTGGCGTCAAGTGCGTAGGACGTTGAGTGATTGTGAATTTGCCTCCCGTTCCTCCTTTTTACCTCAGCTACCACTTTTTTCGGACATTCGGCAAAAAATTACGTTTACTCACTACAGCCATAAATTAAAAGTCGCATTACTTTAAAGGTAACTATGGATAAGGGATTTCATCCGTTTATTAAATATCGTATTAATGTTAAAAGAAATTTCTGAAATTTACAGGGGTGGGGGGGGGGGGGGGCACCTTCCACCACTTGGATGCTCATTCTTTCCTGGAGTTCTAAGGGCCCAATTTCAGCGGACTTGGTTCATTAAATTTAGATTACAATTCAGTTACTTTCTGTATTATGAAATTTTATCTTAGACTTTATCTTAGAGAAATTTTATCTTAACCAACATTTTTTAACATTAATGGAGCATTCTTTTTTCGGGTTCTATGGGCTTGATTAGTATGATGTTTGGCTCACTCAACCTCGATTTTGATTGTCTCCGGCACATGCAGAGCACTTATCGTACATGCTGCCTTAGGTTAGCGGGTACCTAGGTCACAGGTTTGTTGGGAACACACTAGGCGCTGCGGAAGGCAATGGGCCCCCGAAACTATGTTCATTTAAAATATTTTCAAAAGATATAAAATCATACAGATTTGAGGGTTTTTTTAAGGTTATTAAAACGGGCCCCGAGCAACGCCGAGCGGGTCAGCTAGTATAATAATAATAATAATTTTAAGATAAATAATGCATTCGTATGTATTATTGCTCATTATGAATCTTTAGTATAGAATATTTTCTTTATTTATATTTTAAAAAGTATAGATAGATATTTTCACACTTATTCATTCATCCATTGTATTAATTGTGCTCAATCTGCTGGAGTTTTTGAATAACTCGACAACTCTATGTTGGCATCCTCGTAAGCAGGTTAAATAGTCGCAGCTTTAGAATTATTACAGCTAATATTTGTTTAAAATGAAAAAAGTCATATTCTTTTTTTATTCTGTGTGCGGGGGGGGGGGAGGCAGTGGGTAGGTTAATTCACTATGTAAATCGAAAAAATTGTTTATATATTGCATGTGCGCTTAAGAAGCTACCTCACTCACGTGAATTGACCCGCTTGCTTAGAGTACTCGCTCGCTAATAATAAACCTGTGAAGAATTTTTTATGCATATCTCATTTGCTTTTCAATATATTTTTTTTAAACTTTTTTTTATTTATTTATTTATTTTTATAACTTTTTTTTTGGCATTTTATAGCTGAGTTTGATCTCTACAAAGACCGTTTTCTACTTTTTCTATTTTGTTTGCAGGGTTTTTTATGAGGATGCTTTCACATCTAATAAAAAAGAAATCCGACACTAACATCGAAATTAAAAAACGGCATTTGTAAAGATCGACCTCAGATATCCAACTTAAAAAAAAAAAAAATCAGAAACATATTGAAAAACTGATATGACTAAACATATAACTAATGACTAGACATATTAAAATGCAAACGAGCCTCTTAATGTATTGAACATCCAATATAAGGACCCTTATACTATAACGACCAATTTAAAAGTCTCAATTCTTACAATGCCATTTTTCATCCTAAAGAAGCAGAGACGTACCCACAGAAATACTGATGAGACTAACCTCCCCCCGACCCGGACCGATATTAGCAGTTGTAAATATATTTTACCTTATCATTCTACTGAATGCAACGACAGTCTCATAATAACACGAAACGTTGTCATTCCAATGAGAGAAAACATTACAAATGTAATTGTAATTTTCTTTTATATGTTTCTAGGAATTTTCTTTCGTGTAAGCTTTGAGTTTTTCAGAGTGAAAATATTTCTCTTTGTTATCTTCAGTCTTTGTTTAATATCTTCTTTACCCTTTTCTTTCTTTTGCATTTCACGTTAAATTAATAAATGAATTCCAAAGGCCTCTCAAAGTGGCCAAATTCTTAACAGCAAGTACAATGCAACTTCAAGTGGTCCTGATTATTATAGGTTATGAATGACATTGGAATACTCAGAACTATAAAGATAAGAGATTTATCTGCTGGAAATACTACTTTATGTTACTTTACTAATTTAACATACTTCGACAGAAGTGATGTTTTTTTTTTTTTCTGTTTCTTTGATGTGGGGATATTATTCAGACACTACCAAAGAATGTGACAAATTGAAGAGGTGTGTCCCTAACATGTTCATTACACTGGGGTATACACTCGCATGCGAAATAAATTGAGCAAATGAATATATTCGAATTTTTTCATCTTCATAAAACCACAAAGCATAGTTCGTATGAAACTATGAACTAGCTATAGTAGTACGAACGCACCTCATTTGTCACGTAAAATCTTCATGGAAATATATAACTTATAAATATTATACTGTTTACCGTATATTACTCCAATGACCCTACTATACATGTTACTACCAGATATTACAATAATTAAAACACTGCAGGTTTTGTAAAACAGTATAGTATAGTATAGTATATATTCTTTTGAATGTCTCTGCAAAATCCGTTTTAAACAGGTCTTTGTCCCTGTCGCGCTTGTCTGTCCGTGCTCTAACTTACGTAATTATACTCGGATCGTGTCGCTCGTTGAAAATTGTACGTCAAACGTGACAAATGAGGTGCGTTCGTACTACTATAGCCAGTTATATATAAATATTCAGATCTGGATGCTATCTCGGAAGCTCTGTACGTGTGTAAAGATTTCGTCTTCATAAAACCACAAAGCATAGTTCGTATGAAACTATGAACTAGCTATAGTAGTACGAACGCACCTCATTTGTCACGTAAAATCTTCATGGAAATATATAACTTATAAATATTATACTGTTTACCGTATATTACTCCAATGACCCTACTATACATGTTACTACCAGATATTACAATAATTAAAACACTGCAGGTTTTGTAAAACAGTATAGTATAGTATAGTATATATTCTTTTGAATGTCTCTGCAAAATCCGTTTTAAACAGGTCTTTGTCCCTGTCGCGCTTGTCTGTCCGTGCTCTAACTTACGTAATTATACTCGGATCGTGTCGCTCGTTGAAAATTGTACGTCAAACGTGACAAATGAGGTGCGTTCGTACTACTATAGCCAGTTATATATAAATATTCAGATCTGGATGCTATCTCGGAAGCTCTGTACGTGTGTAAAGATTTCGTCTTCATAAAACCACAAAGCATAGTTCGTATGAAACTATGAACTAGCTATAGTAGTACGAACGCACCTCATTTGTCACGTAAAATCTTCATGGAAATATATAACTTATAAATATTATACTGTTTACCGTATATTACTCCAATGACCCTACTATACATGTTACTACCAGATATTACAATAATTAAAACACTGCAGGTTTTGTAAAACAGTATAGTATAGTATAGTATATATTCTTTTGAATGTCTCTGCAAAATCCGTTTTAAACAGGTCTTTGTCCCTGTCGCGCTTGTCTGTCCGTGCTCTAACTTACGTAATTATACTCGGATCGTGTCGCTCGTTGAAAATTGTACGTCAAACGTGACAAATGAGGTGCGTTCGTACTACTATAGCCAGTTATATATAAATATTCAGATCTGGATGCTATCTCGGAAGCTCTGTACGTGTGTAAAGATTTCGTCTTCATAAAACCACAAAGCATAGTTCGTATGAAACTATGAACTAGCTATAGTAGTACGAACGCACCTCATTTGTCACGTAAAATCTTCATGGAAATATATAACTTATAAATATTATACTGTTTACCGTATATTACTCCAATGACCCTACTATACATGTTACTACCAGATATTACAATAATTAAAACACTGCAGGTTTTGTAAAACAGTATAGTATAGTATAGTATATATTCTTTTGAATGTCTCTGCAAAATCCGTTTTAAACAGGTCTTTGTCCCTGTCGCGCTTGTCTGTCCGTGCTCTAACTTACGTAATTATACTCGGATCGTGTCGCTCGTTGAAAATTGTACGTCAAACGTGACAAATGAGGTGCGTTCGTACTACTATAGCCAGTTATATATAAATATTCAGATCTGGATGCTATCTCGGAAGCTCTGTACGTGTGTAAAGATTTCGTCTTCATATACAAACAAAATGGGTATCTGCTATTCTGGTACCATATGGTACCGCTAGGACTTAATGGGTTAATCGTCAAGCGACCGAGATATTTATTTTATGACAGAAATGAAATCTGCAGACGATATAATTCATTTCATAGAATTAAAAATCATCAAGATCTGAATATTTATTATAACTAGCTATAGTACGAACGCACCTCATTTGTCACGTTTTGACGTACAATTTCCATCTGTTTTTTTTTTGTTTTTTTTTTTTCCTAGCTTCTGGCTCCTCCCCGGGCCTATATCCCAAGTGTAGATAATTAACCGTCAAAAATCAACCCTTTTTTTTTTCTCAAAACTGATTTTTCAACGATTTCAGATTTTTGAAATGCTGCGAGCGTCCTTAGTTTATGATCAAAATTCACGAAAATTATTGATAAGGATATTGTTGTACAAGGAAACTAAACATGCATTTTGAAATTCGACTTCATTACGATAGTTACATATGATTTTTAACTCCTTTTGCGACGAGCGTCCTTTACAGAATTTTAAATCTTTCACACACCGGTTTATGAAAAACAGAAATTTTCGACTCATTGAATCGCAGAAATGCTGTCATTAAATAAGGCAAAGCTTACAACTTTTGATGAAAATCGATAAGAAATTCAGAAAAAAATATCTAAAAACTTAAATATACCAGAGATTAAACAAGTTGGAAATTGTACGTCAAACGTGACAAATGAGGTGCGTTCGTACTATAGCTAGTTATATAATATAAATATTCAGATCTGGACGATTTTTAATTCTGTGAAATGAATTATATCGTCTGCATATTAATTTCTATAATAAAATAAGTATCTCGGAAGCTCCTATTAAAAAAAAAGCGCCGATTTAAAAGAAAAAAAAAAAAAAAAAAAAAAAAAAAGAAAAAAAAAAAAAAAAAAAAAAAAATCAAATTTCTTAATAAATATTTTTATTAATATTTTCTAAAGTTTTGATTCGATTTTTACAAAATTTGAAATGTCTCGACCAAATTCTGCAAAGATAATATACATTCAATTTCAAACCATTCGGTTGGGTAGTTTTTGCGTTGTTATATGCGGACGGACGGACCAGACGACGACAATAGGTGCTACGTATTTCTATAATTACGAACGCACCTAAAAAGAAAAAAAAAAAAAAAAAAAAAAAGAAAAAAAAAAAAAATAAAATAAATTAGAATAGTAGAAAGAATTACAAATAGAATAATTAGAAATTCCTAAATTTATCACTTTAATTAAAACAAAAACGAAAAATCATGCGTCAAGCATAGATTATGTAACACTTTCCAACGCTTTCAAAATAATTTTACAAATCGTTACCATTTAATAAACTGAAAGATAACATCTAAGTATAGTTATAGTACGAACGCACCTCATTTGTCACGTTTTGACGTACAATTTCAGGAATGTCCAACATCTATTTCCAACATATACAATATTCGAAAAATTGTCCGAATACTTTTATTCAGCCTGTATAGGATCTATATATTTGTATACATACCACATAGGATGCTAAATTTTAGTTTAGTTTGGAAACGCGTAGCACAGTTTAAAATTCTCCTACTCGAGTTTCTTTCAGTAAACGGAAATGTGTTCGCGAACTTTTGTGCTGCCCACTATATGAAATACAGAATTTATACACACCAAGTAATAGACAAAAAGTGTTCAATTTAAAATCGCGTTCAGCAACTTAAAACGCACTTCCAGGAATTATCGTTAAAAGACGGTAGAGAATTTTTTTGTGTGTCCCTGTCAATGAACGATGACTGCTATTCTGACACACTATTCTGTAAGTAAGCCTCGTGTAAATGCACCTTAGTGATCTATATAAATTTCAATGCGTTTAAAATAGTGAAACATTATTTAATTAAACCGCAAACGATTTTTCTCCATAGAGTTGGGTTGGTTTGATTATTGACAGCCAATTATCTACACTAGGGATATAGAGCCGGGGGGGAGTGCCCTTCGTGGGGGGGGGGGGGGGGTCTTTCTAAGGGAACCTAATCCGTATTTATTTACGCATGGATAAATCCACGGCTCGGAGAAAACCACGAAAACTCCGAACGATTAGGCCGATTGGGATCGAACCCAGCACCTCCCGTCTACCAGCTTCGAGAGCAGAACCTCTCAGCCACAATTTCAAGCATAGATGTAGTAAGTCACTTCAGTTGAAATCCAAGCATATTTACGGGAGTTAGAGCACGGCCAGACAAACCGAAGTCATAAACACTTTTCAACTAGGTTGGAAAGTGTTAAAAATAAATGCTTCAGATTTGTTTGTAAAGTATTCCAAGTATGCAGAAGGTTTTAAAATACAAGTTCAAATTCTAAGTCAATATTTAACTTGATTAAAGGTGCGTGAAGAGAAATTGACAAAGCGTAGCTTGCTAGTATTCGCAAAGTTTGAATTATATACACAAACAATTTTTTACAATTTCATGCATATTGAAATTAATATATACTATCAGTGAGATGCGCTACAAGAGACTTTATAGAATAATATACTTTTGTGCAAACTGCATTAAAAAGGTGAAAAAATTGTATTTTTCTTGATATAAATTTGAAATCTAATGATTATGGCGTTTTTCAAATATTGAATTTCAAAAATTTTCCCCATAGACCGTAATGTAACGTAGTATTATAGCGAAATGTGATAACTTAAAAAGATAATGATAACGGTTAAATGAATAATTATATAAATGAATAATTTTCGGTCAAATGAATTATAGTAGCCTTATAATTCTGTTCTGTTAAAATATAAAAGTGAATTATGATGTCGCGAGTGCATGATTTTTATTTAATTACGACGAATTACTTCCAATTCAATGAGGCATATAAATTTCATTATATTTGAAGTATTGTAAATTGTAACTTATTAATGATCTCGAGTTTAACTTGAAACTGCAGGTGTGTAAACGCTGAACTCTTGCTTTCAGCAGTAAAAAAAATAAAAAATAATAATAAATAAAAAATAAAAAATAAATAAATAAAAAATAATTTAAAAAAAAAAAAAAAAAAAAAAAAAAAATTCATAAATATGAAAGAATTTTTTTTTTTTTTTTTTTTTTTTTTTTTTAATTATTATTTTTTATTTATTTATTTATTTATTTATTTATTTATTTATTTTAACTGCTGAGCGAAGAGTGAGAGACATCTGCGGTTAATAAGTCGCTTATTGAAATACTAGCAAGCTACGCTTTGTCAATTTCTCTTCACGCACCTTTAATCAAGTTAAATATTGACTTAGAATTTGAACTTGTATTTTAAAACCTTCTGCATACTTGGAATACTTTACAAACAAATCTGAAGCATTTATTTTTAACACTTTCCAACCTAGTTGAAAAGTGTTTATGACTTCGGTTTGTCTGGCCGTGCTCTAACTCCCGTAAATATGCTTGGATTTCAACTGAAGTGACTTACTACATCTATGCTTGAAATTGTGGCTGAGAGGTTCTGCTCTCGAAGCTGGTAGACGGGAGGTGCTGGGTTCGATCCCAATCGGCCTAATCGTTCGGAGTTTTCGTGGTTTTCTCCGAGCCGTGGATTTATCCATGCGTAAATAAATACGGATTAGGTTCCCTTAGAAAGACCCCCCCCCCCCACGAAGGGCACTCCCCCCCGGCTCTATATCCCTAGTGTAGATAATTGGCTGTCAATAATCAAACCAACCCAACTCTATGGAGAAAAATCGTTTGCGGTTTAATTAAATAATGTTTCACTATTTTAAACGCATTGAAATTTATATAGATCACTAAGGTGCATTTACACGAGGCTTACTTACAGAATAGTGTGTCAGAATAGCAGTCATCGTTCATTGACAGGGACACACAAAAAAATTCTCTACCGTCTTTTAACGATAATTCCTGGAAGTGCGTTTTAAGTTGCTGAACGCGATTTTAAATTGAACACTTTTTGTCTATTACTTGGTGTGTATAAATTCTGTATTTCATATAGTGGGCAGCACAAAAGTTCGCGAACACATTTCCGTTTACTGAAAGAAACTCGAGTAGGAGAATTTTAAACTGTGCTACGCGTTTCCAAACTAAACTAAAATTTAGCATCCTATGTGGTATATATACAAATATATAGATCCTATACAGGCTGAATAAAAGTATTCGGACAATTTTTCGAATATTGTATATGTTGGAAATAGATGTTGGACATTCCTGAAATTGTACGTCAAAACGTGACAAATGAGGTGCGTTCGTACTATAACTATACTTAGATGTTATCTTTCAGTTTATTAAATGGTAACGATTTGTAAAATTATTTTGAAAGCGTTGGAAAGTGTTACATAATCTATGCTTGACGCATGATTTTTCGTTTTTGTTTTAATTAAAGTGATAAATTTAGGAATTTCTAATTATTCTATTTGTAATTCTTTCTACTATTCTAATTTATTTTTTTTTTTTTTTTTTTTTTTTTTTTTTTTTTTTTTTTTTCTTTTTAGGTGCGTTCGTAATTATAGAAATACGTAGCACCTATTGTCGTCGTCTGGTCCGTCCGTCCGCATATAACAACGCAAAAACTACCCAACCGAATGGTTTGAAATTGAATGTATATTATCTTTGCAGAATTTGGTCGAGACATTTCAAATTTTGTAAAAATCGAATCAAAACTTTAGAAAATATTAATAAAAATATTTATTAAGAAATTTGATTTTTTTTTTTTTTTTTTTTTTTCTTTTTTTTTTTTTTTTTTTTTTTTTTCTTTTAAATCGGCGCTTTTTTTTTAATAGGAGCTTCCGAGATACTTATTTTATTATAGAAATTAATATGCAGACGATATAATTCATTTCACAGAATTAAAAATCGTCCAGATCTGAATATTTATATTATATAACTAGCTATAGTACGAACGCACCTCATTTGTCACGTTTGACGTACAATTTCCAACTTGTTTAATCTCTGGTATATTTAAGTTTTTAGATATTTTTTTCTGAATTTCTTATCGATTTTCATCAAAAGTTGTAAGCTTTGCCTTATTTAATGACAGCATTTCTGCGATTCAATGAGTCGAAAATTTCTGTTTTTCATAAACCGGTGTGTGAAAGATTTAAAATTCTGTAAAGGACGCTCGTCGCAAAAGGAGTTAAAAATCATATGTAACTATCGTAATGAAGTCGAATTTCAAAATGCATGTTTAGTTTCCTTGTACAACAATATCCTTATCAATAATTTTCGTGAATTTTGATCATAAACTAAGGACGCTCGCAGCATTTCAAAAATCTGAAATCGTTGAAAAATCAGTTTTGAGAAAAAAAAAAGGGTTGATTTTTGACGGTTAATTATCTACACTTGGGATATAGGCCCGGGGAGGAGCCAGAAGCTAGGAAAAAAAAAAAAAAAAAAAAAAAAACAGATGGAAATTGTACGTCAAAACGTGACAAATGAGGTGCGTTCGTACTATAGCTAGTTATAATAAATATTCAGATCTTGATGATTTTTAATTCTATGAAATGAATTATATCGTCTGCAGATTTCATTTCTGTCATAAAATAAATATCTCGGTCGCTTGACGATTAACCCATTAAGTCCTAGCGGTACCATATGGTACCAGAATAGCAGATACCCATTTTGTTTGTATATGAAGACGAAATCTTTACACACGTACAGAGCTTCCGAGATAGCATCCAGATCTGAATATTTATATATAACTGGCTATAGTAGTACGAACGCACCTCATTTGTCACGTTTGACGTACAATTTTCAACGAGCGACACGATCCGAGTATAATTACGTAAGTTAGAGCACGGACAGACAAGCGCGACAGGGACAAAGACCTGTTTAAAACGGATTTTGCAGAGACATTCAAAAGAATATATACTATACTATACTATACTGTTTTACAAAACCTGCAGTGTTTTAATTATTGTAATATCTGGTAGTAACATGTATAGTAGGGTCATTGGAGTAATATACGGTAAACAGTATAATATTTATAAGTTATATATTTCCATGAAGATTTTACGTGACAAATGAGGTGCGTTCGTACTACTATAGCTAGTTCATAGTTTCATACGAACTATGCTTTGTGGTTTTATGAAGACGAAATCTTTACACACGTACAGAGCTTCCGAGATAGCATCCAGATCTGAATATTTATATATAACTGGCTATAGTAGTACGAACGCACCTCATTTGTCACGTTTGACGTACAATTTTCAACGAGCGACACGATCCGAGTATAATTACGTAAGTTAGAGCACGGACAGACAAGCGCGACAGGGACAAAGACCTGTTTAAAACGGATTTTGCAGAGACATTCAAAAGAATATATACTATACTATACTATACTGTTTTACAAAACCTGCAGTGTTTTAATTATTGTAATATCTGGTAGTAACATGTATAGTAGGGTCATTGGAGTAATATACGGTAAACAGTATAATATTTATAAGTTATATATTTCCATGAAGATTTTACGTGACAAATGAGGTGCGTTCGTACTACTATAGCTAGTTCATAGTTTCATACGAACTATGCTTTGTGGTTTTATGAAGATGAAAAAATTCGAATATATTCATTTGCTCAATTTATTTCGCATGCGAGTGTGTAATAAATCATTTAGGTACTGTAAATTATAACATATTGTATGATTCTGCAGTTCCTATAGCGTAGGAACTTTTCAACCGTTGTAATAAAAATTCTAAGAGGTCATATGACTTTAACACTTATTTTAAATTTTTTTAAATGCGATGTTTTAAATGAAAAAGAAACCAATGGGATATTTGTGTACTTTATGCATATCAAACGACCAATTTTGGAAACACCCTTAAAACAAACTACTTAAAAGAATATCCTTTTATTATATATTTAGACACTCTTTGTCATCAGGAAAATTTAATTCCCAAAAATGCTCCGGTGTTTTGGGAATTACATTGCATTTTTAATAGAATTCTTTGTTATTATGATAGCGTGCAAAATAATGTAATGATCTTTTACTGCTATGGAAATACTGACATTTTTCTATGGTAAAAGATAAATGATGTTTTTCTCCAAAGTGATGGGTGCGGTTCGTGTGCATTTAATGTTACATTTAGATAATTTGTTTTAATGAAGTAATGGAATAGTATATTGTATAATATATAATATAAGTGATGATAAGAAGGATAGAGAAGGATAATATAAGTGATGATGACATTCTCTTTTATACAACAGTAATTGAGCTTGGAGCCTAATGACAGTTTTTGTTGAAGTGAAAACACATTATTCATAAACTCCGCCTCTGCGACAATTTTCTTTCATCACTGCAGATACGCTAAATAAATATAAAAGGAATATGAATTTATTCCTGAAATAGCAATTTACACTCTTGCTGTGCAGTCGTTGCAGGTAGACTCATCAATGAATGGTAGACTCATCAAAGTTGTAAGTATTTAACTTTTTTAATTTCTATGTAAGGAAATTACAGTACTTAAACGTGGATTTTTTACAATTTTTTAATTATAATTCTTTGATCACGTTGTGTTAACTTTGACGGAAACACCTTTTCTTACTTTGTTTTCGATCCGATTTTCTTCTTTAAAGCATTTTATCACATACTGCACTGTAGAATTTGATAAATTAACTAATTTAGCAATATTTCTAACTGATTTACCACTATTATGATAAAGATAATTAATTTTCGAAAGCTGTTAGTTGTTTCTTTATGATTACCAGCCATTTTTAATAGTAAATAGAATATTACGGACCAGTCAAGCAAAATATAAAGCCAAACTATTTTTTAATGTCACCCAAATGCAAAAATAAAAATAGAATGACAGACGATGATTTTAATTATGAATTTATCCGAAAATGTTACAGTGTACGAAGACTTTTGTGGCGTGTTTTTTCTCTCCCTCCTTCTATTTTTATTTTTAGATTTAAATAAAAAACAGTCAATATTAAAAAAATGCTGGGTGTTATTTGGAATAACATAGAGATGGTGTGAAAAAATATTGGACTTCATATTCTAAATCAATTCTAGGAAAAATCCCTTTTAGTGCAAAATTTTAAAGTGTACGAACACTTTTGTGAGCCACTGTACATACCAAGAACGGCTTTTATATATATAGATATGGGAGATGTTTAAAAAAATAATAAAGAATGGTCTGAGAAATTTTTAAAGTTGACAGTAATTCAGGGATGAGATTGACAAAAAAGCAAAAAAGCGGAAAACCGCGGATCAGCGGAAAACCGCGGAAGAATCTCATCCCTAAGGATGAGATTGACAAAACAGCAAAATAGCGGAAAACCGCGGAAGAATCTCATGCCTGTAATTTTACTCGTGTTCTAAAACGTATGTACGTACATCAAGTTTCGTTCAAATCTCACATAAACAGTAAATTTGTATTTTGTATAAAGAACATATATACCAAGAACGGCTATATATATATATATATATATATATATATATATATATGTGTGTGTGTGTGTGTGTGATCATAAATTATTCCTTCTTTAAGAACCATTTTTAGCACTTTCCAACCTAGTTGAAAAGTGCTTATGACTTCGGTTTGTCTGCCGTCTGCCGTCTGTCCGTGCTCTAACTCCCGTAAATATGCTCGGATTGCCCTGCAATTTTTATATGTTATTGTCGTTATCTATAGCACGTTCCCTATTTCAACGGAAGTGTGTAGCACTTATAGTTTTTTTACAGGGACACTCAAAAGTATTCCGTTACATTACGGTCTATGGGGGAAAATCATTTGCGGTTTATTTTAATGATGTTTCACTATTTTAAACGCATTGAAATTTATATATATCACTAAGGGGCATTAGAAGAAGCTTAATATGGAATAGGGTGTGCATAGCACTTATAGTTACTTTACAGGGACAGTCAAAAGAATTCCGTTACATTACGTCTATGGAGAAAAATCGTCTGCGGTTTATTTAAATAATGTTTCATTATTTTAAACGCATTGAAATTTATATATATTACTAAGGTGCATTACAAGAGGTTTACTACAGAATAGTGTGTGAATAGCAGTCATCGTTCATTTACAGGGACACACAAAAGAATTCTCTACTGTCTGTTAACAATAATTCCTGGAAGTGCGTTTTAAGTTACTGAACGCGATTTTAATTTTAACTCGCTTTTTGTCTATTACGTGGTGTGTATAAATTCTGCATATCCTATACAGGACAGCACAAAAGTTCGCGAACACATTTCCGTTTACTGACAGAAACTCCAGAAGGATAATTTTAAACTCTGCTACGCGTTTCCTAACTAAACTAAAATTTAGCATCCTTATGTATTATATATACAAATCTATAGATCCTATACAGGGCTGAATAAAAGTATTCGGATATTTTTCCAAATATTGTATCTGTTGGAAATTCCTGAAATTATGTTTTTAAATATGTTATGCGTTTTCCAAATTGTTTACTTAGATGTTATCTTTTAGCTTATTAAACGGTATATTTTGTAAAATTATTTTGGAAGCGTTGGAAAGTGCTACATAATCTATGCTTGAAGCATGATTTTTCGTTCTTGTTCTTCTATCGAAATGTGAAAATTATTACCAACATTTCGTCTTTGATACACACAAAAGTACATGTATTTTATTTGTGATCATTTATGCACACATACACATGTTAGGTGTGTGTAGGAGATACCCACTATTCAGAGGTATAAGTGTACGAATATTCTTAATTGAAAGAGTATTAGCTGAATAGAAGTGTCCGCTTTTCGGGAGTTTTCATTATGAAGGTCTTATTGCATAAAGATTCTTAACCTGGAAAAATAACGTAGACATTACTTTGAAAATCGCGTTAATCCGAACCCGACCCGAGATAGTCAAAATCCGGAACAAACTCGAAACTGAAACAATGAAAGTCAACACGACCCGGACCCGACCTGCAGCAAGAAACAGTAGAAGTCAACCCGATCCGCAACGAAAAAATATAGCGTCAATCCGACGCGACCCGAACCTCGAGTTTGATCAGGTGCGAATAAAAGCGGGTAACCCAACCCAATTCGGGATTCTAATCCAAACCGCTGAATTTCATTTACTGTTTCTTTGCATTTGAAAGAAAAAAAAAAATAAAAAAAACATAGATGTCGATTTTTCGATTGATTTTTCAATGCTTCTTTAGAAGAGATTTCCTTTTATTATTCAGTTGTACGAGTCTACAAAAATAATAAATTATTTGTAAAACGCCTTAAATTAAGATCGAATGTGTAATAAGTCACTCAAAAAACTTCTTAAATCTAGTTATGAAACTGCTTTCAAATACAATCAAAGAAGTTATGTTTATTCTTAAATTTACGAAATTTGCAGAAATTCTTATTATAATATCAAGAAATCCAATATATATCTTTTTTCTATAAAGACAAATTATCTTTGATAAAATAGTGTCAAAGTCGATTTTCAATCGATTATAACTCAATATGCGATAAATTTATTAATAACTGAATATCGCTGTTTGATTCCAAATCATTTGCATAGTTATGGCTGTAAATTTTAAGCTTCACTACATAGTATAAAACAAAGTCGCTTTTTATTTCCCTATGTCCCTATGTGCGCTTAAATCTTTAAAACTACGCAACGGATTTTGATGCGGTTTTTTTTTAATAGATAGAGTGGTTCAAGAGGAAGGTTTATATGTATAATTTTATATATATACTAGCGAGCTACGCCCGCTACGCTACAGAGTATAAAACAAAGTCGCTTTTTATTTCCCTATGTCCCTATGTGCGCTTAAATCTTTAAAACTACGCAACGGATTTTGATGCGGTTTGTTTTTAATAGATAGAGTGATTCAAGAGGAAGGTTTATATGTATAATTTTATATATATACTAGCGAGCTACGCTATTCGCCCTATGTACGCTTAAATCTTTAAAACTACGCAACGGATTTTGATGCGGTTTTTTTTTAATAGATAGAGCGAACGGTATTAATAGTTCATTATTTTTATTTTATATATATGCTAATATAAATAACATCGATTCGCTTGCAAATTAAGCAAACATTTTAGAAACTAATTCACCTCACTAATTAAATGTATTATGCAAAGTATTATTCATTAAACAATATGTACAACTTATGTATTGATAAATTAACTAAAATATCGTACTAGCTAAAACAATTTTTGTAATAGTTACGTTTTAACTTACAAAACGTGACGCAAAATTAATAAGTCAACAATTTCAGCCCTACTTTTAATGATGAAATACATGTGAGAATATTTGTTACGAGAAATACTTAAAACACTCTTGCTGCTTACTTTCTCGATGAAAGAACTCTTTATTAATATTATAGTAAAAGAAAGGTTTAGAATTCTCGTTTACTATAACTATGAAAAAAGAAAAAAAAATACATACATGTGTATACGTATCGTATATGTGTGATAAACATTTGGGTCCATGTCTTTATCACGGGAGAGGGGAGAATGAGGGAGAAGAAAAAGCAATTAACAGCCTGGCGACTTGTAAATAAGAAAAGTAGCCATATTCAACCCTTACTCGCTAAACAATCATTGATATACGGGCCCCGAATGGAGATAAAACGAAGAAACATTTTTGCTCATTAAAAGACATCTGTAAGACATCCCCCCTCCCATCCATTATTATTCATTCTTCAATGTCAGTTCGTCTTGTAGATAAATTCTACACTGTACTGTTGTACTGTTTTCAAAGTAAAAATTACAGAAAAAAAAATTATTCTGCATATAAAAGTTTCATAAAAATTATAACTATATAATTCACCTTTTTGTATCATTAACAAAAACCATAACAAATTTCGTGTGGCCTAAAAAATAACAAGAAATGTATTATGTAAAAAATATAATTGTACAAACATTTTTAGAATATTTATTTATTTATTTCCTCATCAAAAATATCTCAAGATTCCGTTAAGGTGGTTCTCAAATGATATGCTCAACAGCACGAAACTTTCTGACGCATTTTGTGACTCATTTTTAAACGTAAAGGCATAAAATTAGTAGGCCTGACTATTGAAACAATTTGGAATGCAAATAAGTTTTCCGTTTTTTGATCAATAAATTACTTATCGAGTTATGAGCGATTATTGTCTCATGACAACACGTTTTTCCCCTTTTTTGTGCTGCGGCGTTGGAAATTCGATTCAAAACGCTGACTTTGACTGTATTTTCTAAATTATAACTATATAATTCACCTTTTTGTATCATTAGGAAAAACCATAACAAATTTCGCGTGGCCTAAAAATTAACAAGAAATGTATTATGTAAAAAAATATAATTGTACAAACATTTTTAGAATATTTGTTTATTTATTTCCTCATCAAAAATATCTCAAGATTCCGTTAAGGTGGTTCTCAAATGATATGCTCAACAGCACGAAACTTTCTGACGCATTTTGTGACTCATTTTTAAACGTGAAGGCATAAAATTAGTAGGCCTGACCATTGAAACAATTTGGAATCCAGATAAGTTTTCCATTTTTTGATAAATAAATTACTTATTGAGTTATGAGCTATTCTTGTCACGTGACAACACGTTTTTCCCCTTTCTTGTGCTGCGGCGTCGGAAATTCGATTCAAAACGCTGACTTTGACTGAATTTTCTGAAAGATCTTCTGCCTTTACCAAAAAATGGAGCCTTCACCAAAGCGCCTTTCGATTACAAAGTTTCTGAATTAAGAACACTTGCCAATTTCCGAACTTCCCAAGTTTCTGAACAAAAGTAAATTTAAAAATATGTCGTAAAGTAGCTAGTTTGGATTTGAGAATAGCTTTAAGGGGGTTGCTCAATCAGCTCTCTAATTTCCCTCGCTAATATTAAAGATATGGGCGTAGAAGAATGCACCGTACATTTAAAATATCTCCTTAGAAAATTACATTTTTTTTTCTTTTTTCTTCGTACTCTTCTTAAAATATGTTTTTTTCCGCCTTAGTTGTTAAAATATTTCTGAAATATCTGCTTAATTTAATATTTTATGTGTTAAAAGCTGACGAGCTGTGAGTAATATTTTAACACTTCAAGATAAATTCTGATAAAAACATTAGCAACTATGAATTTCATTTCAACCAACGTTTAAAAGGGTCTGTATTCACTATATCTTTGGTGAAATCTTGCGGTCTGATATTTATCGCTATTTTAATAAATACTATTTGTGTGTTTACAGTTTGATTATTTTTAATGTGTTAATTAAATAGCTGTCGTTAAGGATTATTAAGTTTAGTGTATAATTTGTTGAGGATATACATTTTTTGGAACATGGTCAATTTAGTGCAAAAACTATAAACAAAATTTCGAAAGTTTATGTTTGCAAAATGCAGTGTCCAATGTTTTGTTTTACTCTCTTTATTTTATTTTGTTCAAATTTTCCAAATAATTTTACAAACCATTACCTTTTAATAAGCTGAAAGATAACATCTAAGTAAACAATTTGGAAAACGCATAACATATTTAAAAACGTAATTTCAGGAAATACCAACAATATTCGGAAAAATATCCGAATACTTTTATTCAACCCTGTATAGGATCTATAGATTTGTATATATACTAGGTTGCTAAATTTTAGTACAGTTAGAAAACGCGTAGCGCAGTTTAAAATTCTCCTTCTGGAGTTTCTGTCAATAAACGGAAATGTGTTAGCGAATTTTTGTGCTGCCCTCTATATGATCTACAGAATTTACACACACCAAGTAATAGACAAAAAGTGAGTTAAATTTAAAATCGCGGTCAGCAACTTAAAACGCACTTCCGGGAATTATTGTTAACAGGAAGATTATAATTATTTTGTTAGTCCCTGTAAATGAACGATGACTGCTACACACGCAATATTCTGCAGTAAGCCTTTTGTAATGCACCTTAGTGATATATATAAATTTCAATGCGTTTAAAATAGTGAAACATTATTTAAATAAACCGCAAACGATTTTTCACCATAGACGTAATGTAACGGAATTCTTTTGCCTGTCCCTGTAAAGTAACTATAAGTGCTATGCACACCCTATTCCATAGTAAGCTTCTTGTAATGTACCTTAGTGATATATTATATATCAATTACAATTTGTTTGAAATTGTGTAACATTATTAAAATAAACCGCAAATGATTTTCCCCCATAGACCGTAATGTAACCGAATTCTTTTGAGTGTCCCTGTAAAAAAACACTAAGTGCTACACGCTTCAGTAGAAATAGGGAACATGCTATAGATAACGACAATAACATACAAAAATTTCAGAGCATTCCGAGCATATTTACGGGAGTTAGAGCACGGACAAACGGACAGACAAACCGAAGTCATAAACACTTTTCAACTAGGTTGGAAAGTGTTAAAAAAGCGGGGTGGAGATTTTAGATAATAAAATTAATTATAATGTACTATATATATATATATATATATATATATATATATATATATATATATATATATCATAAGCAAAAACAACTATAATCTTTCATATAAATCATTAAAAAAAATAATAATTAAAACAAATCAGTAAAAAAGATGCATGTGCTGTTAATATACTTTTATCGTAATCGGAAATATAGAAATACAAAACTAACATTAAAAAAAAAAAAAAAAATGTGAAATTAGGAAATTATTGCTAAAATTGAAACAAGGATTCACTACGTAAATTGTCACAACAAGAACTGTTAACCCTTTCAGGTACAAGTAATTGTGTTACTGTAATGTTGAATTCACAGCTATAATTTCGAGAAATTTCATTGGACTATATAGACAGGTTTTCATCTTAGCAGGTATACTATTCCTTATAGTTTACATTATTTTCCCCGAGACCATGAAATTTTCCGTTGACAAATGTTTTCCGCTTTACATACGTTCTATTTCACTGGTTTTAGTATTTAATCTAGCTTACTTAATTTAATTGTGATATACATAACCTCTTCAAAATGCACGTAAAATATAACATTTCATAAAAAAATAATGTGTGCGATTTTTTAAAACTGAATCTGGGAAACAAATTCATACCACTTTTAAGCAGAGTTCGTTGATTTAAATCAGCTTGATTTTAATCATGATTAAGATTAAACTGATTTTTTTTTTTTTTTTTTTTTTTTTTTTAAATCTCTGATTTAAAACAACTTTCGTAAAAATTTTATTTCAAATTCAGGTCAAGAAATTTTGTATTAAATATTATGTTTTGAAAATAATAATAATAATAATAATAATAATAATAATAATAATAATAATAATAAACTTTGTAAATTTAAGGAGTCGGAGAGACTGAGAACTCAAAATGCATGATTTTTAATTTTATTTAAATCAAAAATCCCAATTTAAAGATAGAGAATCTTAGCTGAAAAACGTTAAAAGATTAATGAATATTTATCTATTAAAAATATCTAAATCTTATGTAAATTTTTTAATACAAAATCATGGGGACTTTCTGCGAGGATATGGAAAACGTTAGAATAAATAAATATAGGCCATTCAAAAGTTTTTTTAATTGAATTTATATAGACATCTCATTACTTCCACATGTAACAAGTGGTTCAATATTATGATGTAAGTTTATTTATGGAAATATTTGGAAAATAAAATGATTTCATGGCTTGTAATAGTCTGATATGCTTTTATATATATTTTTATACAATATTTTATAATATATTTTCAACAAAGTTGAAAAATGTTTATTAATTCTGTTTGTCTGTCCGTCTGAGCTCTAACTTTCGTAAATGTACTCGGATTTCCATGCAATTCATATGTCATTGAGGTCAACTATGGCATGTTCGGTATTGAGAATGAAGTATGTAGCACTTACGGTTCATTTACAAGCACACTCAAAAGAATTCTTTTACATTACGGTCTATGGGGCAAAATCGTTTGCGGTGTATTTTAATGATGTTAATATATCTCAAACATATTGAAATTGATATATATCACTGAGTTGCATTACAAAATGCTTATCATAGATTATAGAGAGCATAGCATTTATCGTTCATTTACAGAGATATACAAAATAATTCGGTACAGTACTGTCTGTGAACATTAATTTCTGGAAGCTTGTTTTCCGTTGTGCCACACGTTTTTAAATGTAACTAATTTTCTACATATTGCTTAGTGTATATAAATTCTATAGATCATATACAGGGTTGCGCAAAAGATGTCGAGTACATTATCTTTCATTGACCGAAATTGAAGAATGGAATTTTTGAACTTTACTGTGCGTTTCCTAACTGAATTAAATTTTAGCATATATTGTGGCATGTATACAAATCCATTGATCGTGTACAAGGGATACACAAAAATAAATAAATAAATAAATAAATAAATCAGATTTTTTTTAATTATTCATTTTAATTACTGAAACTGGGATTTCAAAAATGATATACGTTTTCGAGAATTGTTTACTTAGATATCACATTTCACCTTATGAATCTAAGAAGTTTTGTTACAGTATTCTGATTGTGCTGGTATGTGTTTCATAATCTATGCTTAACGCATGATTTTTCGTTCTTGTTAAATATAATTTCAATTTTAATTACTTATAAATGTAAGCTAATTAACAACTAAACTTTTTAAAGTCTTAGAAAAAAAAAAGATTTTTTTTTAATTTAAATTAAATAAATCCAACTTTGATTTGGTCTAAACTCCGTAATTGCTTAGGAACTCAGCTGGAAAATTGGTTTCTTTTCAAATATTTTAATAACAAAAAATAACTTTTTTTTTTCAGATCCATTGCAATTTGTAACATATAATCATGATCATCTTTATGTATGTATAATACATTCTCAAAATTCATTAAATGAATATTGTATGTACTCCAGAATATTGTATATAATCCGGAATAGATGTTTATTTATTTTGCTGTAAGAGTTGGTCCTATAAAAAACTTATTAATATAAAACTTGTAGATAATATTAAGAAGATTTATAATAAATTTAAGCGTATTTAATATCTTGCGAATGGACGAAGTTATGAATTTTTTCTTCTTAAACCCCTATCCCCCCGCCCCCCCCCCTTCCACGCACACCTTGAGGCCTTTTTAATGATATGAAACATCTGTCATATAAATAAATTTTTGGCCCTTTTCCTAGAAGTAATAATAATTTTAAACGGATTCGATACGTATGATAATTAAGAAGTTATGATGGTTTTTCTGTTTTCACAAAAAAAATAATGATTAACGAACATGACGAACTTGACCAAGATTTTAAGCCGGTTGATTTTATGTATCACTTTGGAAGAGATTTGTGCAGAATTATGGAAGTTATTGCGTCCATAAAAAAGTGATATAGATATATATATAAAGTTTTGAACTAGGTTGGTTGGGTTGTGGGAGTCATGATCGGCGTAGATCTTAAAAAATGTTTCAGGAATTCCAACTTAGGGGAGAATGTAATAGTAGCATTTCTTACGAAATCGACCTAATATTTATTTCAAAAGTTTGTCGACAAATTAAGTACTAATCTAATTTACGTGTCAAAGTGGATTTGGTATGTATGAACTTTATTGGGGGTAAATAAAAATGAAGAAATGAAATAAAAAATCATGAACCTTGCTTTTAAGGCGCTTCTGGAGGGAAAAAAAAAATTCCCGACTCAATATTGCAAAACTCTAGCACATTTCAGTGATTTGAAATCGAATATATATTTTTTCATTTTTCGAGAAAGTAATATCTTGAGTTATAAGCAATTGTTGTCTCACAACGACCTTTATCGGGCTGTCGCATCCAGAAATTCTGTTAAAAACGTCATTTTTCACAGGTTTTTCTGAAAGACCTTCTATTTTTAACGAATAATGGAAAAGCTATTCGGTTTCTGAATAGCAGTACTTGCCAATCTCATGCGTTTGCGATCAAAAATGGATTCATATATATGTCGGCTCACCTGAGCATTACAACACAATCAAATTTCATTCTTACACAAGTATTTTTACTGAAATTGAGACATTCAGAGTGCGAACAAACATAAATCTGACAAACAAAAGTGAAACAATTTTTCATTTTCATTCGAAGTGTAAATAGTGCTATTTTTCTGGTACTTCGAGACGAAATTGCTTTTCATAAAGACATTGCTATAATTTACAATAATTATATTACTCTAATTTACAGAAAGTCTGAGAAAAATTTTAACGATGACTTCGTTGAGAGAATTTTGGAAGAATATCCATGCAGTCAACTGATTATATTTCAGTTTCATCAATCAATTTTCATAGTGTCATAAATTATTTTATCTTTACCCTTTTTTATTCAACTTAAAATTTCACAATTTGATAAAGTAACTACGCATGTTTATACAGTTTAATGCTTGCTAAGTTTTAGTTTTTAATTATTATTAGATTTTTATTTTTTATCAAATATCTTGCATGTCTGAAATATAACCGAAGTCTGTATTTTTGTTGCTGTTGTTTCTTTAAATCATTCAAAGTATTTTTCCAAAATATATGTAATGAAATCATACGAGTATATTAGAAGTGACTTTGTACAATATTCCTATGTCAATGTTCCATTTATTAGCATATTAGGTTTATATTGATATCACACCTTTCCAGATTCATATGTAGTGTATTATCCCTTGACTCTTCTCCCTCAAACAAATGTTTTGGGGTAAAAGTGCCTGTTTATAAAATGAAATACATGTTTGAAATAAAAGTCTAAATAATGTAAATCAACGCTTTAAGTCTATTTTTCTTATTTTCTTGATAAATTCTCTGAATGTTAAAACATGCGGAATTACTTGAACACTAGACTAAAAAAAAGTTGACAAAAAGTTTTACAAAAAGAGCTTTGATGCAATTCGTAATGATTCATTGATGCAGTGATATTCAGTCTTCATAAATCCATTCTAGGTTAGTATTAGCATAAAACATGTTCGTTAATTAATAATAAAAGAAAAATGTTTTTATTATTATCCTAATAAATCTTCAATGATGGCGTGAGAAATACATTCTACATTATTTAAAAACAAAATATAAGGGCAAATAAAATGAAAGAATAAAAAAACTGGGCATAAATTATGTAATAATTTCTAAATTGATATATTCGTGTTGTCCCCCCCCCCCCCCCGCTGAATTATCATTGCAAAATATACATACTATTGCGAAATCCAATTATTTTACTCAACACATTAAAAGTTGTCAAATTATAGGTACAATAACTCTAGTAAAAGATAAAGATCATATAAATAATTAGATGTGTGAAAACCGTGTTAAATCTTAAAGGCATATTTACGCTTTAGTTGAAATTTTATCAGCTATTTCGGGTGTAAGTGTTTTCAAGAAGCAATATCCAACATTCAAGCTTAATAATAAATCCAAAGTTCATTCACTTTTAATAATAATGTTTAAAAAATAATCTTAATATAATAGTTTAAAATTTAACTATTTCGCCTCAAATAGAATTTGTTCCTATATCAGTACTCATGTTTAAAAGATAACGTTTTCGAAGCTTTCTCTAAAAAGCAAATATTTTAACAAAGCAGAGAAAGAGTGCAGGTGTGCAGGTGCCTTTTTACGGAAGTTAAAATAATCATTTTTAGTTTCCAAAGATGGAGAACATGTGATATTTATTATCATCGATCTGCGGCTCTGAAGGGACTATCTCAAACCAAAAAATTTGCGTAAATGTAAATAGTTCAGTCCGCTTAGAGTCTCTGGCAACCTTCTTGTTAAAGAGGTAGTTGACGCACCCTTTCACACCACTGATTGATAATATACGTGAAATTGTCGTAATCCCAAACATTTATATATATGTAATAATAATTTTTTTTTTAAACTTAACTGTATTTTATTTCAAAAACAGTAAAAAAAAACAATTTCTTCTTTCTTTTATTCGTTACATAGATAGTGAAAAATGATGCTTCCGAAAGCCTTTTAACAGGAAAATGAAAAACCAGAAGATACATGTGGAGAAAGATTGATTAGTGCTTTAGTGATTTGAAACATTATACATATCAAGTAAAGTTACCCCCTAACTACATGAACCCTCTTTAGCCTTGTGGTTAAAGAGGTAGTTGACGCACCCTTTCACACCGCTGATTGATAATATACGTGAAATTGTCGTAATCCCAACTACATTCCCTAAGTGGATTACTGGTTGGGGGAAGTTTGAGGTAGTTAAGTTTTAAAGAATCAAAATGGCCGGCTTGGTATTTTATTTTTATTCTAAAAAATACGGATACTTTCAGGTATTTTCCTAACTGTGATAGCCAAGGCTTGAATTGCGCCGGAGCCCGGCTCCGGTACTTACTACTTTTAGTAAATATTAAAATATTGGTCGGAATTCATCGGAGCCCATAAATACTGGGTTCCGGAACCCAGTGCAAGCGATAAATATATTTAAAATTTTTATTTTGCTTGAAAAAAAAATTGCTTTAAATTTTGCAAATACACATAATGTATGGAATATAAATGTGCAGATTCGAGTGACGGTGGAGGGGGGGGGGCACGCTACGGTTATTAGTACTGCAGAATATTAGGGCTCCGGTACTTTTTTTGTTAAAAATTAAGCCCTGGTGAAAGCTTAACAATGCGAAAAATTAAAAAAAAAAAAAAAAAAAAATGCGTATTTATTTTATAGAATAAATATGCTATGTATGTATAAAAGTTATCGAGTGGATTATGTGTGTTCTTATTTTTTGTATTTTAGCCCTGGGAAGAGCTTAGTCCTTAAAGGCAGGGGTCGCAGCATCCTATATTTTTTATATATTTGATACCACTTTTTTCAAAATATAAATATCATGGTAGATTTCCTTAAAATTTGCAATAGAAGGATATTGTGAATATTATATTTTAAAAATAGTGGTGGGGATTATTAAAAAATATATAGGACGCTGCGACCCCTGTTAAAGGTAAAAGTGTTAAAGTATTAAAATTACTTGGGGCAAAAATCATGAATTGGATTATCATTCGATGATATTTTATCACAAAATATCGCCCAAATTGCTTTACGCATTTCAATCAAAGAAGTTTTATTTTCTCTGATGGCGTTACCATAGTAGCTTGTTATTTCATCAATAAGGTTGTCAGTTAATCGCCCTTTACCACCCAGTGTTTTTCCATCACTCAATTTTTCCTTTTCTTGCTTCAGCTTTCTTAGACGGGTCCCCATTTAAAATGCAATACCTTTATCGAAAAATGGAAAATGCTATTCATTTCTAAACCACTTCAATAGCATAATAGTAAATAGAAGGTCTCTAGATATGGGAGAAGAGGAGACAAAGGTGAAAAATACCTCTTATTTGACAGTTTCGTTGTTTACACTCTAGAATTTATTGGAAAATAAGAAATTGTGTTGACTAATGAATGAATAGCGCTTTCCATTTTCAATAAAGTAAAGGGTCTATTTTTTAGGTGCGTTCGTAATTATATAAATACGTAGCACCTATAGTCATCGCTTGGTCCGCATATAACAACGCAAAAACTACCCAACCGAATGGTTTGCAATTTAAAATATATTAGGAGATATTAATAAAAATATTTATTAAGAAATGTGATTTTTTTTTTTTTTTTTAATCGGTTTATTTTTGTTATAGGAGCTTCCGAACTTTAATCGTCAAGCGACAGAGATACTTATTTTATTACAGAAATTAATCTGCAGACGGTATAACTCATTTCACAGAATTTAAAATCAGAAAAGATCCGAATATTTATGTAACTAGCTATTGTACGAACGCACCTCATTTGTCACGTTTGACGTACAATTCAAGGAGGATTATTGTTGTAGAGAAAGTGTTCTCGCAGAAGGAAAACCTCACTCAGGCACTCCTACCAGATCGCACTGGCATCGAACCCGCGAATATCGGCAACTAATAATCTTGTAAGATTGAGCTTTAATTTGAGACTTTTTTTGTTTTGTTTTAAGGCTGGTCTCAAATCCAAACGAGCTACATTATTGTCATGGATACAAGACCTTCAGTCTCAAGACTGATTTCAGTCTTGGAGAGATTTTTGACTGAAAGTAAATTAAACTTTATAAGCTTAAATAATAGTGGGCTTCACCTGCTATCGGGCCGGTTCAGATATTCAAAAAACCGAGAAAAATAGTTTTTTTTTTTTTTTTTTTTTTTTTTTTTTTTTAGAAAATGAAATTTATTTGGATTTTTTAAAGAAAGGATAAAGTGTTTTGAAAGGAATATTAAACGAAACCCTTTGTGCGAACTTTTATCACACTTACCCACTTTTTTCAAGAATGCGAACTTTATCCTTCACTATCGTATTTACTATTGAAGTAGGTCTATTTACGTCCCGAGCTATTGTTGATACACATAGTTTTCTCACATTTATACATATTAATTATTTTCATCTTTTCTTCTAAAGTAATTGCATACCATTGTTTTTTAGACTTATTTACCAGTGTATTCGATTTTGCGTTTGGAAAACATTTTGCATTAAATAAAAACGAAACAGTAACGGTAATAAACAAATGACTAAACTAACAGCGCCAAGCATGGAATGGACTAGTATTATCTGTAGTTCACGAGAACTATATTCCCGCCACTAAGTCTGCGCTTGTCTGTTGTCATAGAAACCAACCCATTCCAATTTTCGCAGGTGAAGTTCAAATAAAAGATATACACTCGTTCATCTGTATCGAAACTTTAAAATTAAGTTTTGTTCTGGTTTGGATTCAGCTAACATAATGATAACGGTTGAACCCGAGATTTTTTTGCCTCATTTAAATTTGTATATTCCCAACAAAAATATAACTCCCTCTAATATATAAAATTATATTATTATAGTTATAATTTTTATCTACATATTTTATTTATAAAATAATTATCTAATGTATGCAAACGCGTATCAAATGCGCTATTGAGTTCATAAATGTAATTTTCAAAAAAAAAAAAAAAAAAAAAAAAAAAAAAAAATTACGTAACTGCGAATTTACGTAAGTCGCAGTATACGTTAGTTGGGGGATGCCTGTACATTAAACTAGAAAGACCCAATAAAGATAACGTGGGACATGAATGTAACACGGGTTTATTTTATATTTTTTTGATTAAAAAGTTGAAATGGACATTTTTTTTTATATTGCTTTTTTATTACATTTACACTGATAATAAATGAAACGGTTGAATGAATAATATTGAAGTATTATTTATTTTATGATAGATATTGATTATTCATAAAGAGCCAGTATAGGTATAAATTTATATTTCAAGTGGCACTGTTTATATATAATAATAAAAATAAATAGTGCTTCCACGTGGTTTCTTAAAAGATAACTCTTTTTTACCTTAAGATTGGAAGCTCGACAAGTTTTCATGGCCGTAACGCTTTTTACAGTCATCCATACTCGGTTCGCGAATGATTTTTCGAACCTGTCTCTATCTATTCCATCTTATCCAAATAAAAAGACTGACCAATAGAAACAACACGAGGATCCAAAAGATTCTAAAAAAAGTATTTTTCGAGGAGGCGTTTGGATCGCGTAAGCAGCTCATGAAATCGGGTACCCACATCAATTGGTCTTTTACCAAAGTGGCAATAGACTCGGAGCTAATGGAGCTCGGTAAATAACCCTCCTGGCATGTCAATCGAGCTACATTACCTTCGACGTAAGGGGCTGTCTCGTGACAGCTCCACCAGCCGTGTTCGGCTGCGGGTAATGTCTCCAAAATGGGAACGCACTTCGCCGAAGGAGGAACCCACTGCAAGACGCCTTCGATTTTCTTTAAGATCGAATACTGGACCATTTTGGACCCGTAACCTTCACTGCAGAGCAGTGTAACTTCGTCATCTTCATAGTATCGAAACGAACCCCCCATTCTTCCATCGGTGAAATAGCCATGTTCCGCCACCGGTAAATCATATGTAAAAGGCCAACACTCTACCCCAGGGGGTCTCCATTCCAAACGATCCCCTATCCTCGTGGCAATGGAGTCTTTTCCCCAAAAATGACTATGCCCTTCCTCACATCCTTGGAAATAGGCGATATCGCCTTCAAAAAAAGGGGATGTCTCGGAATAGTAGACAGCGTGTTCCGCTGCGGGCATGTCATATAAAATGGGGAAGCATTCGGCAAAAGGAGGGTCCCATTGTAAGATACCTTTTTTAAAAACGACTTTGGATTGAATGGGACTTTTTGTCGCATAGTCTTCAAAGCAATATAAATGGGCCACAGCACCTTCGTTGTAAGGGGCTTTAAACCCAGAGCGAAACTGGCCATGGTGCGCTTCGGGTAAAGTGGACAAGAGTGCTACACATGCGGCGGAAGGAGGCTGCCATTGCAAGACGCCCTCTTTCATAACAACTGTAGACCGAACGACAGTTTCGGTCGTATAACCCGTGAAGCACTCTAAAAAACTGATATCGTTTTCATAGTAAGGGGGAGCTGTTATATTAAAGAATTCCCCGTGTTCAGCGACGGGCAAAGTGTATAAAACGGGCAGGCAAAAGCCGAAAGGAGGATCCCATTTTAAGACGCCTTCCTCGGAGATGAGAATGGACCGAGAGTGTTTTGAAATGTGATTTGCAGGACACTGCAGTCGAGCAATACTGCCTTCCTCGTAAGGAGGAAGTTGATCGGATACAAAGTATCCTTTTTCTGCAAGGGGTAATTCGTCCATGACGCACTTTGTCTGTCAATAAGGAAAGGGCACCTGACGTCACTGTTGGTTAGCCAGAAAAACCTGTTCGTTCGTTAGGACTCCTACTGTACACATGAGATGAGGAGATTTGATTGGTCTACGTTAAACTGGTCTATAATATCATTGGCGTATGTCGCCATGAGTATTCTTACAATGATAGCTACAACAAAAATGTAGTGGTAGATTGGTTGATGGAACTGTTTGTTTGTAAACATACCCTTTCCTTATGGGACCGATTCTTCCGAAAAAGGTGGAGATGGGAATTCACTCGAAAGGCATCGTTAAAAATGGAATATTAAAATGAATATTTTATTTTCTAATAACGGGAACAATAAAAGAATGGAAGCATGTTAACCTTTAGAGGGATCCAGAAGTTTTTCTAATGTTTCTTCTCACACGTATTGTTTTTTCGTTTGGACAGTTTTTTTTATCCCCATAAATATCATATATCATCTGAATGCGATTTTCATCGAGTGGTCCAAACGTTTGACATGCAGACATGGGAAGGGGTTTGCCTTCATTCCACGTCAGAGTATTGCAAGATTCATTCATTTTGAAGATGACCAATGACAAAATTTGAGTTTTCGTTTCACAAGCACACAACATATCGGCCGGCATTAAACATTGAACCACAAATTGAGATACACTCTTTAAAATCACTTTAAAATGACACCTGTTATATATTAGACAATCTGCTATAACTGCAGGTCTATCCATCTGAATGAAATAATCTTTACCGGTATAAAACTGCATTTTATGGGCACCGTGAAAGGCTTTATTCTGAACGAGGATGAAACCGTACGATTTCAGATAATAGGTGGATATCTCTCTGTCGTCCTCTAAAAACCAAAATCTGTTTAAAACGCCGGGTAAGGTTTTTTTCAACCGGGTCAGAGATAAAGCGAAGATATTGCTGTATGCCGGAGATACATAGTTTTCTGTATCCCACTGATCGTGTACTAAAAAATGATGGACAGAAAAACGCAGCGTTTCTGGATCTATTTTTAAGTAAAATTGTTGGGTCCATTTTTGGTGAGATATGTACCAACCCGGTTTAATATGTACTAAGAATTGTACATACCGGGAAGAAAAAGGAACGGGAGCAATCAGCCAAGATGCACGATGCTCTAATAAGGCGCGAAATTCAGGCATCGCTAATAGAGTGTGCAATTTATCTTGAAAAGGCACATTTCTTAAAATAATAAATAAAACGTCGGGATATAATTGTAATAAATTTCGGGAAGGCTGCGAGTTGGAAGAGCAAGCCATCTCCAATGCGAGCTTCTGCCAAAAGAGAATGTTTTCTGCCAAAAATAAAAATGTTCTGCCGAAAAAAATTCTCTACCCAAGATTTTTTTTTTTTTTTCAGTACACGTTGTGATAGTTTTTAGTACGGGTCAATTTTTATGCTAGGCATCGGCCAAGGAATTCACGCTGAATGCCTGCCCTCAACCAAAAGTAAAACCATCCATCTAAAAAAAAAATTTTTTAGAAGCGTAGCTTCTCATTTATTTTAGAACTGATTGGAACCAGTTCCGACATGTTGGAACCGGTTCCGACAAGTTGGAACCGCCGGTTGGAACTCGTGGAATGTGTGGAACCGGTTCCACACGGGTCTGAAACGAAAACCACAAATATTTGGAAAACTGAAATTTTTTTTCGTGGAAACTTTTTCTTTTTTCTCTGAGATGTTAAATTCTCTACAATTTATTTTTATTATATAAGCTAGGGAACTGTCTGAGTAAATCTCCCATAGGAAATACATGGGTTGAGACGAGTAAGGATTCACCCTTCAAAAGTTTCAAAACAGGTCATGTTTTTAACGTTTGTCGTGTCCTGGTGTGCTTTCCCCCTGAGTTCGGGTGACATGAAAAGAGATACGAGTCCGTTTGGCTTGCCTTTCTAGGTCTTTGTTTTTCCGTTTTAGTTCGTCCAATTCGCCTTTCAATCGGGCAGTTTCGGTTTCAAGGAGCTCGTTAACTTTTTTCAAGAGGGATATTATTTCCTGTACCGAAACTTCGTGTTTCTCACGCCATCGCATCCGATCGAATTGGAAAGCATCGCGTTCTTCCTGGAGTTTTATTATTTCTTTGTGATGTTGCGCTTCTCGTTCGATCTTTTCCATTTTTAGAGTTTGAGCTTGTTTCCGCCATTGTAGCATGTCGTGTTCGTATGTCGCTCTCCATTGAACCTTTTCGAGCTGAAAAGACTGGCGTTCTTTTTCGAGAATGTCTCTGAGCTGCGCGGATTCGGATTCGAGTTCCCTGTTTCGATCAAGAAGCGGCCTGAATTCGTGGAGCAGTCATTGATAAAACGGGCGGGGTGTCCAAAGATTCCGCCCCACGACCTCGTAAAAAGTCATCTCCGCTTGCTCGTTAAGCCGCGATTGAGGGTTCGAATAGCATAAGCGGCGGTACTTGAAATAGAGTTTGCGCCCATCCAGGAGATGCAGGAAGACGTCCGTGGGTTGAGGACAGGGGGCAAATTCTTCTATTACGGGTAAAATGAGCCCGAAACGAATAGCGGGAATATTTTGGACTTGGCAATGATATTTCCTGTCAGTAAAAAAGAGATCGGCGCGTACCAAATCCCCCCATTTCAGGTGTCGAAATGTTTCGTTCAAGAGCTCTCTTAGCCCGCCGAGAAATCTTTCTCGGGGCAGAGGGGACTCCTGTCGAATGTACTGGGAGTAGACAGAGAACAAGGGGTATTCAGAGTCAAAAAATTTCGAGAGCATTGTAAGAGGTGATCGGCGTTTTCGCTTTTACATTTTTCCGGCCAAGTTTTATTTCCATGACACCAAGCACAACAGGTGAGACTGTTCAGGTGATGGTGACTCTTGCAATGTTTTTCGTAATCTCTGGGTAAAACAGAAACAGAACAAACTGGGCAAGGAAAAACAATGGTTTTTGTATACAAAAAATTTTTATAAAAGGATAAATTTCTACAATCCTTCCGTGGCAATTTTATTTTACGCTTAGGAAGAGATTTAAGTTTAGATGGCGGCATGTGGAAGAGTCCTAAATATCAGATGGGAGAATACAAACAAAGCGTTGTTTTATATAAAAAAAGAAATAAAAAAGAAATAAAATAAAATAAAAATAAATAATAAATAAATAAATAAATAAAAATTTAATAATAAATAAATAAATATTATTAATAATATTATTATTAGCTTTTTTTTTTTTTTTTTTTTTTTTTTTTTTTCTTAAGCATATAAATTAACGCTTCGTTTGTATTCTCCCATCTGATATCTGGGTCATTCCATGTCAAATCTACACAAAAAAGTGACATTTTTTACCTGACCACCTCAGAATTTTATGATATTAAGCTCAATTGTTAGGATCATAGAGAAATGAATAAATATTCCGTGATAAGTCACTATCTCTTTTGGTTTTGGAGATAATTAACTTCAAAAATGGACAAAAATCGTAAATTTTTGCATTTCTTGCATTACAAATTTAATCATATTTCATTCCCTAATTGACACAGAAACTTACTTTTGATGTCGTTAGAAAGTGCATGAATTGGGCTTTCATATGATATATCACATGCACATATTAAAAAAAATTTAATTTCAAGGTCAAACATATCATATGCACTATTTTTTTAAAATTTTAACTCCAAGGTCAAACATTTTGACCTTTGACCTTTCATATTTAAAAAAAATTGTATTTTAATTTTTTTCAAAAAAATGTATGTTACTGTTATACTTATTTTCTATAATATCTGAAAGTATTAGCTTGGGACAATCATGGGATGCTGAGTTATAAATTAAAATGCAAACATCAGTACTAATTTAAGTTACAGATTTAGGCAGCTTAATTTTATGTTGTATGACTTATTGTATAACTTATGTGTGTAACTTAAGTATTAATGAAAAAAAAATTTTTCATTGTAAAGTTCACAAAACAAAATTTTCTCTTACTTTTTTTTTTTTTTTTTTTTTTTTTTTGTGACGGTACGGGGGGGGAGACTAGGCTGTAGTAACAAACTACTGAATCATTCCGCATCAAATCAACGCAGACAACCAAACCTCTTATTTGTTTTTTTAATGAAAACACATGTGAAAAACAAAGGATGAGATATTATAAAAAATAATTGAAAGGATACAGCAGGAATTAAACTTAATAAAACGAAAAATAAAAAATGGAAAACTATGATTATCTAACGGAATCGTCAGAAGAACTTCATAAGAATATTCATAGTAAATAGATGTTATTTCATCAAATATTGTCAGCGTTATGCCTAAAATAAAAAATATTAAGCTCCTAATAACATATAAGAAACAAATAAAAATAAAAACCTACTGGAGTTCAAATAACAAAATAGATAAATTATTAATCAACATAAATAGAAATTTGATCATAAAGTAATGTACGAACTCACCAATATATATTAAGATCTATTTCATAATTTGTAATTATCAATAATTAAAGATTTATTTAATAATATTACAGTACAAAAAGACATTATTACTATTATTTTTAAATCTTAAATAAAACCTCTTTTTATAAATTTTATGGCAAATTTCCTTCTAGAAGCAGTAAAAGATCCAGTTGAATTTCATTTAACGTGGTTTATATATTACTAAATAAACTATAACATAAACAGCTTCTTTTAATGTACAATATCCTTGAGTCACAATATGGTTGAGTCATGTATATTCTAGTCAATGCAAGCTGGACCTAGAATAAAACAGAACTCTCTTGCTGCTGAGCTTGTGACTTAGTCTGTAACTGACAGGGATGAGATTGACAAAACAGCAAAATAGCGGAAATCCGCGGATCCGCGGAAAACCGCGGAAGAATCTCATGCCTGATACTGATGACAACTTACTCATTTGCTTTACAATGATAAATAATGAAATTGGATTTTTGTATATAAAATTATAAGAATATATGGTCGGAACCCATAATGAAAAGGTTTATAAAAAACTGTTTATTTTTGTAACTGTTTTAGAACTTCAATCTATTACATTGGCTGGCCTAACTAAAGAAACAAATATTATTTTAACTCAAGCTACCAAACTGCTTTTTTCATTAACTTCAACTTCTGGAAGTCATGATCGGTGTAGAATCTGAATGAAAACATACATTTGACTCCTGTTATAGTGAAGCTGAAAGATCAGCTGTTTAGCCGTGTTTATGAAGCAACAGTAAGCTATTCACATTTTATCATTAATATTCAAGTAATACATTGTTATGTATTAATTACAACTTCTACCATTCAGACTTGCCAAGTCTCCGGCTTTTTGAACACCAGTATTATCTTAGAGAAAATGTTGTTTTTTTAAATCTCAGAATGTTCCAATTACATAAAACATTTTCTGTACTAAAATACTGGTGTCCAAAAAGCCGGAGACTTGGCAACTCTGCATTATTAACGACTACAACTTTCACTTGGATGTAGCTGCAGGTTTCGATTTAAAAAATGTGTGTTGTCTTGTAACCGTGTTTGCTTGTGTTATTAAAATTATACGTTCAGCTGATACAGTTTGCTGATATTAAACTATAAGTACGCAAACATAACATTTTAGCGACGATCTATACGAATCCACGTACATTCTGACTATTACAGTAAAAGACCTTCAGAAATTGTCGAAAGATTTAAATTTAATTCCAGAATTCGTAAACATGATGAATCCATTTTAGTTTGTTTCGGAATTACGCAAAATAAATTTTTTTCTCTTAATAACGTCCTTAAATAACATGAAAAATAATGTATGTTTTAAATAAATAATGGAGGCATACAACATGTTAAACATTTTATTTCCAGAAAAAAACTTATCTTTTTGAGCAAGGTATCCAAATCTGTCCTAAACTAGGAAAAAATAATGTATGTTTTAAATAATTCAGGCAGACAACATGTATTTACCATTTTATTTTCAAAAATACTTACTTTTTTGAGCAAGTTCTGTCCTAAACTATGAAAAATAATGTATGTTTTAAATAATTGAGGCAGACAACATGTGTTAAATTTAATTCCCGAATTCTTAAACCTGATGAATCCATTTTAGTTTATTTCGGAATTACGCAAAATGAATTTTTTTCTCTTAATAACGTCCTTAAATAACATGAAAAATAATGTATGTTTTAAATAAATAATGGAGGCATACAACATGTTAAACATTTTATTTCCAGAAAAAAACTTATCTTTTTGAGCAAGGTATCCAAATCTGTCCTAAACTAGGAAAAAATAATGTATGTTTTAAATAATTCAGGCAGACAACATGTATTTACCATTTTATTTTATTTTCAGAAATACTTACTTTTTTGAGCAAGTTCTGTCCTAAACTATGAAAAATAATGTATGTTTTAAATTATTGAGGCAGACAACATGTGTTAAATTTAATTCCCGAATTCTTAAACCTGATGAATCCATTTTAGTTTATTTCGGAATTACGCAAAATGAATTTTTTTCTCTTAATAACGTCCTTAAATAACATGAAAAATAATGTATGTTTTAAATAAATAATGGAGGCATACAACATGTTAAACATTTTATTTCCAGAAAAAACTTACCTTTTGAGCAATCTGTCGGGAAAAAATAATGTATGTTTTAAATAATTGAGGCACACAACTTTTTTTCCAATGTATTTTATTTCAAGAAATACTTTTTTTGAGCGATTTATCGAAATCTGTCGGGAAAACTAATGTATGTTTTAAATAATTGAGGCACACAACATGTTTACCAATTTATTTTATTTCAAGAAATACTTACTTTTTTGAGCGACGTATCCAAATCTGTCGGCGACACACACACTTTCCCGTGAAGCACGGGACGACGATTCTTTACAATGATATCACACATAGACGAGGCGGCGATGCGTTGGTTCCACTCTTCGAAGACACATATCGCAGAGCACCCATTTTCGAGTGACAAATGCACTGACATAAACGAGGCGGCGATGCCACCAGGGCCTTAGGAAGGTAGATGAACACACACACAAATTTGAAGAGATGCCCACTCTAAAGAGAGGGTTGTCGTTGAACCCATTTTCGGGTGACACAAATACTTACGTTTTTGAGCAATTTATCCAAATCTGTCGGCGACACACACACTTTCCCGTGAAGCACGGGACGACGATTCTTTACAATGATATCACACATAGACGAGGCGGCGATGCGTTGGTTCCACTCTTCGAAGACACATATCGCAGAGCACTCTTGAAGATGGACGAACTTTTAGAAGAAAGAAACACTTGAAGAGATGCATACTTAAAAGGGTCATGCTTGATTTATTGCGTGATGCTTCTACTGTAGTTTAAAGTTAATTTTCTAATGGAGACAAAGTTGGTGTAGATCAATGGGTTTCTCTTTGACGTTTCAGTTACCAGGGTCCTGTATCGCAATTCTTCTCACAAGACCTATTATTACTATACTTACTCTATACAAAATGTCAAAGCAAGCAACAAGTTGTTTTTCTAGAGAGAGTCCTTTAAAACAGAACTTCGTGAAAAAAACATCGTTCGTTGCATCTAAAAAATTTTTATCGACACAATATCGCACTCACTAAATACACGTCCCATCAGTTCAGCAGTTCCAAGCCGAAATGAGCTAGCTGTGTTTGCAAAATGAGCACTTTTCAATAAAACATGCTCATTGGTAAATAAGTCCAGGTCAGTAGGAGGAGCTATTTTCTAAAAATAGAATTGAAGTCAGGTAGAGGTATTTTGAAAGGGGATTTTGTTCCACATGATTCATGATTCTCTTCCACTATTGATTTTTCTAAAAATAGAATTGATGTCAGGTAGAGGTGTTTTGAAAAGGGATTGACGACACATGATCCATGATTCTCTTCCACTATTGATTTTTCTAAAAATAGAATTGAAGTTTGTAACAGGACGATGCATTATTTGAATAGACAGTCATTTTGCAAATAGGTTTTCTTTTTTTTACGTTATATGCTTACTTGATTTTCTTCACATCATAAACATTTACGAAAATTGCAGGACAAAACACATGTTCTTTTAACACGTAAAGGCACTTATGAACGCACTTATGAACAACATTCTATTTGATTCATTCAAATTATTTGGCTTTTTTCAAACCTTCTTTATTTCCAAACGCTCTTTCTCCACGAAGTGTTTTCGAGATGTCCGCTTCAAGAACAGGGATCAATTTCGGTCGTATGGCCAAATGGAATACAATTTGTGCGATAGCCGAACCTTTAGATAAATAGATAGTTTTACGGGGATGTCGATTTTCCAATAAAACAGCTATATTTCCTCGGTAGTCAGAATCTATTACACCTGCACATACATTTAAATTGTATAGGTATGCTATAGAAGATTTATCCCATAAAAACATGGCCAAATAAGAAGGGCATTCAAATACTAAACCAGTATCAATTATAACTCGTTCACCGGGTTCAACTGTTACTTCGATTGGAGTATATAAATCATAACCCAATGATTCGCCTTCGAATCGAGTAGGTTCTATAGCTTCTGAAAAGCGTTTTGCGAAACCAACTTTAGGAGCAAATAATTTAAAAAGACTAGAAATAAACCAGTTAATAATTCTCTGCCAAGCCATGATAAAAATTCAATTCAAAGTAATGAAATCGCTACCTAACAAAGTATTATATATATACAATAGAATTTTTTTTCAATCGCAAAAAAAAAAAAAAAAAAAAAAAAAAAAAAAAAATAAATAAATAAATAAATTCTAGTGTATTAATATAATACTTCGTTAGGTAGCAATTTCTTAAGTAGCGAATTTTTTTTTTTTTTTTTTTTTTTTTTTTTTTTTTTTTTTTTTTGTAGATTCGTGGATATATTTTTCAATTCACATGTGACATTCAAAAATGAATTATAATACTCTGTAATTTTATATCGTTTTAAAAAAGTAACATATATTTACATTACATATTTATTTAAATTAAATTTTAAAAAGGAGATATAATTTGACAAAATATATAGGAAGAAGGGAATATGTAATTCATCTGATTTTAAGAAGGGAAAATATATTCATAAAGTAATTTCATAAATCATGGAAATTGGAACATGTGAGTGGTGTTTATGACTTCGGTTTGGCTGGCCGTCTGTCCATGCTCTAACTTTCGTAAATATGTTTGGATTGCCTTGCAATTTTATATGTTATCGTCGTTATCTATAACATGTTCCAACTGACATGTGTAGCACTTATAGTTGTTTACAGGGACACTCAAAAGAATTCCGTTACATTACGGTCAGTCAGGAAAAATCATTTGCGGTTTATTTGAATGATGTTACACGATTTCAAACACATCGTGATTTATATATATCACGAAGGTGCATTACAAGAAGCTTAATATGAAATAGTGTGTGCATAGTTTACCATTAAGTCACCCAATAAGTTTAAAAGTTTCCAGATAAGCCTATTTTGGGGAGATTCTAAAGTATAGAGATAAGTAAAGAGATATCTAAAGTAGGGACTTAGGTTTTGGGTTTCATGGTAACTGTACATTAAGATCACCTACATATTGTGCACACTACAATTTTAAGTAATTTGAAAGAGATATTCATGCTGGTTATATTTATATATGGTTATATCCATGCCATAGTTCATGCTGAAAGTACTGTTTACATAACTTCCAGGAAATAATTATTTGTTGTTAAAACAAATATACTATTTTATTAGACTATTTTATTTTACTATATTAGATTTTATGTTTTACTATTTTTAATAAAGTAATGAATTTCATTCAAGAGGCCTTGAATTCTAAGCGTTCCACAATTATTTGTGGACATTTTGGCAGATACCCTTTTCTGGTTAAATTTTATTTAGATGCCATTCCTGAATTAGAATCCGCATCCGACTACGAATTAATTTTTTGGTATCGCAACCGTGGTCTTTTATATATTTTTTTAGAACCTCCTTTTGATGCGACCATTCCTTCGGATAAATGGTGTATTGTTTTTACTAGTCATATACGTCTTCGATGGTATCCTCTCACCACTCGACTCGTGCAGACTAACAGTCCTCTGGATAGATTCATTCCCTTTCCGGGAAAATTGAATCCCGATCTCAAACTTGTAATACCCCCAACTAGTCATATTTTAACTTTTCTAGATTCCGAACCCTCCCAAATTGATTTATTGGCTGTAGAAAACACCCACGAAGCCTATTTGCGACTCTTAACCCTCTATGATGCTTTGCGGCCTTCTTCGAAATGGTCTTTACAGATTTCGGATTCATTACGTAAGAAACTTTTGAAAAATATTCCGGGTACAGGCCCTTATGATGCTCATTTATTAAAAATATTACGGTGACATAGGAGCAATGACCTTTTTACGTTTATTAGGCTGTTGTTGTTGATAAAGTTTAGCTTTTCTTTCCGTGGACACTAGCTTCATTTCCTCTTCTCCAACCATTTCCGCGTACATACCTACACATCTTTCAAAATCGTCATCCATTTCCAATGGAAAGGGATCTGTTTCATTCTCATTTCGAAATAAAGCTGTTTCAACCACTTTCTTAATATTTTCGACATTCGAGTAATACGTGTATAAAGCTCGAACAGCATCGTTATGTTTAGCAAAATGAGGGGAAAAAGCTTCTTGAGCATAAAGTTTAGGATGGATACCAAGCATTCCATCCACGGCGAACCATTTACAAGCTTGGGTAGCATTATATTTATACCAAGTAGAAGCAAATTTCTGCAATTCAAATGGATGGGGACAATCTTTCGCTAAAACTCGTTCAACATTAGTTTTTTCATCATGAGATAAATTGTTTCGAATAGCGTGATAAGCTGTTAAAATTTCATCGTGCCATTTTTCGAATAGAAAAGTTTTATCATTTTCCGCGGGCCTAATGCCAGTAACAAGAAATATTTTCTTATACAGGCGCTGTGTAAGAGTTTCCTGAGTAAGATATTGATTTCTATTAATATTTAAATCAATTTCATCGTGAATCGCTGCCTTGATAAGATTTACGATTTTCATAAGATTTTCTTCAGACAAGTCCATGGTTAAATGCCATGTAATAATTATTTTATTTTGTAATCAATATACACTATATATAAGTATAAAAAAGACAAAGAAGAAAAAAAGAAAAATAATAATAATAATAATAATAATAATAATAATAATAAATATATATAAATAAATATATATATTTATTTATTTATTTATTATTTATTATTAATATATATATATATATATATATATATATATATATATATGTATATATATATGTATATATATATATATATATATATATATATATATTTATTTTTTTAATGAAATTATAAAATATTATATTAAATATTATATTTCGGATTATTATGTATTATACATTATAAGTAAATTATTTATTCATTATTCAGAATGCCATCCTTTTTCAAGTTCAAATTTTCTGTATGCAGCACCAAGAGTAATTTCTTCACTTAACGGTTTAAAGTTTATTAAAATTATATTAGGAATAATATCCTTCAAGTAAACATAAGTTGAATAATCTACAGCTCCAATTACAACATCCCAATTTCCTATATCGGGTTTTAATTTGTTATAAACAGATTTAATCATCTCCGGAAATTCAAATTCTTTGCATGTATAGTCGAGTTCTATTCCTTCTGGTCTTGGAAAACTATTGACATTATAATTATAATAAAGTTCATCATGATATAACATAAGGTTTTCTGTTTCAAGTCCAATAGAAATGGTCTTAAATGGTTGATTAACAGATGTAAATGCAATGTGCCACGGTACCCATGCTCCTTTATGCACGATAAAGGTTATATGAGCAGTATAATCGAAATTTGCCATATTGTTAATAATAATAATAATAATAATAATAATAATTGATAACATTAATATAAGAATATATACGTTAAGTTAAAAATTAAAAAAAAAAAAAAAAAAAAAATATATATATATATATTTTTTATTTTTAACATAACGTATATATCCTTATATTAATATTATCTATTCTATATTAATCTATATCAATATAAGATTAATTTATTTTATATATATAATTTTTTTTATTCACTCTATTATAGATAATCTATAGTTTAAAATTACCAAATTGCCAAATTGGTTAAACTTAAAATTTTCTTGGGCGAAGTAACTTTTTATTTCCATCATGATAAGCCATCGTTCTTACTTCAATTCCTGGACAAGGGTAATTGATAAATCTGGAATTGTGTTTATGATCAACGTTCATCACTGGTACCCCAGTTTTCATCCATATTTTAGATACATTTATGAAACCACAAGTATATTTAAAAAAGTTATACTGATAGCGTCCACGGACACGCAAGTGTACTTCACCGGGAAACATTTCAGCTATAAACTCACGAAGTTCAAGCAACCAAATACTGGCATGTAGTTTATATTTAGCGATTGGTTTAATAGAGGCAACTCCGGTAATTTCAGAATTGTAAAATCGATCCTTGTTCCGCATTTTAGATCGAGTAGAATACACATCTCTGACAGTCAGCCAGTAATACTCTTTGGGAGATACCCTAAGAATGTACACATCCTTTGAAGATGTGGCAAAGGCAATTTCTATAGGAAATATATTCCCATCTTCACAATCAATGCAAACAACTTCAGCATATAATATCATATTTATAGTTATTTTATTTTATTTTAATAATAAATTAAAATGTGGACGTATAACTATATATAAGAATTGTAACTATTAAATATATATATATTTATATATATATTATATATATTATTATATATATATATAAATATATAATATATATATATATATATATATATATATATATAAATAAATATATATATATATATATATATATATATATATATAAATAAATAAATATATATAAATATATATTTATTTATTTATTTATTTATTTATTTAATTAATTATTTATTTATTTATTTAATTATTTACTTCACAGCATGTCAAACATCGCCAATTATGATATGTGTGCTTTAAACAAAATGTCTTGGGTTTAACATTTAAATCATTCACATTTTTTAATAATAGGTGTTTAAAATCTTTTTTAATGCTCTGTTGTATTTTTAAAATTTTAAAAGCTTCATGAATAGGCATCAAGTGACTTTTATAAACCAACCTGTCGTCTTTCCAATTTTTAATTTTGACTGTTGATATATAAGGTTGTGTAAAGGAATCAAAATATCTATACCTTCGTAAATCTTTTACATCATTTACAACAAAATAATATTGAGTGTACTCATGTTGATCACATCCCTTAAATTTTACCTTTATGAGTGGATATTTATTAATATCTTCCTTTCTAAATGAAAAACGAAATCCTGTCTCTTCTCGAAACTCTCTGTAAGCATTCAGAAAACACTGTAATCGACTCTTTGGAAGTTTTGAAATGGCCATTTGTCCATGGGGATAATCATACATATCTTCAAATACTTTTCCATTTTGAAAACAAAAATAATCTATTTGATCGTTTTCGTTTAAAAATGGTAACCATTCATTTTCAAAGAAATCTTTGAGGCGATTAAACGGATTTTGATCATAGTTATCATGTTTAATTCCTTGATCGTTTAAAAACATATAAAAATTTTGAATACAGTAAGGTACTTTACGTTTAATTAGCATAACTCTATTATTTTTAGTGATGACTATTAAACCGTAAGAGATGGCAAATTTATTGCGACAACTCATAGTACGAACACTGGTATACTTGCTTACATGAAAAACAAGAACGAAAAATCATGCATCAAGCATAGATTATGTAACACTTTCCAACGCTTCCAAAATAATTTTACAAATCATACCGTTTAATAAGCTAAAAGATAACATCTAAGTAATCCGAATACTTTTCATCAGCCCTGTATAGGATCTATAAATTTGTATATATACTACATAGGATGCTAAATTTTAGTTCAGTTAGGAAACGCGTAGCACAGTTTAAAATTCTCCGTCTGGAGTTAAATAATACGGAAATGTGTTCGCGAACTTTTGTGCTTCCCTGTATAGAATCTACAGAATTTATACACACCACGTAATAGACAAAAAGCGAGTTAAAATTAAAATCGCGTTCAGTAACTTAAAACGCACTTCCAGGAATTAGTGTTAACAGACAGTAGAGAATTCTTTTGTGTGTCCCTGTAAATGAACGATGACTGCTATACACACAATATTCTGTAGTAAGCCTCTTGTAATGCACCTTATATAAATTTCAATGTCTTTAAAATAGGGAAACATTATTTAAATAAACCGCAGACGATTTTTCTCCATAGACGTAATGTAACGGAATTCTTTTGACTGTCCCTGTAAAGTAACTATAAGTGCTATGCACACACTATTCCATATTAAGCTTCTTCTAATGCACCTTAGTGATATATATAAATTTCAATGCGTTTAAAATAGTGAAACATTATTTAAATAAACCTCAAGTGATTTTTCCCCATAGACCGCAATGTAATGGAATTCTTTTGAGTGTCCCTGTAAAAAAAGTATAATTGCTACACACTTCCGTTGAAATAGGGAACATGCTATAGATAACGACTATAACATATAAAAATTGCAGAGCAATCCGAGCATATTTGCGGGAGTTAGAGCACGGACAGACGGCAGACGGCAGACGGCCAGACAAACCGAAGTCATAAACACTTTTCAACTAGGTTGGAAAGTGTTAAAAAAAGACAAAAAAACTTCCACGAATTACTACAATAAAATTTATTTGGTTTTTTATTCATTACACCCTTCTGTCACTTTTTCCGGAGTTTCTTTAACATTTTCCCATTTTACATAATATTGATAACTCGCTTACATGAAAAAAAAGGAAAAAATTGCCACGAATTACTACAATAAAGTTATTTGGTTTTTTATTCATTACACTCATCTGTCACTTTTTCCGTTGTTTCTTTAACAGTTTCACATTTTACATAATACTGATAAATAGATTCAAATGATATAGGTGCTACAAATTTAAGCTGAAACATCGTTTCAAACGTTATTGTTTCTTTTTTATCTTCGATAGGATTTTCTTGTCCAGTTCTATTACAATTTAAATCCGGTTCATGTTCGTGATACTGAGCTAGTTTGGTTAGCCATTGTATCGCATTAATACATTCCTTTTCCAATTCAGGATGACCCTTCAAAAAATACTTCCACATGTCTTTAGACCAATAATAGCCTCTTTTGATGGACCATACAGAGTCTCTTGCAATCATTTCCGACATTTCTTCATCCAAAATTTTGAGTTCTTTTTTCTGCAGTTGAGCTTCAATCATACAATCGTGAAAGGCTTTTACTTTAGACAAACTCTTTTTAACAATTCGATAAATAATTTTGCATTTCGAAAAAACTTTTGGAGGTGCTGTGGTTTCAACCATAAGAATTTCTTTAATTTTTTTCGTACCCAAGTTGGATTCGGAACAATAATAAGCCAGTGACGCTAAAAATGCATAATAATTTAAATAGTCTCGAAACAGCATACGAGGAAAAACCCACTCGAAATCACTACTTCTAAGAACAGGTATATTCTGTGAAATGACCGATTTCAATTCCCAATACGTTTTGAAAAACTTATCTGAGAAATGATCGGCTAGGTCTTGTCCTTCCTGTTGAAAAAGTTTAAGAAAACGATCCAAAAAAACATTAGGTTTATTTTCTGTAAAGAATTCAGCAATGGTCCGTACGACTGAATTCTCATGAATCGATGGTCGAAGAAAGGAAAACGTGTCGTAATATCCGCAGCAAAATTTACCTACAAAATCTAAAACTAGATCGCAAACCAGTTCGAAGTTGTCTTTACACAGGCAACAGAGCGCTGCGACATGTACAGCATCGAATGCGGGACAACTTTGTGTATGAGTCCGATGCAAAAAGTCAGATTCAATCATCCGTTTTTCGAGGGCTAACTCCAATGGAAACGATCTATGAAAGTCTTGAAAGATGGCCATTTTATTTTCGGTTTCAGTGCAATTGAATTGCACAAAAGGTACCAAAACATTAAAGTATCGTTTCGATTCCACCGTCACCAGATTTCTTAAAAAGAGGAGGGCTTGTTGAGTCAGTACACACACACTCTTTCCGACAAATTCATTTTTATGTCGGGAAGCACGATCCACTAGATGATTCATTTCAGTTTGAATTGTCTCTTGAAAAAATCGAATACCAGCGGGAGTCGGTTCATTGGTGTAATAGGTATCAGATTGTGCAAACGGAACATGGAGCAGGCGTAAGAGTATACATCCTCTCAAAAGTGTAGCAAAAGTGGTTTTGATTCGAGTGGTTAAAGCGCGATTCCGCAGTACAACCGTGTCCAAATAACAAGGTACATGATAGTCTCCACTCCATTTCACATAGGCTTCCACCAAGTTCAGCGATCGGGATGAATTAGAAATATCACAAAAATAATTTTGAAGCGATACACAATGCCCACACTCTCGGCACTGTAAGAGACGATTCCCATTTTTCGGAAAAGATACGTAAAAACAGGGGTCGGGGTGATGACAGATCTGTTGTTGAGAACGGAGGAGTTCAAGAAACATGTTTTACTTTTAAATCATGAGATGCAGATATGAAAAGAATGAGAGCATGCAAGTATATATACTTAGAAAAAAAAAAAAAAAAAAAAAAAAAAAAAAAAAAAAAAAAAAAAAAATTATATATAATTTTCTTCAAACAAAAATTTTTTATATATATATATATATATATATATATATATATATATATATATATATATATATATTAAGCTTATTGGAATTATTTGTTTATTTTATCATCATTTTCATTTTCTTTACATTGCACACTTTTGTTTAACTGTTCATTATTCATTTTTTCTTCAGCACATTTTATACGTTTTCTTAAATGCATGTATCTTTTTTTCCAAAATTCGTTATCATTTTCCGTTTTTGTGTCTTTTTCTCCTTCACTCTCCCCCCCCTCTTTTTCTCTTTCATCAATTTCCTCATCATTGTCGCTTGATTCTCTATATTCGGGAATGAAACTCTTACACAATTTACATCTAAATAAGGAATATCGTGTCAAATTATAGAAAAATTTATCCGGATCAGCTATATCTGCATCACATGTACATGACACATGAATATTGTATTCATCTGGTAAGGATTTAATACATGAAGAAATGTGCCAACCATATCGATAGTTGTATTTGATTGTGATATTTAAATCGGATTGCTGAAGCGCAGCCTGATGAAATCTAAGCACTCTGAAAAAATTAACATATTTCTCAAATCGTTGAACACTTTTTGCTACTTGAGCTTCAGATAAAAAAAATAATTTTTTAAAGAAGGTCTCTGAATCATCATCTGGCGACACGTTAATTAATTTTACCCAGTCCGTCATACTTGATTATTCTGCAACATAGAATGGATAGGTAGTTTTTCCATTATGTGGGTAACGATATTCTGCGAATTTTCTTGTCCGAAAATTATTTCTAGGAGCAAATAAAGAAGAGCAATTGCTATAATGACTAAATCAAATATAATAAGGATCGGAAGAAGAATAAAAATTAAAGTCAAAAATTGAAACAATGCACTAAACATTTTGATTGAAGAAAAAAATCTGCAATGATAAGTTACTTCTAAAAAAATATTTCTTCTAGAGCGTTTAAGTAGCTTTTATAGTTTTTTTATGATATTTAAAAATTTTAATACTCATGAAATAAAGACAAAAATACGTTTCAAATTGTTACTACATAAGTTTATTATTCAAAACAAAATTAATAAAACATATTTCATGAAGCATCAGCTTTTATAATAAAATCAAAAGTTAAAATATAAAATTAACAATATATTTTCATGAAACATCAGCTTTTAGCATAAAATTTAAAATTCGAATATATATTTAAAAAAAAAAAAAAAAAAAAAAAAAAAAAAAAAAAAAATCAACATTTTAAAAATATATTTTCTAAAACAGCTTTTAGCGTAACTAAAAATCTCTTAAACATAAACATTTAATTTAATACATCAAAAACACTATTTTGCATTTATCAGCTAAACATAATGTTTATTTTAATCATACTTTTGATTTAAAATTGACAGGGATTTGTTTCGCATTCATTCTTTCTATAGTCTTCTTCGCATCCACATAATTATACCTTTCTTCTAAATATTTCCACGGATTAATCATAGCTTTTTGACAATGACATGTATCCGGTCCCAAATCCCATGCAACACTTCTGATACAATCTGTCAGATGCCATTCTTTACTCTCAAAATTAAAAATTGCATCAATTTCCTTTTCAATGTCCAACTCCCTTACTTTAACTTGAAACTGAAGAACATTCGTTTTTTTCTTGTACATTTCATACCATTTATGTATATTTTCCAAATCTAAAACTCGATATTGATAAAAATCGTTCAAATGTTCGTCTTCTAAATTTAGAACTAAGGGCTTGTAATCTTTTTTCAAGTCTCCTTTCCTAATAAGATGCAACTTGGAGATTTGCATATATTTTGAAGGATATTTCATATGGTCTTCAAAATAACGATCAGGGCATTCGAGCGCCCAATGACAATGACAGGTGTCCGGACCACATATGGCATTATTAAGAGACCAAATACAATCATTCAGGTGAAACTCTGTACTTTTTAATAAAACTTGAGATCGGCTATTGAAACGACTGGATAGTGATTGAAAATATAAAATATTGGTTCGATAAACATAAGTTTGCAGTTGTGATTTTAAAAGAAGCAATTCTTGATTCTCAGACATGATGGTGAAGATGATTATGTCACTATATCAAATGTTAAAGTGTGTAATGTGTTATATCAAACGTTAAAATGGTGCAACAAACCATGTCATACTTTAAGGAAAAAAAAAAAAAAAAAAAAAAAAAATATATATATATATATATATATTATAATATTTTTTTTTTTTTTTTTTAATTAAACGATAGCTTACAGCATTTATTTTATTATTCATATGTTTAAATCCATATTCTTATGCTTAAAATATTTAAACATTTTTTAATTTATATTTTTATTTTATATATTAGTTCAAAAAGCTTCACTCTCAATTTCTAAGCAGTTTAACTATTTTTAAAAACCTTTCATTTAGTGATTTAACTCTTAAACATAAAGAAAAAGGTGACAACAAAACTGATGTAATGAATTCTCCCTCTTTTAAAAATTAGAGACAGACAGGTGAAATTCGTAACATATAACAACAGCTAACAGCAAACTGCAGTTTTGCCGAATTCTTTGAACTTGAATCCAGTTTTTCCAAGCTAATGAGGAATGTGTTAAAAAGATTGATAATCTTTAACTGCTTATCCTAATGAATATAGAAAAAAGACTGATGATTTCATATCAGTATAATTTGAAATAAAAAAAGATATATTTAAATCTGTAATATGAATTTTACATAAGATTCATTTCATTTTTAAATAGAAAATAAATTTTTAAACATTGTTTTATTTTTAAAATGCTTGTACGGCATGAAGTGCTTCTTCGAGACATTTGCACATCGATTCCAAAGTTCGTTTTCGATTACAATCTTCTTTGCAATCTTTACAAATAATTTCTTTATCCACCGATACTAATATTTTATCCAACAATTCCCTTTTCACAAAATCCATCACGCCCTTTACTAAAAAATATAAAATGTACTTAAAAGCCGTATCTTCGATATGCTTTTGCTGAATGTTCATATATTTTTCAATAATTTTGCCCAATGTATTTCCATTGGCTTTCGCCGATTTATTGGCTTCGATACTTTCCATAGCTTCCGTGGCGTCCGAATCCCGACCCTCCCCCTCACTGGATGATGTCGCATTATTTGAGTTTATTTTGTAATCTGATTTACTGGTTTTATTTCCCCATAACTTGATGGGATATAAAGATTTGTGGGCCTCTACATCTGGAAAAGAAAAATCCCGGTGACACGTATTAACAAAATACATTTCCGCTTTTAAATGTTTTTCCAATGATTTTTTGGTGTCCGCTGTCGCATCAGCAATAGAATTTCGAATGAGAAAGAGCAGTTCTCTTTTAAAATTGGGATAGGCATTTAATATGTCAGATACCTCTTTTGCCGTGGATTCGAGAATCTGGGCAATGTCATTCACCAGTTCATTAAGAGGATCAATGTACAGTGACAGGAGTTTATTGGCTACCGTTTCCAATGCCAAAGAAGACATAGTAAACCCATTGCGGACGCCCTGCAAATTGGCGATAATGGTCAACAGCGTTTCTTGACTGGGAACGGTAGGCAAGGGTAGGTTTAGGATTGTTTTATACAATTTGAAATTAATCAGAGCCCCTGCCGACAGTTCCTGAGTGGATACGGATGTCGAATGGCCAAAGAGAACCGTATGAAATTTCTCGATAAAAGGTTGGGTGAGATGAATCATGAACGCTTGCAAACCTGAGGTATCCTCCATATTGAAGTGTATTAACTTTTCTTGGAGAGTCCCTAAGTCCTGGCGCGTCGATTCCAATTTTTGAGAGAGTTGAGTCCGCACTGTTGGTAAATATTCTTTAATGTGCGCATACAGTTGTTCATTGAGCGTTTTTCTCAAATAGCGAGTGCCCATGCGATCCGCGAGTGGTTTATAACAAGGTGTCGAAGAAAAGAATTTCGCTTCCTTCGCTAAACTGTAATGAATGTCTTTACCACTTTCAATGTCTTTTTGATTCCGGTTCAGGACGCCAATATAACCCCTTTGAAGAGGAATCTTTTTATTCTCTAAAATGTCTCGGGCATCCGTTCCCTCATCCATCAAGTCCAGCTTAGTCAACACACCAATTGTGCGAACGCGTTCGGGATCTACGATTTCCGCAATTTCCAACGCATCCGACAGGGCAAGATCCTGATTCGCGGGCGACACAGCTAAAATGAGACAGTTGGGTTGCGAAATGTACTCCAGCACCATGTTACGAATTTCCTTCACACTGTCTTCGGATTGATTATCGGTCTTCACACGAATTAAACCTGGCAAATCTACCAAAGTCAGCTTCAATACGGCAGGGGAATAAATTTTAAGAGAGATGGGAAGCGAACTAAACCCAACGGGACCAGGATTCCGCTTCGTTTCTTCAATAATTTCATTTTTTACATCAGGAAAATAGGTAAATTTGATGCCGGGTTTATGTAAAAAAGTGGCATATTCTTCGTCATTCGGTATGAGCTGTACGACTGTGGGTCTTCGCGTAACGACCCCCGTACCCCGAGGAAGAAACTCCCGCCCCACAATATTTTCCAAAGTACTGCTTTTACCAGCACTCTGGGATCCCACTACGGCAATTTGAGGGAGAGATATTTGAAAGGGAACCCCACTCGCAGCTAATTTATCTTGAAGTTGATTCACGATACCAATCAAATCGTCCACACCACTGGTAGAACTGAAACTTTTTTTAAGATCCAATTTTTTAGAAGGGGCATACATTTCACACGTCTCTTGTCTCTTAAACAGGAAAATAGAAGTCAAAACCACGAAAGAGGTTTTTAGATAAAAATAACTTGACCCAAAATGACTCACGAATCAAATTTTCTCGAACATGTAAATTAGCCCGATTGTTTTCTGGCACACCAAAACGATAGAATGCAAATTATCGTTAAAAGTGTTAAGGTCGTTTTTAAGACGATAAAATGGGTCAGTCACGATGTGTTTGAAATCGTGTAACATCATTCAAATAAACCGCAAATGATTTTTTCCCCACAGACCGTAAGGTATCGGAATTCTTTTGAGTGTTCCTGTAAAAAGAACTGTAAGCACTTCAGTTGAAATAAGAAACATGCTAAGGAAATCTAATTTTAACCTGCGATTAATATTTGAAAGGGATGAAAAAAAATCTTAATTAAATTCATTTCACTTTTGAAACATGAAATATATATAATTAATATATATAAATATAAATATATAATTAATATATATATATATATATATATAATTAATATATATATAATTAATATATATTATATATATATATATATATATATAATTAATATATATATATTCAGGCATGAGATTCTTCCGCGGATTTTCGCTATTTTGCTGTTTTGTCAATCTCATCCCTTAGGGATGAGATTCTTCCGCGGTTTTCCGCTGATCCGCGGTTTTCCGCTTTTTTGCTTTTTTGTCAATCTCATCCCTGATATATATATATATATATATATAATTAATATATATTAATTTTATATATTTATTTATTTATTTATATATTTTTTTTCTTTTAGCGAATTCTTCAAATGTGCAATTGAAATTATATATCTTAATCAATCATCAGTTTCTAAACGGTTTTTTAAATACCGTAGTACAATTTCATAAAAAACAGACACATTACCCAGACATCGATATATTCTATAAACAAACATACAAAACACACGCTTATAATAATGAAACATACAAATAATTTTTTATTCCAATTCTCCTCTTCTTTCCATTCGAATAATTTTAACTTTGGTTTTTCTAATTCCTTTTGGCTAGGAGGAGCTGCGTGCAAAGCCGTTAAATATTCTTCCACCCTCTCTACCATAAACTGAAATTCGTCACTTTCATCTTCGTTTTTGGTCAACAATTCATGGTCCCAAATATACTCGGGTGTCAATTCTGGATTCACAATTTCATCTTGAAAATATTGGTAATCTAACTTTCGATCCAATTGCTGTAAAGCCTTTTTGTCTAAAACTTTATTAAAATCATATGTATCCAAAATATCTAATACGCCCCCTACTAAGTCGTACAACGTAAAGACATTTGTCACTGCACTGAACCCTTTACCCAATTTCATTAAAAAGGATAGTCCTACTCGTTTGATAGTCATAGCGATAGAGTATTTAATAACCAGTTTTGCAGACAGAAAATCGACGGTTGCCCCTAAGACTTTCGGCGCTTTTTTCCGCAAAAACATTTCTACTGCCCATTCCGATACTTCCTCCCCCAATTCTTCTACTAACGCCAACGCAATTTCCTTAAAAACCTTATTATTATTAGGATCGATCACATCCATCTCGGTGGTACGTGTTTTTCGTTTTTGGGGAACTTGGTAGTTTAAGTACGCAGGTAACTTGGGAGGATTTGTAGTAAAGGGTTTAATAGTGGCTGTTTTAGAGGCTCGATAGGTCGTCACACCTAAAAGCCATTCATAAAACGATTGCGCCCCGGACATGGTGCAATACCCGTCCATAAAGTCTAAACCATAAGCTTCGCAGTAGTGTTTGTTTGCTTTCAATGTTCCCTCGACAACATTGAGTCCGCCGTGATAAATGAGTCGCGAATCCCGTTCAAACAGTTTCGGGGGCATAGACGCCATGTACTTTTTCAACGTATTCGTAATTTTACACTTCCCTTGGATCCATTCGGTCGTGAGCGGATGATCTCGACAAGCGTATTGGCACGCCACTTCAAAGTGTTCGCCTATGGTCACCCACTGCGGTGGATCTTGTTCGGTACACATTTCCCCGTTCTGTTTAAATGGAAAACAGGAAAAACGTTGACACGCAATTTCGTCGAAATAGGTTCGCTTTACCACGATACAATGACCTGCCAAGGCAGGGGGGACGTAATAATCTTCGGGGGTAGCTGGGCGTACTTCGAGGTGGGCATGTGTAAAGAGATAAGGAAAATCTTTCATATACTTTTCCATTAAAAATACTTTGGTCGCTTCCAAAGCATACCGGAGGGCATGTATGTGAGCTAAATCATACGTATTATTCATGAAACTTTGTTTAACCGGCAGACGCTTTCCAGGTTTGGACCTTTACCGTAAGGCGAGAGCACGATAGATTGCAACATAAACACGGGGTCCTTCAGGAGAGTATAGCGTACGCAACATTCTCCGTGAGGGGTTTTCTGAAACAGGGTGCGGTTACCGAGAGTTCTTTTCAACGATCCATTGACAATGATGCTTTGAAACGTTTTGAGTCGATGGCGGAAAAGCCACGTGACAATGACATAGGTTTCTTCAACGGTACAATCGGAGGGCAATGCGTACAATGGAAATCCTAATAGCGTGTGTTGGTGATGCCGGACGAGAATAGATCGTCCTTGAATGGCTAATGCATTGCGCGTGGGACAGGCGCAGGTATCCGTTCGATCAAAGAAAGCGTAGGGTTCGATGGGTTCGGGTACGAGTTGAACGAGCAAGGAGGCCATATTTAAAAAGTCTTTTGGTACGCTTTCGGGCACATGCAGCGAGACGAGCTCCATGATTAAAATTATACAGTTTGACGCGGGTACAAATGAAAGAACCTTGAAAATGCCAGGGGGAAGAAAAAAGTTTAATAGCAATATGTATCCTAATATGAACGCGCATGTAAGCGACGATATAATACGCTAAAAAACGACGATTCCAAATAAGAGCAGGATTTCGAACGCGAATGTCTAAAAAGAAAAAGGACATAATTGAGCGCTTCGATATTAAATATACTTTAAGTAGTTACAAAAAAAAAAAAAAAAAAAAAAAAAAAAAAAAAAAAGCGGGTATTTAAAAACATCCTATGAAAGAGGTTTATAACATACTTTACAAAAATTGTCTTCATCATGACGTGGCAACGGGATAATCAAAGTGATTTGTTTAAACCTTTTCCGTTGTTCAATTTACCCAGAGTGGTTCAGTGGAACATTTTGAGAAAGTATGTTCCGGTGGTCACCAAAATAGACACGCTTGGTCAATTACCCGAATTTTCTGAACTACTTGACTGTCGCTCATCGTGGATGAATGTTTCTGAAGAATTTGTTCAGTTAATTCCAATCCTCCGTTCGCTGCGAGAGGATTTGTATATCCCTTCTGAACCAATTATTCCCGATCATGCCTATTACGTACAGAGGGAAACCTGTGGCAATAAAATCACGTTTTATTTATGTAGTATCAGTATTAGGGTCATTGTAAGACCGCCCTTCAAAATAAGGCAGTTCAACGTCTCTACACCTGTGACAAATATAAACGATTTTTTAAATTATTTTCTGATGCACTATTGCCCGGTGAAACAAAAACCAATCTTAGCTTATGAATTTGAAAGATGTTTTAACATTTTAATCAATCCTTATGAAAACGCTGCAATGTGGAATGAACTTATATACCCGATAAAAAATAAAACATGTATGATTAAGAAAGATAAAAATGTTTCTAAGTTTCATTCATTTATTAATTTTACCTTAGATGAATCTGATAATATGCTTTTAAATTTCTTTGAGAACGAATATCTACTTAAACCCAAGTCTTTAGAGTCGTATCTCCTGAACGACGACTATTTTATTCATGATTATGAATCTGTTTGTGACAATTGGAAAGAAGGTCCATTACCTATTATCAGACAAGCAGGAAAATTTGATATTGTCTTGGGAGGAAAGGAAAAAATATCCGCAGATGTGTCAACACCTACCGGTTTTATGTGTTGGCGATGTAATAATGAATGTTTATTCAATAAACTTTCGAAAACTATAGGAGAAAAACTTTTTGAATGGAGAAATCAGCCAGTTTTTTATGAGAATTAAATTTTTACTTTTGTTATGAAAAAATACAATACGTTTTCACGTACATATGTTTATTAAAACATAATATATAAATGAATTCGTTCATCATTCGGATAAATTAAAAGATAACATAATGGGTGATTTGATGGTGAATGGTGGTAACTTGAATCATTATCCCAATACATGTATTTTTTTAATAAACATTTTATAAATGCAATGGGATATAATTTGTCGCACATGACTGTTTATGAGATTTCATATTAAACTAAAATGTAGATTTTATCACACGATTTCATAATAAATTAAAATGTAGATTTTATCATACGATTTCATAATAAACTAAAATGTAGATTTTATCACACGTTTCAAATTTAGAGTTCACTAAGATTATTAATCGTTTTTCACAGAAATTGTACACTGACACGATTTTAAAGATACAAAAAGATTATTCAATTCTTCAAATGTATGTTTTTGCCGTCGGACACCATTTGATGGAAATTTTCCACGTGCATGATTGTAACTAGAATATCTACAAGCATAACGTAGAGCCTGACCATTCCTATGTACAGATAAGTGACCCTCCATGATTCGAAAATCCATTTCAAAAATTTTTCTTTCATTGTAAATTTTCATTTCTTTAGGAACATTTGGATGTAGATTTAAAATATGAGCTTCCAAGGACATAGGTTCGATTTCCTGTTTCGTTATTTTGAGAGATTTGTTTTGAAATTTATCTTCAGTAGTATGATGTATTAATTGCACAGTGTCATTTTGTTTCAAATTAATTATAAAGGTTTCGGTTACACTGTGCCTTATAAGGCATGTTTTATTTTTAATAACATATACTTTCTGACCCCAATGTACTTTTTCGGTGAAAAAATTTATATAAAAATAATGGTAGCCAAACTGGTAGATTTGGATACTATTTGCGGTAGAATATTTGCTTAAAAATATAGTCAAAAATTTCTGCATAGTTTGTAACGAAATACACATTCTTTCGTCATGGTTTGTATCAAAATTAAAAATATACTGTAAAAAATCGCGCTTAGTATTAATATTAATACTACAAAGTGTAAAATATATTTTTTCTTCGTCTATCCATACATAATAGCCTGCATTTACGTCCTGTTCCAAATTCCAGTAAAATCTAGGTTCGAGACAACGCAGAGTACGGTATAAATTGATAAATGTTACAGACGGTTTTAACCAAGAACTTGGGTAGTTCAATAAATCCCAAAACTCTGGTAGGCGAGAGAGTATAAAAGTCTTGCAGTGAAAAGAAACATATTGCTTTAAAATTTTACACTTAACCAAAATGGGTAGACGGTGAAATTGGAAAGATGAATAGTCCATTGTGTATATCTTGTCTCAGCAGTAAAAAACACAACCAATATGGGTAGACGGTGGAATGAGAAAGATGAACATTCCATTGTGTATCTAAAAAAATAAATAAATAAATAAAAAAAAATAAAAAAAATAAATAAAATAAATAAATCAAAAATTAACCAATATGAGTAGACGGTGTGGAACGGGAAAGACGAATGTGTGTATCATTTGTCTCAGCTGTCACAAAAAAAAAAAAAAAAAAAAAAAAAAAAAATTAAATATAGATTTTTTTTTTTTTTTTTTTTTTTTTTTGTGACAGCTGAGACAAATGATACACACATTCGTCTTCCCGTTCCACACCGTCTACTCATATTGGTTAAGTTTTTTATATTTTATTTTATTTTATTTTATTTATTTATTTTTTATTATTATTATTTTTTTACTGCTTAGACGACAAGAGAATATCCCCACAGTGGAATATTCCCTTCCTTTTTTTTGTAAATGCAATATTTTTATTTATTTCTATTTATTTTTATTCATTTTTTTAAAGTATGAAGAATATGCTAATTATTTCACGTTTTAACACTTTCCAACCTATTTGAAAAATGTTTATGATTTCAATTTGTTTGTCCGTGCTCTAACTCCCGTAAATATGCTCGAATTGCCCTGAAAATTTTACATGTTATTGTCGTTATCAATAGCATGTTCCCTATTTCGACAGAAGTGTGTACCACCTATAGTTTTTTTACAGGGACACACAAAAGAATTCCGTTACATTACGGTCTGTGGGGAAAAAATCATTTGCGGTTTATTTGAGTGATGTTACACACGTTCAAACACATCGTGACTGACACACGTCACGAAGGTGCATTACTAGAAGCTTAATATGGAATAGAGCGTGCATAGCACTTAGAGTTACTTTACAGGGGACGGTCAAAAGAATTCCGTTACATTACGTCTATGGAGAAAAATCGCTTGCGGTTTAACGCTTACTTTCTTTCAGTTTATTAAACGGTAATGATTTGTAAACTTATTTTGGATGCATTAGAAAGTGTTACATAATCTATGCTTGACGCATGATTTTTCGTTCTTGTTTATTTTTTCTATTTAGTCTTTTTCATCTGCACTAGGATCTTCCTCTCGTTCCATTTGAGTTCGTTTATCACTTCGAACTCTTTTTTCAGTGGGGCTGGGGGATTCATCCTCTCGTTCTATTTGAGTTCGTTTATCGCCTCGAAATCGCTTCAAACTCTTAACCAAATTTTCAATATTTTCCTTTCCCATCGTCTTCATGTAAAATTCGCCACAGTCTCCTAGCACTTCTGGATCCACTACCTCTTCGTCGTCAAACTCAATTTCTGGTAAAGTAACCTTAGCCATCTCCATAAAACAACGCCTCACAATTTCATAAATCTGTTTTTCGGGGACAGGTGCGTCTCCCAGCATGTTATACATTTCTCGAACGGTTTGGACATGGAGTCTTTTGTACTCGGGATCATTGTCAAAATATATTTTGGGATCGTTTTTGTTTCCATATCGGAGATGACTCACATAATGTTTTTGGTCAAAATTAGGTCCATTTGTGATGTTGCCTCCCAACCCGTCCACTGCTAAGAATTTATCCATATTCTTTCCATGCTGCGTTAACACTTTGAATAGACGCACCAGCTTTTCATTTCGAACAAACATTTGAGAAATAGTCCCCATAACGTCTTCGTCTCCAATCTGTTTGAGCTCTTTGCCAATTTCAGGATGAATGGGCGTATGTGTCTTAAACAGGTTAATGAGGTAGGTCCAATCGAGACCCAAGCCTTCCATCACTTTTCCTACCAGCATCAGTTTCAACGTTTTTATGCTTACGGCATCGTCTTCCTTAATGTTGTAGGCCCGAATGCTTGTGTACAGCAAGTCTTCAATTTGTTCCTGGAGATTTTTGGAATTCAAATTTTCCATCTTTATTCCTCGTCGTCATTCTTCACGAGAAGGTGAACTACTTGCATAATTTCTTTCTGAAAATCTTCATCGCTTGCAAAAAACAGTTTGAGCATGTCCATGTTCCAAATGGGTTTTTTCGTAGAATCTCCATCATCAAAGTCCCGAATTCGCCCTACAAACCGCTGTACCACATCATGAATCACCCTCGCCTTTTTAAACGCACCTTTGGGCAAGACGCCATTTCGTTTGTTGACCGTCATGATGAGGTGATTATACCCCATCATGAATCCCAATTGATCTGCATAATCTGTAAATAAAACGGCTGGAAAAGCATGTTGAAACGCCACATCCATAATGTCAGAGGACGTATTGGGCAAGAAATATTTTTTCTTGAGGAGCGCTTGGACCTCGTGCAAAGGTATCCATAGGTTCGAATAATGATCCTTGGATTCTCCGCTTTTAATAGGCCTTACCACCAACTGATAGTAATTACCCTGGCGCGTGTTGTAATGAATGTTTCCTTGAATGAGTTTTTGCATCGTCTTAATAAAAATGCAATCGCGATACTGCCCCCAATAAAACTCTCCTCGACAAATACGCGCCAAGAAGTCCAACGCCCAATTCCCAACCACCTCCATATTACACGAAGAAGCATAACAACACACCATGACGTGAAGCACATCAAAAGGGATCGCATAGCGACTAAAGGTTTTTCGAATCACGTGTGAACGTAACAATTGAGAATGTAATTCGACGGCTAGATTGGGATGTTCCGATTCTGCTGGCAACGGTTGCCAGTCGGTTAAACATTTTTGAACAAATGGAACCAACACGTTAAAGTAGGTTTCGAAAGGATTGATGGCGTCTTTCACCGATAAAATATCGTGCATGCTTTTCATTAAAGCGTGTAAAGCTTGTAGTTCGTCGGTGGATTCTGCATGGGAATGTTCATAAATAATGTTGAGAAAATCGGGGAGAAGGGTACGCATGTCTTCGGTCAGTTGCACATGTGCCTCGGTGGTAAAAGGTGCATTGAGCGCTCGCAGCAACCGAATACTTTTTCGCACGCGGTTCAGCGGTTGACCCACTACAATCAAATCGTAAATACCTTCAATATGGGAGAGAGGAAAACTCATCGGTACAAACTCATCGCCTGTCCATTCCTCGTAGGCCTGCGCGAGTTGACTGGAACGAAAATAATCTTCATGTGGTTGGTTAATGTAGTCGTAAATCGCCATCGCCTGTTTTTGGCAAATCGTACAATGGAGAGTGGGCCCGGGACCCAAAACGAGACCTTGCACGTGACAGACATCCCTTTGAACTAAATTTAAAAAATCCATCCACCTTTCTTATTTTTTCGATCGAACAAACGTGCTTTTTCGTGTTCCGCAATAAACACAGTTCCCTTTAATCATGGGTCTGCCCGTTTTAGTGACATCATGTTGTATGTTATGGGTTTCCGTTTGTGTTTGACATTTGGCACAATGAATCCATCGGGGTTCTTCCTGTGTGTCCTCCATCTATCCTTTATTTGAGAGGATCAAGAGTATGGAGTACCGTCACGAAATTGTAAGGTTACGCGATACCGAACGATTGACGGAAAGACAAATTGCTCGGCTCCTTGAAATACCTCATGCCACGGTACATTATTGGCTCGCGAAAGAAGATACACCCATCGATGAAAGTCAGCGCCTAAAACGCGGTCGACCGCGTGTCACGACCCCCGATCTCGACGTAGACCTGTTGACTAAGTCGCTCCAGAACCCATTTAGTACAGCGGTCGATATTCGCAACGATTTGGCACCCAACATTAGCGTGGACACGGTTCGAAAGCGATTGAAAGAAGGGGGGTTAAAATGCAGGATTCCGGCACGTAAACCTTTCTTAAGAGAAATCCATTTAGAGAAACGGTTAGACTTTGCTCGCAAACACTTTAATTGGGGCGTTCAACAATGGGAAAGGGTGGTGTTTTCGGATGAAAAAATTTTCAGGGCCTCTTCGAAAGGTCCGTTGCGCGTGTATCGTCCTGACAACAGCGATCGCTTTGATAAACAATATCTAGTGGCTTCTTCGAATCCTCAAGGAAGATTTACCATTTGCGTTTGGATGGCGTTTGGTAAAAACTTTCAAAGAATGCTCAAAGTACATCAAAAAACATTAGATTCTGCCTATTACACGGAAGTCATTCTCCCGACTATTGAAGAGCATCTGGTGGATAATGAATTGATATATATGCATGATAGGTCTTCGATTCACTTCAGTCATCAGACCCAACATTGGTTAGAAATGCATAATATTGATGTGATGGATGACTGGCCTCCCAAAGGACCTGACATGAATCCCGTAGAAAATGTATGGGCTGAGCTCGTGAGGCGGACCCGAAATGATGCCACGAATCGCACTCAATTATTTGAAAATGTGTATGCAACTTTTTTACAACTGGGGAATCCTTATTTTGACAAACTTATCGAATCGATGCCTAGAAGAATTGAGAAAGTTATACAAGCAAACGGGGGGTGGACGAAATACTAAGGGCCAGGTAATTCTATTAAATAAGTATCCAAGTTGTACCGAAATAAAACTTGATCGTCATCTTGCGTCACATAAATCCATTGGCAGGGATTTTTTTTTGCAAATTTCAAACACATGGTCTTGATGTGCGGCCATGATCTGACTTGCATGTAATACAAGTTTTCTTCTTCGTTATGATCAATTTCTGTAATATCAGGAATAACAGATTGAAGGGTTTTAACGGAATGCAATCCTTTGAGAACAAAAACGTCATTTTTGTAAAATTTTAAAATGCGTGATACATGTTCAGTGGTAATGGATTCATTGGCTATGGCAAAATCTAAATCTTTTTGACTAAACCGTTTAAAATACATTTTAGTCATTGTGAATATTTAAGCTTATTTGTTAATACATTTTATATTTTATTACACAAAAATAAAATAAAAATAAAATAAAATAAAATAAAAAATAGAAAATAATAATATTTCTATATATATATATATATATATATATATATTATTTATATTATATATATATATATATATATATATATATATATTATTTATATTATATATATATATATATATATATATATATATATATATATTATTTATATTATATATATATATATATATATATATATATATTATTTATTATATATATATATATATTATTTATATTATATATATATATATATATATATCATCATCATCATCATCAACCGTTTTCAATCCACTGCTGGATGTAGGTCTCCCCCAGATTTTTCCATTGTTGCCTGTCTAGTGCTTTAGTCATCCAATTAACACCGGCCACTTTTCTGATTTCGTCACTCCATCTTACTTGAGGTCGTCTTCTTGGTCGTTTTACATCTCTGGGATACCACTGTAGGGTGTTTGTGCTCCATCTATTGTCTTGTCTTCTTGCAATGTGCCCAGCCCATTTCCATTTTAGCCGTTTAATTCTCTCGATGATGTCAAAAACTTTCGTCTGATATTTATATACGTCTCTTTATATACGTCTCTTTCTTCGTCTTATATACGTCTCTTTCTATATATATATATATATATATTTATATTATATATATAAGAAATTTTTTATTCTATTTCTCTCCCAGATCTAGAGATTAAAATTAGGCGTATATTTTATACTCCACTATGAAACAATTTGAAGAAAGAAAAAAAAAACTAAAAAATTATATTATTAATAAAGTAAAATACAGGGTTAAGAGAAGATTAATTTAAATTTTATTTTCTTAATATTTGAAATAATAACTTCCAGTGAATTTTTCTCATGTGTAATTGAAGTAAAATGAAATATATACATATTTATTTCCTGTTTGAAAACTAAAAATAATTTAACAAAGATTAATTATTTAAAATTTTTAATAGCAGATTATATTTCTTTCACTTTTTAAAGTGCATTCGATTTGCAGAAAGAACTGGGATTCTGTTTTGTATGAAAGAAAATTAAGATGACAAGAAAATTAAGACTGGATTCTATTTGCGGTAGAATATTTGCTTAAAAATACAGTAAAACAATCTGCAGAGTTTGTAAAGAAATACACATTCTTTCGTTATGGTATGGATCAAAATTAAAAATATACAGACATGCTACTTTTCCACGGAATTCCGCTTTTGTAGCATGTCTGAATATACTGCATAAAACCACGCTTATTAATACTTATATGTAATTGTAAAATGAAATTAAATATTAAAGCATGCATATAATACAAATATTTAAATAGGTTCATTCTGATAAATGTATAATTCATGTATGTACAAGCATTGTAATCATAATTAATTTGTTATTTTAATTGTTCATACTAAATTTAAAATTGATTTAATTGTTTATTTAAAATAAATTTGCCATGTTTTTTAGCATGGTCCCTGTATATATTGTTATTTTCTGTTTTCTTTCACTAGTTAAAGTTTTAAATCTCTCAAGATATATATATATATATATATATATATATATAAATTTATAAATATATATAAATATATATATATATATATATATATATATATATATATATATATAAATTTATAAATATATATAAATATATATATATTTATTTATTTATTTATTTATTTTTTTTTTAATTATATGTATACATATCTATATAATATAGTCTACAGCAGATATATAATATAGTCTACAGCAGATATATAACATAGTCTACAGCAGATATATTTTTATTTAATTTTTAACACGATGTCTTCGAATGATTTGTTTAAAATCTACGATAGTGTGCATTATGTCGCCAATATCCGATACCGGGATTACAAACCGAGATTCAGCGACATAAATTTTGACAACATAGTAAGGATAATCATAGCTTCAGTTGAAAACCGAAACGAAGTCTTTCATATTGAAAATCCTTCCTTTATTAACAAAATTGCTAAAGGTTACCGACCAAATGTTGGAATTCCAAATTCTGTCGCATACTGGTTTGAAAGTGTGCAAATGAATCATTATCAGGAATTGGAAAGAAGAGGGGGTATAGTTTCAGTTTCCGATTCAAGCTTAATATCCATTGCTGTCGAAGCAGATAGTGATTTCCTGTTTTTATCGAACGTGTGTAAAGTTCGTACTGTCAAAGTATACGATCATGTATTTATTGTAGAAGATGGATGGCCCGATGATACAGAAGATGAAAGAAAACTTCAAAATACCAAAACTTATCGAGCAGATCCAAATTTGACTCGACAAACTTTTATTTTGGCTAGAAAATTAGAAAAATTACGTATGCGAAAATTTTGAAACAGTGGTTAGTTTTAATTAAATCTTAAAACTTAAATGTTTCAATCCGATCCAGAAAAGTAGACTGATAATAATACATCCCATTGCGAGTAGGATCCAAAACACATTTTCATTTGACTTTTTTTTAACAGGTGGGTATATTGCTGCTCGACGTTGGATACCTATAGTTTGTGAAGGGGTAGTTACTGTGACCGGCATGGATACAGGTTTTTGTACTGGTTTTACTACATCTTGACAATATGGGGTTTTTTTACTCCATTGACCATTTGGAAGACATTTCAGAGTATGCGTCTCACCCTGGCCACAGTCTAGGATCAGCAAAGGTGGCGTATGCAATGCCACAAAAGGTATCATGTCGGGTAATACTGGGCAATGGGGAATGGTGCATTCCACCTCTTTCCCGCTCCATTTTCCGTTTCCCTGACATATTCGTACCGCTTCGCCCTGTGTCATGGCATAACCATCATTGCATTTGTAATGAGCAATCGATTCGAAAGTGCGTTCCGTGTAATCGACCAATCCATTGACGGGATTTTGTAACTCTGGACATTTGATGGGATCACAGCGAAGTTTGGATAGTGTGTCCGGTGGTGACCAGATACCCGAAACATTACAATAAAATACATTTGTATTGGAATTTAACTTATAACCCTCATTACACGTGTACCAGATAGCGTTTGGAAACGAAAACTGCAATCCATGCTGTTTTCCATTGACAAGATCCTTAGGTTTGGGACAACTCACCCCAACACACTTGGCAAAAGGTATACTCCATTGTAATTTCCCATTTTTCATTTCTACTGTACTCGTGATATTTCCAGACAGATAACCCATTCCACATTTTAATTTGGCAACTGTCCCTTCCACGTAAGGAGGGGAGTCGTCACAGGTAAAATAGCCGGTTTCAGCTACGGGTAACTCGTCTAAAGCAGGAACACACGTGACAGAAGGGGGATCCCATTGTAGTTGGCCCTGTTTCAAGACGAGAGTAGAAAATTTAGTATTCGACCCGTAACGCTTGTTGCATTTAAGTTGAGCTACTGTACCTACCACATAAGGAGATCGTTGGGTGCACGTAAACGTACCCATTACAGCCACCGGTAATGTTTGCATAATGCTTTGTATTTCCAATCGACACTTTTCTGTAAAAGTGTCCACTAAAGAATTTGAATTGGCGAGTCCGTACATGACAAAATAAACAATTCAGGTGCCGTGTGAAAGTAATATATTTTATCGACCATGCATTTTTTTGGAAAATGTTTTGGAAAAACAAAAACCACTTGATGTTGTATACATTAAAGTGCTTTTTACTCATGCGTATACAATATATCGTACCAGCGATCCCAGAGAGTTTTGAGAGCAAAAAAACAAATGCGAATGTAACTCTTTAATCTTCGTACATTTTTTGGGTCTATCCAAATTAATTGCACTCTAAAATTTACAAGCTGAAGAAGAAACGCTTCGTAAAGTGTCAAAGTTGGTAAATTATTCATCTTTTTTGCAGTAATTAAAAGTTTTCGCCATTGTTCCGCGCATATTCGCAATATTCGTTCGGCGTATTGTAGTTCATAGGGTTGAAGATTTTGTTCACGTTTTAAAAGCCATGAAACCTTATAAGTACACGCAAGATGAATTCGGACATACCTTTCGATGGTTGATAAAATACTGAATTTTATGAATAAGGGATGATAACGGCTCATCTTGTATGTTAAATTGTGGAGATTTATGTTATGTAATTTCCTTACTCGTGTAAACTATCAAATACACATCTAAATAATACATATTTATCCAAAGTTTTAATAATTAAGTTAATTTTAAATTGAGATAATATATTCATGATAGTAATATAAAAATAAAGTAGAAAAATGGAGAACATTTTTAAAAAATTATATGTATGTATGCAGTCAAAAGTCTTCAGGTATATAAGTAAGTTTTTCAGATGCGTAGTTTATAATAAGTATCTTTTTGTAACTGCAGGTCTTTGTATATGGTACTACTGCTTTTGTACAAACCCGTTTTCATTTTGCGATTTCCCATTTCATTGGTTTTTTTGTTAGTTTTAAAAAATAAACTGTAAAGGAGACACTAAAATGCAAATGGTAATGAACTGTTTAATTGTCTTCAATTTTTTACATTTGACTACGTTATTTTTACATTAATGTTTATAAACAGTTGTTGCTGTTCAATGATAGTAATAAATCTGTTTAGTGAATCATACATTTTAAGATTTTTCAGCGAACGTTTTGGAATTTTTTTTGAAGTTTTGAATTGGCATACACCCGGTTAAAATAAGCTGTATCTAATCTCAAATCTTCTTCTTCTATTTTAATAGTAGGATTAAATTTTTTTGGTACCTCGTATTCAATGACCGGTTTATCCAATATCCAACACACATCGTAAGGAACTTCTTTTTCACTAATCTTTGCCAATTTCGGGGGAAACGCAAGAGGTATTGCAGATGTACATCGCTGGCTATTACTTTCAATCATTGTAAACATTAGGAAGTCGTTGTTAGATTCAGCGTAAGTAGTTATACCCATTTTTAACGTCTGAAATATATTTGAGGTTTAAAGATGAAGATTATGATAAAATACTCATCTTATTAAAAAAAAAAAAAAAAAAAAAAAAAAAATGTGCATGGAATTTAACTTTAAATATATTCGGAATTTTCAAATTATAGTACTCATGTAAATGAACTTATAATCAGGAAGCTTCTGCTGCAATGTCGTCTCCCTCAATTTTATATATTTTATCGTATGTCCCATACTCTAAGGATAGAATGTGTTCGGATGCCATGTTCCATTCCCAATCATAGGAAAGACCACTTTCTTTGACAGTGGATTCAATGACTAGTAATAGATTCAGTTTATTTCAATTACACATAAGAATGTATGTTATTTCAAACGCAATGGATTACCATATAAATATATTTATATGTCACATATTTATATATATATATATATATATATATTCGTGTATATATTAATCCATATGAGTTGTTTTGAAATTGCAATAATAAAAACATTACATGATAATTTGACAGTTCTGGAAAGATGAAAGAAATATATAATTTTTTGAATAATAGATAAAATAAAAATACGTAACTTATAACATTATTCAAAATTTATAGCTAATACAAATTTCAATGAATTAGTATAGATAAAATTTCTTTGAAAAGAGTAGAAATATTTTTCAAATTTTAAACTACAAGAATAATAGATAAAATAAATAACTTATACATTTTTCAAAATTTATAGCTAATACAAATTTCAATAAGGTAAAATTTATCTTTGAAAAGAGTGGAAATATTTTTCTGTTGCATGTTAATATGTGATTATCTAATATTCATGAACAGGTATGCTTTCATAGAAGAAATTTTCTCTTATGAATCATGTATAGGTGGTTCACTGTGACTGGAGTGCAATTCTTCTGAATTCTTGACACTGAAATTTAACACACTCTGTATGAAATTGGTCAAGATGTTGTTTAATATCAGTAACATAAACTGCCATCCTATTAAAAAAGGATTCAGCAGAGACATCTCCCCCTTCTGTCGCTGTGATGTCCTTTGTAGGCATAGTTTTACGACGACTCAATTTTTGATGTTGATCCTTAAAACGGAGTCGTCTGCGAACTTGCTCTAGTCGGAGAAGACGAACTGTTGCTCCAAGATCATCGATAGGATTTTTAACCGCTTCGATCTTTCGGCGCACATTGCGAAAGTAGGATATTTGTCGTTGGTATACACGAGAGCTTTTAAGCTTCATTTTCGAGATCGCTGCTTTATAAATTTCCTCCCAATTCTCCTGCCAGTCCTCTTGACACGACGTGAGTGTTTTCATAACTGAACCTTTCTCTGATTCTATTTCTGATGATAAACCGGAATCAGAGGAGTCATCTACAATCTCCGGATTCATCCTCTGAAAAAGAATTCATTCAACGACAGTTGGTGGAACTATGCAATGATTGAGAGTAGCTTACTAATATTTATAAGAACGAAAAAAAAAAAAAAAAAAAAAAAAAAAAATAATAATAATAATAATAATATTTTTTTTTTTTTTTTTTTTTAACGTGATTCCTATTAACTATGTGTAAACTGTGTAAATGAATCTATTTCATGTTTGAAAACTGAAAATCATTTAATAATGGAATAAAGATGATATCCCTTACAAATATAAATCGCAGGTTATAATTAGATTTCCTCCACTATTATATGAAAGGAACGTACAGAATTGTCTCCTTTTTTTTTTTTTTTTTTTTTACTCTGATTCGGAAGTATAGCTTTCTTGGCTATCCGTCTCACTTTCTGTCTTGTTCGCTTTTTCAAATGTTTCACTCGTTTTCATTGTTTGATTGGTTTCACCCCGATCTGTATGAATAATGGGACTCCACTCCGTTATGGGAATTTCTATATCGTCGGATTTTATGATCGGACTCCCTTTTTTTATTAGATCCAAATCTATGTTTTCCTTTGAGATGCAATCTGTTTGATTGGTTTGTCCCAGCTCCCTATTCAGATTTACCTTTAATTGACCCGATTCTCCTGTCACATTTCCCTTCAATTGACCCGTCTCCCTTTTTATATTTTCCTCTGTTTCCCCTTTATAATCATCTGATAACGTAGTCGGTTTGGCTAACGCTACGAGTAAAGCAATGACATATTCGCTCATCGCTTTCACTTGTTGCGTCAATCGACTGTAAAGAGGATTTGTAATTTTAACGGGCTCTTGACTTTCCAGCATGTCTTGAATGCAATACAATAAACACTGCATTTCAATCACAGATCCATCTTCTTCTATGTTTGAACATTGTTGGTACTTTTCATAAGCTAAATTTAATTGTTTAGAGGATAATACCTTCTCGAGAGTCGGTGACACTACTTTTTCATGCACATAACGAGACATTATACTATAAACCATGTCAAATACAGCATGAAACGCTTTAATTTGTTTGACTCGCATTTGAGATTGTATCACACTTTTGGCTGCCGTAAACATGTATTCAAATTCGTGAGGACTCCCCCTACTTTGAATAATTTTGACTAATTCTTCTCCCATAGGTATTTTGTGCATCAATTTTTCCATATATACGGTAAAATATTCTTTTTGGGTTTCAAACAACCTTTTTTCAATTTGACTGTTTAAATCCCCTTTTAAGAGATTTGTTTTCAAGTCGTTCAAAATAGTGTTTTCCCCCTTAGATTCTGTTTCTTCCGTCCGAGGCTTCGAAGTTCTCGTTTCCTGTTCTTCATACTCCCCTTCATGACAGCGTTTCATTCTTGATTCACACCATAATGTGATAAGTCTAGAATAATCGAAAGATTGACACAAATGGCTACTAGAACAGTTTTCCTATCCATTCTTGCTTTAAGGTTGGAAATAATTGGGTACATTGGTGTTGATCGTTCGGTACACATCAACATTGTACGGATAATCTAAATCCAAGGTCCAGCGTTCAAAGCCTACTTCCGCATCATATTGTAAAACGAATGCGTTGAAACGGGGCAAGTTCTCATAATGAGGATCCCGAAACGTTAATTGTAGAGGATTTACGATCACCCTGTCTTTATACTGGGGATGAGCAACGAAGTCATTTTCATCGACTACACACACGGGATTTTTGTATAAGACGCGATACACTTTTTGTATGTCCATCGGCTTTTGTGTTAACATGTGAGGAACTGTGTGACAATGTCTCAAGACAAATTGATCATCATAATCAAATTCATTGAAATGTTTAACATAAAAAAATTCTGTATATGAAACACTGCGCAATCGAGCACGAAACGTGTGATTTGTTTTGAAAAAATATTGTGCGTAATCGTATCGCCACAAAGGCTGTTGGATCATCCATGGGCCTTTTTTCCCGCTCAACAAGGGGATGAGGTCTTTTTTGCGAGTAGGTTCAAACACAATGAGGGAAATGGGCTCGCGTTGCTCCAAATAAAAATAGGTGATCAGTTTGACATCGATCGGCCGTTGGGGGTCTTTCACAAATATGCTGGCACACGCGTCAAACCCTTCCGTCTTCAAGTACGTTTTATTTTTACCTTTGAGGACCACGCCGAAGAGTCCATATGTCGGATCACACACACATCCCCAATCAGGAACAAATTTTCCATGTTTCAAGGGTCTTCCGGACAAGGCATCGAATGAACAGGGTCGTTTAACACATTTAACGGGTTTGGATTGGGCGGAAGTTAAACGGTGTATATACTCTGCATGAAATCCCTTTTGGACTAGACCCTCGGAGGTAGACACTTCGAATTCGTCGGGATCGCACTGAGTCATGTATTCGAAAACGGGTACTTTTTGGCAGGTTTGACGCCCATCGTTGAATTGCACTGTTTTATAACCGGGTTCGCAGATGCATGTATCGAGCTTTGGGTCGTAGTGTCCATGAACTCCGCAACCTACATTGACGTTACAGTTCCCACCAAAAATGTTTTGGGTAAACAATGCAGGGTTCAAACACGTGCAAATGGCAAACCAGGTATTTCTCATTTTATAGGATATCCAATGACCGGTTTCGGTGTCACAAGTTCCCCCTCTCAATAGTTTGGGAACACAAGTTTGGGTCAGACACACGTGGTTGGATTCACAATCGGCATCCACATTACAATGAACGGCGGAAGGGATAAGAGCTTGGGGCGTGGGTAAGAGAGGCCAAGGTGGGATAGGGGTAGGTTTGGGTTGCGCAAAAGCGTACAAAAGGGTTAGACCCAAATACAGGACTAATAGAAAAGTGTAGGCAATCAACATGCTTTAATAAATGTATACAATGTGTAAAGAACCGCGTCGATACACTAAGCCAATGGAAGCGTCGAAAACATCTCTTTGCTTTAAATAACGAAAATAGGTTAATTTGGTTTGAGGATTTTTTAAATGAATTAACAAATCTCGTACACTATACATGTTTCTTTTTTTTTCACAGGGTTGTTTACATCGGATAGGTATTTCTACAAAAAGCGCTTTGGAGGCGGTGCGTGTGAAACGAATCACTTCCTTTTATCATTTTTATGGACGAAAAACTACATTTCACAAACTGCTTTTACAATAGATTTTAAAGTGCACAGATTTATTAAAACCACATAGATTACAGATTTATTCAGATTATTAAATAAGTTTAGTACAAAAAAATTTCGAACAAGAAATAAAAAGATTTCATAACATAAAATTGAGTTGGATGGAATTTTAGAAATCGTAAATTTTCAGTTCTTCACTTTAAAGTGCCCTATATTTTTCTAAAAATAAACATGCTAAACATCATAATATACTATATAAATTTACATAATTATAATAATTCCGAGCTTTTAAAATAAATTGTATCTACAATCGCTGAAGTGTCTTTGTCAAAATCTACATAAGTTTCTTTAAACACGGTATGAATACAGTTTGGACCCTTTTTACATGTCTTACATTCTGCAATCTCGTTGTTGAATTCATCCGAACCCATTTCAGCACAGGGTTGAAAATGCAGAGGGTATAGAACACTGCCATCCTCTGGCTGGTTGTCTAATCCTATATGACCTGAATAATATCCAATAGCACATGAATGAAAACGCCAATTATACAATACACTTAAATTTTGAGAATATACGTTTTGACGAGTTTGACATTTTATTAAAAGAGTACAATCGTCTTCATTAAATGTGAGTATATACCTACGAACATTTAATGACGAAAAAAGCTTATCCATTATGGAACATTTATTATTTTTCAGTTGATACAATTTAGGACTTTGTGAGCAACGAATAATCTTCTGGGACCGGAAAATCCAAAAGTAGACATATCTGCAGCACTCCTTATACTTATACACGAAGAAATTTTTTTCTTCTATCAAAATTAATGAGAAATAATCTCGAATAACATCAGAGGGTATTTCAAAATAAGGGTTTTTAAATTTGTTGCATTTTACAGGTATTCTTGTCTGGTGATCTCTAACATCAAAATGATGAACAGTAAACGACAAATCATAATAGTTTACATTAACATAATAGAGTAGATGCAAATTACTACAGTTAACATACCATCCAGGTTGTATAAAACCTACCAGTTGAAATAACTGAAGACTAGGTTGAAACCACAGTGCTTTCGATTCGAGGTAATGTTGAAACTCTGGTATCTTAGACAGAGCACCCATTTTGTCCGTGACGGGCATATATTCCTTTATAATTTTTACGATAACCAACTCGGGTAAATTAAAAAAAGGGAAGGGTTCTATTTCTGGTTTTGAGTTGCAAGAATGTTTTACCGAATCATTTTTATGAAAAGTATGTTTTTTCAGAATTCCCTTAAATGCTTGTGGTGAAATGGCAGAAATCATCTTTAGATTAGGTAGCATTTAAGATTCACAGTAAACAAAAAGCAAAGATTTTTTGAAAAGCGAATCCATGATTTATACAAACTCTTGAATGACATTAACCTTCAAGGAGTAAATTTCAATAGATCTAGCGTTTATATATTAAAAAAAAAAAAAAAAAAAAAAAAAAAAAAAAAAAAAAAAAAAAAATCTGAAAAGTTGAAAGTTTTGAAAAATAGTAGTGTAATTCATTATTCATAAACAAAATACTCTACAGGTCAAAAGAACCTTTTCATTTACAAGTGTTTTATCCTGAAATATATCCAAAGTTGGTAAACTGTTTGATGTAAAAAAAGAGTTGAAAAGGAGACACTGTCCCCTTTTCAACTGTTTTTTTACCTCACCTATTGCACTAAATTCATTTAGCATGGTTCAGGTGAGAAAATTTAACCGCTTAAATTTGAACCGTTCAAATCGTCTTCATTTAAATCCTGAAATATGATTCTCCACTTTCGCCATTTCAAAGCCTTGTAACGTTCTTCTGTAAATTCATTGGGATATTTATTAAGTACATAAGAAATATCCGGTCCTCGTAATTCTTTGAAACATATTTGGCATCTCGGGTCCATCTCTTTTTGATTAATTAAAAAGTTTTTGAGGCATGAACCATGAACCACATGACGGCATCCTTTTAACAGGGATTGCCCCGCTTCACAACTACAAAGCATACAAAAATTTACCATCCTTTCAGCTTGCTAGTCAGCTTACAAATGAATAGAGTACGTTGAACAATGAAAAGGTTGTCATATCTCAGTCAACAAAAAAAATTTTTTATTGCTAATTCATGGGCTTACGTCACTTTGAAAGAGGTTTCGCGATTTGAGTGACAGATGTATAGAAGATTTGTGTTGGTTAGGGGTAATCGGCGTCACGTGATGGAAAAAATGGTCAATAAAAAACTAAGATTGATAAAAAATAATTGTATGTAATGAGTAGTTTCATATGTTATCTCCCTCATAATTGATAGAGTACTCTATTCCCATTATTGGAAAAGTCTTTTAAATGCAGTTGTATTGACATGAGTGGAGTATGCAGTAGCATGGCCACATATTAAGGGTTCAGTCACATTTAAGATATGAAGTAAAATATATTTTTAAACATATTAAAAATTTTTAAACTGAATATAAGTATGTATTTTATATTTGATTAATAAAATAAAAAGGGGCAACGCTGTGGATTTGCCGTTCATCACATCTAACTGTGGAATAAATCTAGTTTTAACCAATCTAAGATTAATATTTGAAAGCGATTAATCTTTAATTATTTTCAGTTTTCAAATAGGAAATATCGCTGAATGAAAATATGAATAATTCACTGCAACTTATTTCAAATAAAATTTTAAGCAGTTTAACGTTAAAAAAAAGAAAAAAAATATATATATATAATTTATTTATTTATTTATTTATTTATTTATAAGTTTCACGTTAAGAAAAGTTTTCTAAACTTTATTATGGAAACTCCTTTTCAACAGTGGTTAGCTGCCAGAGAATTTAATAAACGTGTCGATGCTTCGGCTCACCATTACGTTATTTTATTGACAAACACTCATACATTTGATATTGAAAAAGATTTAAAACATTTTTTAAAAATTACCAAGAAACCTTTGCTTTGGTTTGCTAAAAAATTTAAGGAACATGGCGTCCAAGTCGAATATGCAACCATCTTTAGTCAAAAAGACATTCAAAACTTTGGACCCTTATCCACGACCGTGTCCAACGGAATCGTTCGTTGTTACTTGCAATCCAAATACAGCAATTCCGTCGTGTTCGTTTGCTCAGCTAATTTCGCCAAACAAATTCCCTTCAAAACCATTAGTCCTGAAACACTCGTCTATCGAATTAGTGAATAAAGAATTAAAAGATTTAATCCAGAAAAAACTCATTTATCATGTTTTGAATGGTCGACCTACCGATACGCTCGATTATCACCGTCATAAGTTAATTGATGAATTGATTCAATGGATTCAACCTTCTCAAAATATTCTAGATACCTATGATTCTTCTTATCGCGATCAGTTAATGACGTTACTTTCTAGTGCTTCTAAGCAAAACGTGAAAGATATACCACTAGACGAGTCAGAATGGTTGAAACTTTTGAATCAATGGATACGAAAATCCAGTAATGAAGATATTATTTTTAATCGAGACATTTTCCAAATTTTAGCTGTAGATGGTTTTCTTGGATTCAGACCTAAAGATTTGAAACAATATTTAACCAACATTTTAATTCCCCTCAGATCTGAATTTAAAATGCATGCAAAAGGGGTGCGAGCCATGTACGAATTTTTTGATCAAAATTCAAACATTGAAAGCTTATCAGGAACTGATTCAGCTTGTTCCATATTTTTGGCACTGCTTGACTTGTACGCGAATCTATTGAAAAAATTACTATTAGACGATCAGGTGCGTTTTCAAGTGCAGCAATCAAAATCGTGGGCGGAAGGATTTTTACATAAACATTCAGATTATTACCATGATGTAAAGCACGTGGATGAAATACTGTTAAAAAGTTTAGCTAATGTATACTCTGAACAATTTACAGATAAAAAGAAAATGAAACATATAGGACGAGAATTGTTAAAAAATTTAAACGTGTTATGTGATCAAAAATTTAAATAAATAAGTATTGCTACACGTTATATATGTCCAATTCAAAGATGACTTCTGCCATTGTACCTTATAAAACGGAAAAATTTTCCCCTTCATCATCTGAACGAAACAAAGAACTGTTTCCTTTTTTCAATTTACCCGAGTTGGTCGTTGAAAAAATTTTAAAAGAATATATCTCTGTTTCGGATAAAGCGATCCTATCTCAGATGCCTGAATTTAAATCCTATTATGAACTAAGATATTTCTGGTTTCAACCGACTCTCCATTTGTTTGAATTGGTTCGTTCGCTAAAACCTGGATGGTATCTTGATTACGAAAATCTAGATACGCGATATTATATTACTATCGATTATTTTAATTTGAGTTTTAACATTTATATTTTTTGTATAGCGTTGGGCGACTGCAGATCACCTCTACATATTGGACCCATTCAAAAGAACCTTTCCCAAATGCAAGTTATTGTGAATAAAATTAATGAAAATAATACCTTTACCCTTGCAAAAGAAAACGATATCCTCGTTTACCATTTAAGAAGACAAGATTTAACAGATATGCTTAATACCTTTTCATGTAGATATATATATATATATTGTACTTATTTTTGGATTTTACGGCCTCAAAAGCAAATCTTTTGGCCACAAAATAATACTTATTATCCATTAAAAAACAATAAATGTGTGATACCCAATGGCATTGTAGATTCCTATAACGTAGTATTGAAACTGAATGACGATTTTACAGTTCGTGTGTATCAAGTTAAGCGGTTTACAAAGCAATTAAAATTAAGTAGTAATATTTTGTGTGATACAATCTTGTCTCCTTTATCTTTTCAAATATGCAATGACGATTTTTCGTCTGATCAAGAGTCAAATTGTAAATCTTGTAAGAATAATCCAAACAGTATACACCCGATTTGTAGACAAACATTTAAATACATTAACGAAAACAATGTATCCATGAGCGTTACGCATTTTTACAGCAATTACTGTTTTCAAACCCGTTTCGTTAAGGATTATATGTTTAGAGGTGGACGTATATTTTTTAATCATGAACATCAGTGTTTCTTTGAAGAAGTATTCGGCGAAATAATTAAGAAAAACCCTATTAAACACTTCTTCGATGACGATTAAAAAAGGTTAAACTGTTTAAATAACTAGATGCTAAACTTCTGGATCGAAGTAAAATATCTTTTTAAACATATTAAAATATTTTAACCCTTTGAGGGGCGGTGATATATATTATATACCACCGAATTTTAATCTGATTCGAACCAGAATCTTTTAATTCAATTTTACTATTTAAGCTCTGACGGGAAAAGTTGAAAAATTGCATTTCCTTATTTTGAATAAAATTCTTTAGTAAATACTCGTGTCAATTCGACGTTACAGGAACAAAATTGCTTGCCCCTGAAAGGGTTAACTGAATATAAATATGTGTTTTACATTTGATTAATATAAAAGGGGGCGATGCTATACGTCTATCGTTTCTCACATCTAATTGTGGAATAAATCTAATTTTAACCTACGAGTAATATTTGAAAGGGATTAATCTTTAATTATTTTCAGTTTTCAAATATGAAATATATATATTTTATCTAATTTAAATAACACATAATAATAATTCGCTGGAACTTATTTCATTTCAAATAGAATTCTACACATTTTAACGAAAAAAAAAAAAAAAAAAAAAAAAAAAAAAAAAACATATATGTTTCAAACAGGAGCATTTTATTTCAATGGCATATAAAAATAATAAGGTTTTTTTTTTTTTTTTTTTTTTTTTTTTTTTTTTTTTTTTTTTACACCCACACTTTTTTAACGATAGTCTTCATTTTTCCTCTCAACCTCGTCCCAAATTGATGATAACGATTTCCATTGGCCAAATAATCTACTGTAATCCAATTTAATGATGGATTTACTAGTAAAGCGTAAAAATATAAGAGATGTAGACACGTAGCATCGAAATCATTCGTATTTTCCTTCGTTAAACTTTGAGCCATTTTTTTAATTCGACTCAATACACATTCTCGGTTTTTCATCAAAGGAAATTGTTTATAATCGAAATGGGGGGCGTTATGCCATTGACTACTATGTTCTGCCACAAAATATAAATAACCATACGTACTGACGTTTTTTTTAATTTCATTTATGTGTTGTTTCCCTTCCCTACTAAACGCATCAATGAACTCAGGCGTAACATTGTACATTTTTTTCCATATTACATTCTCTGTTCGAAGTTTTCCAATCTCATACGTTCTTTTCGATAAAACATTTTGGATGAGAGTATCGATGGGTAATTTTGCTTTCCCCAACAATTTTAAATCATAAAATTCTTCCTGTTTAGATTTGCAAGACATGTCTTTGTTATTAATCATCAAAATTTGGCCTTTTTAAATTTTTTATAATCACCCCTTCGTAAAATACGAGGGACGATTCCTGGTCTAACTTCATTCTTTTTTGTGCGGAAGGCTCTTCTACAATACTCGTATAACTAAATGTGTTATTGGATATTTTCATATCCGTTTGGCGCAAGTCTCCAAATTCTTTTTCAAAACAAATAAATAAATCGGTTTCGTGAAAAGAAGTGTTTTTTGTCGTTTTTAAATATTGTCGAACGGCTGATTTGACCTCGTTCATGGTCGTTTGACTACCGGGCTTCAACTGTACATCCATATAAAGTTTAAATTGAACATAGATATCCGCATGGATTAAATATTCCTGTGTAAACTCCACTACACATTGAGGTTCTTCACGATAATGTAGTAAACCGTCCTTGGGGTTAATGTGGTTTTTTAAATGATAATAAAGTATAAAAAAACAACCTTTATAAGATTGTTCTACGACGTATACGTCTTTATTATAGGTGTTTTTTTCCACTTGTAAAGAGGTTTTATTGGGGGCATTGTCCACAAATTCAGCATCAAAGGGTATGGCCACTACGCGGTCTTTAAATGCTTCGGACGCTTTGCATTCGGGATAGTTATTGGTGGTGGCAAACAGTTTAGCGGTTGGAATCCCACCCTTATTTTGTTCATACATGTTCCGAAACGCTACAAATGAATTTCCTGTAATTTGTTTGACGCGATTTTCATCAATACGCTTTTCCAACTCTTCGGTCGTCACCATACGGCACGAAAAGAGGGTCGAGGCTAGTTCGGGTGTCGCATTGCTCGCTGAATGACCGGGACTTAAATTTTCCGATTGAATGGAATGGTAATAGCCTCCGAGCACACGTCCCATCAGCTCAAAGAGTTTGCTTTTCCCATTCCGCGTGAGCCCTTTCCAGACAAAAAATTTGCGCTCGTAATTAGTTCCCACAAAAATGCTCGCCAGTACATCGAGCATATATAACAGTAATTCGTATTCAAACGAGATACATTTACAAAGGTTAACGTAAAAATGCAACATGGAGGTCATCAGTTCATCCGTCGCTTCGGGCAACAGATCCGCTAACGCGTCGATCAAATTATCTGCATGATCGAGAAAGAGAGCTTGTAAATACTTTAAGAAAAAGGATTTGTCGATCAATTTATTGTATAGGGCTTCGAGATGGGGCGCTTGATTACATAACACCATCATCTCTTTTCGAGGGACCCCCAAGTTAATTTTACGATCCGATAAAAATAATTCCGGAACCACACCCCCAATATGCCCGGTTAATAAATCCAATACGCCATCCTGTAAGCGCAAAAACCATTTATGCGTATCCATTTGAATATCTTTTCGTTCCATAGCTGTATCGCTCATGATGGCTGAAACAACCCTGGCTACATTAAATTGACAAATGACTTCTTCATCGGGTCCTCCCAACCCTCCTGATTGTTTGTATTCATTGTAACATTGTTTGACATAACTCCATAAATTTTGTAAATGATCGCCAATTTCTCTTTCTCCATTTAATTCTTGCCACGATTCGGACAAAGCATTCCATATAAAACGGGCAGGTTTTTTTAAGGCATTTTTCAGTTTGAGCACGAGAATCGGTAAGTGCCGCTCCTGCATGTTTCGAATGAGTTCGATCATTTGATCCTGGGTCGTGATAACCAGGATGGCCCGCTGATTATTGGCCACGATGGATTTGAGTTTATCGCGATTGGTTTTGGGTTGTTCATGATACAGGTTGTTAGCGCAAAAATGAAGCGTGTTAATGGTTATCTCAGTGATGGAGTATTGGATAATTTTAGGGGGGATTGCGCCAATTTTATCGAGGAGGGGATGAAATTCGGTATCGAGGAGCGAGTGAAGTTGTGCGACCATATCAACCGAGTTCATATTATAATGTTGACAAAGGGCATAAAACACGGGTAAAAAATAATAACCTTCATTAAATTGCATGATCGTTTTAATGGGATTGGGATTTTCGGCCAATGACATGTGTTCAAATTGAAGTATTTCGTGTAATTCTTTGAAAAGGACGGGAATATGAGAATGGTCAAAAGCAGAAGTCTGACGAAACCGCTTGTACCACATGTCCATAGCATGATTGATGGATGTAAACTCAATCATATTGCAAGCGTTTAATTTTAAATGGTGATAGACTTTGAGTACATTAGAGTTATCAAAGATGAGTTTTTTACACTTACTAATATAACCTTTTTCTTTCGTTTTCTTATATATAAATTCAGCGACATCTTTCCAATCTGAAGAAACATTAGGATGTTTGCCCATACTCGTGGCATATAAAAGAGTATGGGTGGGAGCATCGACGCGGGAGCATATCACGGGCATCATGAGTTGTTTCAATTCCCCAAGCATCATTTTTAAACTATTCAAATTTAACAAACTTCTGAAAAGGGAATTTTCATTGTTTTTGCGTTTCACAAACTTTTTTTTAAGATCGTTATAATCTTGACTAAATTTAATCAAGTTGAGATGAAAAGTATTGCGTTCGTCCACGTAAACGAGTCGAAGGGGTGTGTAAGGTTTTTTATCGGGTTTCGAGGCACCGGGAAGCATGGCATTCGATAAAATATCTAACTTATAAACATTGTTTCCTAACAAAGCTTGCCGAAACTTATATTGTAAAGATTCGCACAAGAGAATGTAATCGTCATACCCGATTTTAAATTCAGGTAAATGGATATGAATTCCTGTATGATGGGGTCTCAAAGCAATAATGTAAGTAAAATTTTCAACAGAGGGTAAAAAAGTCATTTTGAGGATGGTTTCGATAATGTTAAAAATAGATATGCCCACTTCTTCATGATTTGGATAGTAATCAAAATCCAAAATGACGGCATGGGCACCAACGGATGATAAATCTACCGTATAAGGCGGCGGTTTGGGTATACCAATCCATTCGATTGTAAAATTGGGAAAATCTTTCCCATTGACCCAAAAGATGCCACCGTTGATATCATAAATAATGTAGGCGTCAGGAGGCGCCTCTTCACGATGGTTTATTTTCTTGAGAAAAGAAGATGTATAACTCATAACTTGATTAAAAATTTTTTAAAACACCTAAATATAATATGTATTATGTTAAAAAATAAATAAATAAATAGTAAATAAATAAATAAATAAAAAATAAATTAAATTAAATTAAATTAAATTTATTTATATATATATATATATATATATATATATATATATATATATATATATATATATATATATATATATATATATATATAAATTTAATTTAATTTAATTTATATATATATTTAATTTTTTTTAGTTACACTTATTAGAATTCTATTTGGAATAGCTTCCAGCGAATTGTTCTTACGTGTAATTGAAATTAAATGAAATATATATGCATATTTATTCCATATTTGAAAAGTGAAAATAATTATAGAAATATTAATCTCTTTAAAATATTACTCGCAGGTTAAAATTAGATGCACAGTTACGCACAATTTACTCAGCAATGCATAACCATTCATCATAACCATTCTTTATCTTTAGAAACAAAATTCATGTTTGAAAATTGAAAGTAACTTAATATTTTTCAAATATTAATTAGAAGTTAAAACTAGTAAATCTACAGATCAGGAGCCTCAACGTCAGCTCTGAAAGTCAATGTTTTTTTTAATCTCACTTTTCATAATATTTAACATCTTACAATCCGCAAATTAAATTTTTTAAATTACTACATACATATTTATACGCTTTTAAAATAATTTGAAGGTTTCAGAAATTAGAAACGTTTAATTAAACACGGTTTATGCAATAATATTCTGACATTCTTATGAACTTCTTATTCTATGTTTTAGATTTAAAAAATTCATTTCTTCAGGGGGGAAGAGCCCCCCTGAAACACCCCCCCCCCTAATCTTAACAAATTTATATTCGTGATGTACTATTGATTGTGTGAATGATTCTAGTATATCTTGGATTTCGTACTACACAGTGGTTTTATTAGAATAAGCAAAAATTTCGAAAATAATTTCATGTTATCCTAATGCCTAAATAGCAATATTTACTTAGACCACGAAACACTCGCATCTGATAAATAGGTTGAATAATATCTCGTGTACAAAAGCAACTTATGGAAATGTAAACTGAATCTTTTCACTTATATCTATTTCAGAAATCTAGTGCTATTGCAACTTTTGTTTCGGAAAACAGTTTTGATGGTCATTCTATAATATTTCTTTTACCTAAGTACATCCTGAAAGATAAAATTGATTGTGTCAAATCATAAAGATCATGTGATCATGTTGTTGAAAGAAGAAAATTATCCAAAAGTAGCCTAATTCATCTATCAGTTGCCGTGTGAGAAAAAATGTGAAATATGTTAATAGATCATGAACATGTAATGAACTGTTGTGGTTGCGGACCAATTTATAGAATAAATTTTACAAACTGGATTTGTATAAAGATAAAGCCAATTTACTTCGGTATGATTTGACTTCGATACTTTATTCACCAAAAAATTTTTAAAAACTTGATTGGGTAAAGCAAAAAAATTAGGATGGAAGGAAAAATCCACGTAATGGCCGTACATGGGCAGGAGTACTAATATCGTCACGTTTTACCAATCTCTTAACTCTGATTAGTTTATACATTGTCTTTTAAATTATTTTATATTCCTTTTAATCTATTTCATTTTATCAAGTCAACATCATTGGTTACTGCTATTGTCCCATGATTGAAAACACTTTTTTATGAATAGGTGATTCCTCTTCATTTAAAGAAATGTTTCGTCCCCCTCCCCGACGTCTTCATTGTTGCCTGTGTGAAAGACGTCAAGGAGGTTCGGGAATAATACTCCGACGTTGTGGCCACGCGTACCACGCTGGATGTATTTTATATTTAGTTAGAAGATACCTGGAAAGACAATTTAGTATAATATGTATTAATTGCAACACCCCCATTCATTGGCGTGAACTGAGGGCAATTCAAGTGTTACTATTTCACCCCTACACAAGAACTCAGAGGGAATTAACCTCCGAAGAACATGTTCTCGAAGAAAGACTGGAGATAGACATACAGAGAGACAGGAGAGATTCTTTAAATAACGAAAATTGAGGTATCTCTCTCTCTCTTTCTATATATATATATATATATATATATATATATTAAAATTTAAAAATCCGACCGCGAGGTATACTGTCCGGTGACAACATCTACACATGACAAAAATTTCTGAGTCCTAGGTGTTATAATTACGGAGAAATCCGCGGGCAGGCAGGCAGGCAGACAGACACTTACTCTTTTATATATATATACATATATATATATATATATATATATATATATATATATATATATATATATATATATATATATATATATATATATATATATACGAGTGAAAATATTTTTATGTCTAAACCTCAAGTTTGGACTATGACATATAACATGATAAAAGAGTCCCAATCATTAGAAGAGATTGAACTGCAAGAATCAAAAATCCAATTATTAAAAAAGCGTGATATAATACTCAGGTTGGAACATTATTTACCATCTCCACCCCCTCTGTTCGCAGAAGCTGAAATTATATTTTTTGACAAAATTAATTTTAAGTTTGACAAGTTTTAAATAATATTAGATATTTCTTCAAATTCATTACAAGAGCTGCAAACTGTAATAATGTAATATGTAAATAGAACTAAACCACAATAATGTAATACTGTTGTTACATGTATTATCTGTCTGTAAATAAAATGTATTTAAAATCTTCATATTGGATTGAGTTTTTTTTTATTTATTTATTTTATTTATTTATTTATTTTTTTTAATTAAAATAAAGCTTTATGAATCTAATTGAAGACATACTTCTAGCAGACGATCGCAACTTAGGATCATTTGGATCTTTCGAAAAAAGTATTGGATATACTACTCTTTTATGCATTACTCCACCCATACTTCTTATACCTTTCCTTTTTATCACTGTCCGTAAAAATATTTATAAACTAACGGCTTTAATTTTTGGATTTTTAATTTTTCTATTCCTGATATTTCGATTTCGATTTTCTTGGATTGTTAAACTTGATCATCAATTGCGGAGATTTTATCATGCATGAATATGAATTTAGATTGGTCGTTGAAAATTCGTCCTCTTTCCTCCCTGTTCTTCAAAATTTAGGATATCCGATAAAAAAACAAATTGTGTATTACTTGAAACCCCACTTTCGATTTCGAAATGGAATTTTTGAAACAAAACGCATCAAATCTACCCATGCAGTTTACCATGATTCATTATGGTTTCGATGGGTTCATTCTATTGAAATACCTTACCCTTGTTGGTCTCGTTCCACCTATCTTACATTTCTCCATAATATTGGAAATTATCAAAATCCCATGACAGTGGAATCTCGACATATGATTATGATCGATTCCAAAGTTCAATTATATACGTTTCAAACATCTGTCCATTCTT
>CAWVPG010000256.1:0-80000 GCA_963931845.1 Maratus michaelseni | reverse complement strand
ATAAAGACATCGTTTTTCTCAAAATGGCGCGCGGGGGCAGTTTCGGGAATCGCAAGTCGGAAAAGATAGCTTGCCCAAATTGTGATATATTTTTCGAGATTCTAGACACCCGCGTTAGCTTACAATTCAAAATACGGAAAATCTCCCTCACAATTGATTTAGTTTAAGATATTTTCTTAAAAACAAACATTTAGATCTTCTTAATGATTTAATTTCTTTTTTGAAAACCGAAGAGTGTGCAATAAGAAACGTTAAATGTGGGAGGAGATCTATAACTCTCGGCTGACGCCCTTGCAGTCCTAAAACTACAATAGCCCGAAGGCTACCTGAAAGCCAGTTCTGCAACCCACACATTCTAGATTCTTTTGCCATGTCTCGTCAGTTTTCAAAAAAATGGAAAAATTATATAACAAAAAATTAAATTTTGTCCGAGTTTTATTTTAGTAAATATATTATTATTCGTGAAAAAAGGGACTTTGGTAATTAATATTACAGTATTTTTTCTTTTTGATATTCAATTAACAAAATCAAGCATTCCCACCACCTCACATTCAATCCATTTATCTCTAAAATCATAAGAATGGAAGTTTTTTGTATTAGTGTTTCCGCAATGACAGGGAACATCTATAGCACGTAAAGATATGAAAATTCTGATGAGGATAGTCCAAGGCTGGACCGAAGTCATGTGTGGCTGAAGTTTTTTACGTTTTGATAATCAGCCAATATATTAATCCGCACTGAAAATTGATCATAAAGACATCGTTTTTCTCAAAATGGCGCGCGGGGGCAGTTTCGGGAATCGCAAGTCGGAAAAGATAGCTTGCCCAAATTGTGATATATTTTTCGAGATTCTAGACACCCGCGTTAGCTTACAATTCAAAATACGGAAAATCTCCCTCACAATTGATTTAGTTTAAGATATTTTCTTAAAAACAAACATTTAGATCTTCTTAATGATTTAATTTCTTTTTTGAAAACCGAAGAGTGTGCAATAAGAAACGTTAAATGTGGGAGGAGATCTATAACTCTCGGCTGACGCCCTTGCAGTCCTAAAACTACAATAGCCCGAAGGCTACCTGAAAGCCAGTTCTGCAACCCACACATTCTAGATTCTTTTGCCATGTCTCGTCAGTTTTCAAAAAATTGGAAAAATTATATAACAAAAAATTAAATTTTGTCCGATTTTTATTTTAGTAAATATATTATTATTCGTTAAAGAAGGGACTTTGGTAATTAACATTACAGTATTTTTTCTTTTTGATATTTAATTAACAAAATCAAGCATTCCCACCACCTCACATTCAATCCATTTATCTCTAAAATCATAAGAATGGCAGTTTTTTGTATTAGTGTTTCCGCAATGACAGGGAACATCTATCGCACGTAAAGATATGAAAATTTTGATGAGAATAGTCCAAGGCTGGTCCGAAGTCATGTGTGGCTGAAGTTTTTTACGTTTTGATAATCAGCCAATATATTAATCCGCACTGAAAATTGATCATAAAGACATCGTTTTTCTCAAAATGGCGCGCGGGGGCAGTTTCGGGAATCGCAAGTCGGAAAAGATAGCTTGCCCAAATTGTGATATATTTTTCGAGATTCTAGACACCCGCGTTAGCTTACAATTCAAAATACGGAAAATCTCCCTCACAATTGATTTAGTTTAAGATATTTTCTTAAAAACAAACATTTAGATCTTTTTAATGATTTAATTTCTTTTTTAAAAACCGAAGAGTGTGCAATAAGAAACGTTAAGTGTGGGAGGAGATCTATAACTCTCGGCTGACGCCCTTGCAGTCCTAAAACTACAATAGCCCGAAGGCTACCTGAAAGCCAGTTCTGCAACCCACACATCCTAGATTCTTTTGCCATGTCTCGTCAGTTTTCAAAAAATTGGAAAAATTATATAACAAAAAATTAAATTTTGTCCGAGTTTTATTTTAGTAAATATATTATTATTCGTGAAAAAAGGGACTTTGGTAATTAATATTACAGTATTTTTTCTTTTTGATATTCAATTAACAAAATCAAGCATTCCCACCACCTCACATTCAATCCATTCATCTCTAAAATCATAAGAATGGCAGTTTTTTGTATTAGTGTTTCCGCAATGACAGGGAACATCTATCGCACGTAAAGATATGAAAATTTTGATGAGGATAGTCCAAGGCTGGACCGAAGTCATGTGTGGCTGAAGTTTTTTACGTTTTGATAATCAGCCAATATATTAATCCGCACTGAAAATTGATCATAAAGACATCGTTTTTCTCAAAATGGCGCGCGGGGGCAGTTTCGGGAATCGCAAGTCGGAAAAGATAGCTTGCCCAAATTGTGATATATTTTTCGAGATTCTAGACACCCGCGTTAGCTTACAATTCAAAATACGGAAAATCTCCCTCACAATTGATTTAGTTTAAGATATTTTCTTAAAAACAAACATTTAGATCTTCTTAATGATTTAATTTCTTTTTTGAAAACCGAAGAGTGTGCAATAAGAAACGTTAAATGTGGGAGGAGATCTATAACTCTCGGCTGACGCCCTTGCAGTCCTAAAACTACAATAGCCCGAAGGCTACCTGAAAGCCAGTTCTGCAACCCACACATTCTAGATTCTTTTGCCATGTCTCGTCAGTTTTCAAAAAATTGGAAAAATTATATAACAAAAAATTAAATTTTGTCCGATTTTTATTTTAGTAAATATATTATTATTCGTTAAAGAAGGGACTTTGGTAATTAACATTACAGTATTTTTTCTTTTTGATATTTAATTAACAAAATCAAGCATTCCCACCACCTCACATTCAATCCATTTATCTCTAAAATCATAAGAATGGCAGTTTTTTGTATTAGTGTTTCCGCAATGACAGGGAACATCTATCGCACGTAAAGATATGAAAATTTTGATGAGAATAGTCCAAGGCTGGTCCGAAGTCATGTGTGGCTGAAGTTTTTTACGTTTTGATAATCAGCCAATATATTAATCCGCACTGAAAATTGATCATAAAGACATCGTTTTTCTCAAAATGGCGCGCGGGGGCAGTTTCGGGAATCGCAAGTCGGAAAAGATAGCTTGCCCAAATTGTGATATATTTTTCGAGATTCTAGACACCCGCGTTAGCTTACAATTCAAAATACGGAAAATCTCCCTCACAATTGATTTAGTTTAAGATATTTTCTTAAAAACAAACATTTAGATCTTTTTAATGATTTAATTTCTTTTTTGAAAACCGAAGAGTGTGCAATAAGAAACGTTAAATGTGGGAGGAGATCTATAACTCTCGACTGACGCCCTTGCAGTCCTAAAACTACAATAGCCCGAAGGCTACCTGAAAGCCAGTTCTGCAACCCACACATTCTAGATTCTTTTGCCATGTCTCGTCAGTTTTCAAAAAATTGGAAAAATTATATAACAAAAAATTAAATTTTGTCCGAGTTTTATTTTAGTAAATATATTATTATTCGTGAAAGAAGGGACTTTGGTAATTAACATTACAGTATTTTTTCTTTTTGATATTTAGTTAACAAAATCAAGCATTCCCACCACCTCACATTCAATCCATTTATCTCTAAAATCATAAGAATGGCAGTTTTTTGTATTAGTGTTTCCGCAATGACAGGGAACATCTATCGCACGTAAAGATATGAAAATTTTGATGAGAATAGTCCAAGGCTGGTCCGAAGTCATGTGTGGCTGAAGTTTTTTACGTTTTGATAATCAGCCAATATATTAATCCGCACTGAAAATTGATCATAAAGACATGGTTTTTCTCAAAATGGCGCGCGGGGGCAGTTTCGGGAATCGCAAGTCGGAAAAGATAGCTTGCCCAAATTGTGATATATTTTTCGATATTCTAGACACCCGCGTTATCTTACAATTCAAAATACGGAAAATCTCCCTCACAATTGATTTAGTTTAAGATATTTTCTTAAAAACAAACATTTAGATCTTTTTAATGATTTAATTTCTTTTTTGAAAACCGAAGAGTGTGCAATAAGAAACGTTAAATGTGGGAGGATATCTATAACTCTCGGCTGACGCCCTTGCAGTCCTAAAACTACAATAGCCCGAAGGCTACCTGAAAACCAGTTCTGCAACCCCCACAATCTAGATTCTTTTGCCATGTCTCGTCAGTTTTCAAAAAATTGGAAAAATTATATAACAAAAAATTAAATTTTGTCCGAGTTTTATTTTAGTAAATATATTATTATTCGTGAAAGAAGGGACTTTGGTAATTAACATTACAGTATTTTTTCTTTTTGATATTTAATTAACAAAATCAAGCATTCCCACCACCTCACATTCAATCCATTTATCTCTAAAATCATAAGAATGGCAGTTTTTTGTATTAGTGTTTCCGCAATGACAGGGAACATCTATCGCACGTAAAGATATGAAAATATTGATGAGAATAGTCCAAGGCTGGTCCGAAGTCATGTGTGGCTGAAGTTTTTTACGTTTTGATAATCAGCCAATATATTAATCCGCACTGAAAATTGATCATAAAGACATCGTTTTTCTCAAAATGGCGCGCGGGGGCAGTTTCGGGAATCGCAAGTCGGAAAAGATTGCTTGCCCAAATTGTGATATATTTTTCGAGATTCTAGACACCCGCGTTTGCTTACAATTCAAAATACGGAAAATCTCCCTCACAATTGATTTAGTTTAAGATATTTTTCTTAAAAACAAACATTTAGATCTTTTTAATGATTTAATTTCTTTTTTAAAAACCGAAGAGTGTGCAATAAGAAACGTTAAATGTGGGAGGAGATCTATAACTCTCGGCTGACGCCCTTGCAGTCCTAAAACTACAATAGCCCGAAGGCTACCTGAAAGCCAGTTCTGCAACCCACACATTCTAGATTCTTTTGCCATGTCTCGTCAGTTTTCAAAAAATTGGAAAAATTATATAACAAAAAATTAAATTTTGTCCGAGTTTTATTTTAGTAAATATATTATTATTCGTGAAAAAAGGGACTTTGGTAATTAATATTACAGTATTTTTTCTTTTTGATATTCAATTAACAAAATCAAGCATTCCCACCACCTCACATTCAATCCATTTATCTCTAAAATCATAAGAATGGCAGTTTTTTGTATTAGTGTTTCCGCAATGACAGGGAACATCTATCGCACGTAAAGATATGAAAATTTTGATGAGGATAGTCCAAGGCTGGACCGAAGTCATGTGTGGCTGAAGTTTTTTACGTTTTGATAATCAGCCAATATATTAATCCGCACTGAAAATTGATCATAAAGACATCGTTTTTCTCAAAATGGCGCGCGGGGGCAGTTTCGGGAATCGCAAGTCGGAAAAGATAGCTTGCCCAAATTGTGATATATTTTACGAGATTCTAGACACCCGCGTTAGCTTACAATTCAAAATACGGAAAATCTCCCTCACAATTGATTTAGTTTAAGATATTTTCTTAAAAACAAACATTTAGATCTTCTTAATGATTTAATTTCTTTTTTGAAAACCGAAGAGTGTGCAATAAGAAACGTTAAATGTGGGAGGAGATCTATAACTCTCGGCTGACGCCCTTGCAGTCCTAAAACTACAATAGCCCGAAGGCTACCTGAAAGCCAGTTCTGCAACCCACACATTCTAGATTCTTTTGCCATGTCCCGTCAGTTTTCAAAAAATTGGAAAAATTATATAACAAAAAATTAAATTTTGTCCGATTTTTATTTTAGTAAATATATTATTATTCGTTAAAGAAGGGACTTTGGTAATTAACATTACAGTATTTTTTCTTTTTGATATTTAATTAACAAAATCAAGCATTCCCACCACCTCACATTCAATCCATTTATCTCTAAAATCATAAGAATGGCAGTTTTTTGTATTAGTGTTTCCGCAATGACAGGGAACATCTATCGCACGTAAAGATATGAAAATTTTGATGAGAATAGTCCAAGGCTGGTCCGAAGTCATGTGTGGCTGAAGTTTTTTACGTTTTGATAATCAGCCAATATATTAATCCGCACTGAAAATTGATCATAAAGACATCGTTTTTCTCAAAATGGCGCGCGGGGGCAGTTTCGGGAATCGCAAGTCGGAAAAGATAGCTTGCCCAAATTGTGATATATTTTTCGAGATTCTAGACACCCGCGTTAGCTTACAATTCAAAATACGGAAAATCTCCCTCACAATTGATTTAGTTTAAGATATTTTCTTAAAAACAAACATTTAGATCTTTTTAATGATTTAATTTCTTTTTTAAAAACCGAAGAGTGTGCAATAAGAAACGTTAAATGTGGGAGGAGATCTATAACTCTCGGCTGACGCCCTTGCAGTCCTAAAACTACAATAGCCCGAAGGCTACCTGAAAGCCAGTTCTGCAACCCACACATTCTAGATTCTTTTGCCATGTCTCGTCAGTTTTCAAAAAATTGGAAAAATTATATAACAAAAAATTAAATTTTGTCCGAGTTTTATTTTAGTAAATATATTATTATTCGTGAAAAAAGGGACTTTGGTAATTAATATTACAGTATTTTTTCTTTTTGATATTCAATTAACAAAATCAAGCATTCCCACCACCTCACATTCAATCCATTTATCTCTAAAATCATAAGAATGGCAGTTTTTTGTATTAGTGTTTCCGCAATGACAGGGAACATCTATCGCACGTAAAGATATGAAAATTTTGATGAGAATAGTCCAAGGCTGGTCCGAAGTCATGTGTGGCTGAAGTTTTTTACGTTTTGATAATCAGCCAATATATTAATCCGCACTGAAAATTGATCATAAAGACATCGTTTTTCTCAAAATGGCGCGCGGGGGCAGTTTCGGGAATCGCAAGTCGGAAAAGATAGTTGCCCAAATTGTGATATATTTTTCGAGATTCTAGACACCCGCGTTTGCTTACAATTCAAAATACGGAAAATCTCCCTCACAATTGAATTAGTTTAAGATATTTTTCTTAAAAACAAACATTTAGATATTTTTAATGATTTAATTTCTTTTTTGAAATCCGAAGAGTGTGCAATAAGAAACGTTAAATGTGGGAGGAGATCTATAACTCTCGGCTGACGCCCTTGCAGTCCTAAAACTACAATAGCCCGAAGGCTACCTGAAAGCCAGTTCTGCAACCCAAACATTCTAGATTCTTTTGCCATGTCTCGTCAGTTTTCAAAAAATTGGAAAAATTATATAACAAAAAATTAAATTTTGTCCGAGTTTTATTTTAGTAAATATATTATTATTCGTGAAAAAAGGGACTTTGGTAATTAATATTACAGTATTTTTTCTTTTTGATATTCAATTAACAAAATCAAGCATTCCCACCACCTCACATTCAATCCATTTATCTCTAAAATCATAAGAATGGCAGTTTTTTGTATTAGTGTTTCCGCAATGACAGGGAACATCTATCGCACGTAAAGATATGAAAATTTTGATGAGAATAGTCCAAGGCTGGTCCGAAGTCATGTGTGGCTGAAGTTTTTTACGTTTTGATAATCAGCCAATATATTAATCCGCACTGAAAATTGATCATAAAGACATCGTTTTTCTCAAAATGGCGCGCGGGGGCAGTTTCGGGAATCGCAAGTCGGAAAAGATAGCTTGCCAAAATGTGATTTATTTTTCGAGATTCTAGACACCCGCGTTTGCTTACAATTCAAAATACGGAAAATCTCCCTCACAATTGATTTAGTTTAAGATATTTTTCTTAAAAACAAACATTTAGATCTTTTTAATGATTTAATTTCTTTTTTAAAAACCGAAGAGTGTGCAATAAGAAACGTTAAATGTGGGAGGAGATCTATAACTCTCGGCTGACGCCCTTGCAGTCCTAAAACTACAATAGCCCGAAGGCTACCTGAAAGCCAGTTCTGCAACCCACACATTCTAGATTCTTTTGCCATGTCTCGTCAGTTTTCAAAAAATTGGAAAAATTATATAACAAAAAATTAAATTTTGTCCGAGTTTTATTTTAGTAAATATATTATTATTCGTGAAAAAAGGGACTTTGGTAATTAATATTACAGTATTTTTTCTTTTTGATATTCAATTAACAAAATCAAGCATTCCCACCACCTCACATTCAATCCATTTATCTCTAAAATCATAAGAATGGCAGTTTTTTGTATTAGTGTTTCCGCAATGACAGGGAACATCTATCGGACGTAAAGATATGAAAATTTTGATGAGGATAGTCCAAGGCTGGTCCGAAGTCATGTGTGGCTGAAGTTTTTTACGTTCTGATAATCAGCCAATATATTAATCCGCACTGAAAATTGATCATAAAGACATCGTTTTTCTCAAAATGGCGCGCGGGGGCAGTTTCGGGAATCGCAAGTCGGAAAAGATAGCTTGCCCAAATTGTGATATATTTTTCGAGATTCTAGACACCCGCGTTTGCTTACAATTCAAAATACGGAAAATCTCCCTCACAATTGAATTAGATTAAGATATTTTTCTTAAAAACAAACATTTAGATCTTTTTAATGATTTAATTTCTTTTTTGAAATCCGAAGAGTGTGCAATAAGAAACGTTAAATGTGGGAGGAGATCTATAACTCTCGGCTGACGCCCTTGCAGTCCTAAAACTACAATAGCCCGAAGGCTACCTGAAAGCCAGTTCTGCAACCCACACATTCTAGATTCTTTTGCCATGTCTCGTCAGTTTTCAAAAAATTGGAAAAATTATATAACAAAAAATTAAATTTTGTCCGAGTTTTATTTTAGTAAATATATTATTATTCGTGAAAGAAGGGACTTTGGTAATTAACATTACAGTATTTTTTCTTTTTGATATTTAATTAACAAAATCAAGCATTCCCACCACCTCACATTCAATCCATTTATCTCTAAAATCATAAGAATGGCAGTTTTTTGTATTAGTGTTTCCGCAATGACAGGGAACATCTATCGCACGTAAAGATATGAAAATTTTGATGAGAATAGTCCAAGGCTGGTCCGAAGTCATGTGTGGCTGAAGTTTTTTACGTTTTGATAATCAGCCAATATATTAATCCGCACTGAAAATTGATCATAAAGACATCGTTTTTCTCAAAATGGCGCGCGGGGGCAGTTTCGGGAATCGCAAGTCGGAAAAGATAGCTTGCCCAAATTGTGATATATTTTTCGAGATTCTAGACACCCGCGTTTGCTTACAATTCAAAATACGGAAAATCTCCCTCACAATTGATTTAGTTTAAGATATTTTTCTTAAAAACAAACATTTAGATCTTTTTAATGATTTAATTTCTTTTTTAAAAACCGAAGAGTGTGCAATAAGAAACGTTAAATGTGGGAGGAGATCTATAACTCTCGGCTGACGCCCTTGCAGTCCTAAAACTACAATAGCCCGAAGGCTACCTGAAAGCCAGTTCTGCAACCCACACATTCTAGATTCTTTTGCCATGTCTCGTCAGTTTTCAAAAAATTGGAAAAATTATATAACAAAAAATTAAATTTTGTCCGAGTTTTATTTTAGTAAATATATTATTATTCGTGAAAAAAGGGACTTTGGTAATTAATATTACAGTATTTTTTCTTTTTGATATTCAATTAACAAAATCAAGCATTCCCACCACCTCACATTCAATCCATTTATCTCTAAAATCATAAGAATGGCAGTTTTTTGTATTAGTGTTTCCGCAATGACAGGGAACATCTATCGCACGTAAAGATATGAAAATTTTGATGAGAATAGTCCAAGGCTGGTCCGAAGTCATGTGTGGCTGAAGTTTTTTACGTTTTGATAATCAGCCAATATATTAATCCGCACTGAAAATTGATCATAAAGACATCGTTTTTCTCAAAATGGCGCGCGGGGGCAGTTTCGGGAATCGCAAGTCGGAAAAGATAGCTTGCCCAAATTGTGATATATTTTTCGAGATTCTAGACACCCGCGTTTGCTTACAATTCAAAATACGGAAAATCTCCCTCACAATTGATTTAGTTTAAGATATTTTTCTTAAAAACAAACATTTAGATCTTCTTAATGATTTAATTTCTTTTTTAAAAACCGAAGAGTGTGCAATAAGAAACGTTAAATGTGGGAGGAGATCTATAACTCTCGGCTGACGCCCTTGCAGTCCTAAAACTACAATAGCCCGAAGGCTACCTGAAAGCCAGTTCTGCAACCCACACATTCTAGATTCTTTTGCCATGTCCCGTCAGTTTTCAAAAAATTGGAAAAATTATATAACAAAAAATTAAATTTTGTCCGATTTTTATTTTAGTAAATATATTATTATTCGTTAAAGAAGGGACTTTGGTAATTAACATTACAGTATTTTTTCTTTTTGATATTTAATTAACAAAATCAAGCATTCCCACCACCTCACATTCAATCCATTTATCTCTAAAATCATAAGAATGGCAGTTTTTTGTATTAGTGTTTCCGCAATGACAGGGAACATCTATCGCACGTAAAGATATGAAAATTTTGATGAGAATAGTCCAAGGCTGGTCCGAAGTCATGTGTGGCTGAAGTTTTTTACGTTTTGATAATCAGCCAATATATTAATCCGCACTGAAAATTGATCATAAAGACATCGTTTTTCTCAAAATGGCGCGCGGGGGCAGTTTCGGGAATCGCAAGTCGGAAAAGATAGCTTGCCCAAATTGTGATATATTTTTCGAGATTCTAGACACCCGCGTTAGCTTACAATTCAAAATACGGAAAATCTCCCTCACAATTGATTTAGTTTAAGATATTTTCTTAAAAACAAACATTTAGATCTTTTTAATGATTTAATTTCTTTTTTAAAAACCGAAGAGTGTGCAATAAGAAACGTTAAATGTGGGAGGAGATCTATAACTCTCGGCTGACGCCCTTGCAGTCCTAAAACTACAATAGCCCGAAGGCTACCTGAAAGCCAGTTCTGCAACCCACACATTCTAGATTCTTTTGCCATGTCTCGTCAGTTTTCAAAAAATTGGAAAAATTATATAACAAAAAATTAAATTTTGTCCGAGTTTTATTTTAGTAAATATATTATTATTCGTGAAAAAAGGGACTTTGGTAATTAATATTACAGTATTTTTTCTTTTTGATATTCAATTAACAAAATCAAGCATTCCCACCACCTCACATTCAATCCATTTATCTCTAAAATCATAAGAATGGCAGTTTTTTGTATTAGTGTTTCCGCAATGACAGGGAACATCTATCGCACGTAAAGATATGAAAATTTTGATGAGAATAGTCCAAGGCTGGTCCGAAGTCATGTGTGGCTGAAGTTTTTTACGTTTTGATAATCAGCCAATATATTAATCCGCACTGAAAATTGATCATAAAGACATCGTTTTTCTCAAAATGGCGCGCGGGGGCAGTTTCGGGAATCGCAAGTCGGAAAAGATAGTTGCCCAAATTGTGATATATTTTTCGAGATTCTAGACACCCGCGTTTGCTTACAATTCAAAATACGGAAAATCTCCCTCACAATTGAATTAGTTTAAGATATTTTTCTTAAAAACAAACATTTAGATATTTTTAATGATTTAATTTCTTTTTTGAAATCCGAAGAGTGTGCAATAAGAAACGTTAAATGTGGGAGGAGATCTATAACTCTCGGCTGACGCCCTTGCAGTCCTAAAACTACAATAGCCCGAAGGCTACCTGAAAGCCAGTTCTGCAACCCACACATTCTAGATTCTTTTGCCATGTCTCGTCAGTTTTCAAAAAATTGGAAAAATTATATAACAAAAAATTAAATTTTGTCCGAGTTTTATTTTAGTAAATATATTATTATTCGTGAAAAAAGGGACTTTGGTAATTAATATTACAGTATTTTTTCTTTTTGATATTCAATTAACAAAATCAAGCATTCCCACCACCTCACATTCAATCCATTTATCTCTAAAATCATAAGAATGGCAGTTTTTTGTATTAGTGTTTCCGCAATGACAGGGAACATCTATCGCACGTAAAGATATGAAAATTTTGATGAGGATAGTCCAAGGCTGGTCCGAAGTCATGTGTGACTGAAGTTTTTTACGTTTTGATAATCAGCCAATATATTAATCCGCACTGAAAATTGATCATAAAGACATCGTTTTTCTCAAAATGGCGCGCGGGGGCAGTTTCGGGAATCGCAAGTCGGAAAAGGTAGCTTGCCCAAATTGTGATATATTTTTCGAGATTCTAGACACCCGCGTTAGCTTACAATTCAAAATACGGAAAATCTCCCTCACAATTGATTTAGTTTAAGATATTTTCTTAAAACCAAACATTTAGATCTTTTTAATGATTTAATTTCTTTTTTGAAAACCGAAGAGTGTGCAATAAGAAACGTTAAATGTGGGAGGAGATCTATAACTCTCGGCTGACGCCCTTGCAGTCCTAAAACTACAATAGCCCGAAGGCTACCTGAAAGCCAGTTCTGCAACCTACACATTCTAGATTCTTTTGCTATGTCTCGTCAGTTTTCAAAAAATTGGAAAAATTATATAAAAAAAAATTAAATTTTGTCCGAGTTTTATTTTAGTAAATATATTATTATTCGTGAAAGAAGGGACTTTGGTAATTAACATTACAGTATTTTTTCTTTTTGATATTTAATTAACAAAATCAAGCATTCCCACCACCTCACATTCAATCCATTTATCTCTAAAATCATAAGAATGGCAGTTTTTTGTATTAGTGTTTCCGCAATGACAGGGAACATCTATCGCACGTAAAGATATGAAAATTTTGATGAGAATAGTCCAAGGCTGGTCCGAAGTCATGTGTGGCTGAAGTTTTTTACGTTTTGATAATCAGCCAATATATTAATCCGCACTGAAAATTGATCATAAAGACATCGTTTTTCTCAAAATGGCGCGCGGGGGCAGTTTCGGGAATCGCAAGTCGGAAAAGATAGCTTGCCCAAAATGTGATTTATTTTTCGAGATTCTAGACACCCGCGTTTGCTTACAATTCAAAATACGGAAAATCTCCCTCACAATTGATTTAGTTTAAGATATTTTTCTTAAAAACAAACATTTAGATCTTTTTAATGATTTAATTTCTTTTTTGAAAACCGAAGAGTGTGCAATAAGAAACGTTAAATGTGGGAGGAGATCTATAACTCTCGGCTGACGCCCTTGCAGTCCTAAAACTACAATAGCCCGAAGGCTACCTGAAAGCCAGTTCTGCAACCCACACATTCTAGATTCTTTTGCTATGTCTCGTCAGTTTTCAAAAAATTGGAAAAATTATATAACAAAAAATTAAATTTTGTCCGAGTTTTATTTTAGTAAATATATTATTATTCGTGAAAGAAGGGACTTTGGTAATTAACATTACAGTATTTTTTCTTTTTGATATTTAATTAACAAAATCAAGCATTCCCACCACCTCACATTCAATCCATTTATCTCTAAAATCCTAAGAATGGCAGTTTTTTGTATTAGTGTTTCCGCAATGACAGGGAACATCTATCGCACGTAAAGATATGAAAATTTTGATGAGAATAGTCCAAGGCTGGTCCGAAGTCATGTGTGGCTGAAGTTTTTTACGTTTTGATAATCAGCCAATATATTAATCCGCACTGAAAATTGATCATAAAGACATCGTTTTTCTCAAAATGGCGCGCGGGGGCAGTTTCGGGAATCGCAAGTCGGAAAAGATAGCTTGCCAAAATGTGATTTATTTTTCGAGATTCTAGACACCCGCGTTTGCTTACAATTCAAAATACGGAAAATCTCCCTCACAATTGATTTAGTTTAAGATATTTTTCTTAAAAACAAACATTTAGATCTTTTTAATGATTTAATTTCTTTTTTAAAAACCGAAGAGTGTGCAATAAGAAACGTTAAATGTGGGAGGAGATCTATAACTCTCGGCTGACGCCCTTGCAGTCCTAAAACTACAATAGCCCGAAGGCTACCTGAAAGCCAGTTCTGCAACCCACACATTCTAGATTCTTTTGCCATGTCTCGTCAGTTTTCAAAAAATTGGAAAAATTATATAACAAAAAATTAAATTTTGTCCGAGTTTTATTTTAGTAAATATATTATTATTCGTGAAAAAAGGGACTTTGGTAATTAATATTACAGTATTTTTTCTTTTTGATATTCAATTAACAAAATCAAGCATTCCCACCACCTCACATTCAATCCATTTATCTCTAAAATCATAAGAATGGCAGTTTTTTGTATTAGTGTTTCCGCAATGACAGGGAACATCTATCGGACGTAAAGATATGAAAATTTTGATGAGGATAGTCCAAGGCTGGTCCGAAGTCATGTGTGGCTGAAGTTTTTTACGTTTTGATAATCAGCCAATATATTAATCCGCACTGAAAATTGATCATAAAGACATCGTTTTTCTCAAAATGGCGCGCGGGGGCAGTTTCGGGAATCGCAAGTCGGAAAAGATAGCTTGCCCAAATTGTGATATATTTTTCGAGATTCTAGACACCCGCGTTTGCTTACAATTCAAAATACGGAAAATCTCCCTCACAATTGAATTAGATTAAGATATTTTTCTTAAAAACAAACATTTAGATCTTTTTAATGATTTAATTTCTTTTTTGAAATCCGAAGAGTGTGCAATAAGAAACGTTAAATGTGGGAGGAGATCTATAACTCTCGGCTGACGCCCTTGCAGTCCTAAAACTACAATAGCCCGAAGGCTACCTGAAAGCCAGTTCTGCAACCCACACATTCTAGATTCTTTTGCCATGTCTCGTCAGTTTTCAAAAAATTGGAAAAATTATATAACAAAAAATTAAATTTTGTCCGAGTTTTATTTTAGTAAATATATTATTATTCGTGAAAGAAGGGACTTTGGTAATTAACATTACAGTATTTTTTCTTTTTGATATTTAATTAACAAAATCAAGCATTCCCACCACCTCACATTCAATCCATTTATCTCTAAAATCATAAGAATGGCAGTTTTTTGTATTAGTGTTTCCGCAATGACAGGGAACATCTATCGCACGTAAAGATATGAAAATTTTGATGAGAATAGTCCAAGGCTGGTCCGAAGTCATGTGTGGCTGAAGTTTTTTACGTTTTGATAATCAGCCAATATATTAATCCGCACTGAAAATTGATCATAAAGACATCGTTTTTCTCAAAATGGCGCGCGGGGGCAGTTTCGGGAATCGCAAGTCGGAAAAGATAGCTTGCCCAAATTGTGATATATTTTTCGAGATTCTAGACACCCGCGTTTGCTTACAATTCAAAATACGGAAAATCTCCCTCACAATTGATTTAGTTTAAGATATTTTCTTAAAAACAAACATTTAGATCTTTTTAATGATTTAATTTCTTTTTTGAAAACCGAAGAGTGTGCAATAAGAAACGTTAAATGTGGGAGGAGATCTATAACTCTCGGCTGACGCCCTTGCAGTCCTAAAACTACAATAGCCCGAAGGCTACCTGAAAGCCAGTTCTGCACCCACAAATTCTAGATTCTTTTGCCATGTCTCGTCAGTTTTCAAAAAATTGGAAAAATTATATAACAAAAAATTAAATTTTGTCCGAGTTTCATTTTAGTAAATATATTATTATTCGTGAACGAAGGGACTTTGGTAATTAACATTACAGTATTTTTTCTTTTTGATATTTAATTAACAAAATCAAGCATTCCCACCACCTCACATTCAATCCATTTATCTCTAAAATCATAAGAATGGCAGTTTTTTGTATTAGTGTTTCCGCAATGACAGGGAACATCTATCGCACGTAAAGATATGAAAATTTTGATGAGGATAGTCCAAGGCTGGACCGAAGTCATGTGTTGCTGAAGTTTTTTACGTTTTGATAATCAGCCAATATATTAATCCGCACTGAAAATTGATCATAAAGACATCGTTTTTCTCAAAATGGCGCGCGGGGGCAGTTTCGGGAATCGCAAGTCGGAAAAGATAGCTTGCCCAAATTGTGATATATTTTTCGAGATTCTAGACACCCGCGTTAGCTTACAATTCAAAATACGGAAAATCTCCCTCACAATTGATTTAGTTTAAGATATTTTCTTAAAAACAAACATTTAGATCTTTTTAATGATTTAATTTCTTTTTTGAAAACCGAAGAGTGTGCAATAAGAAACGTTAAATGTGGGAGGAGATCTATAACTCTCGGCTGACGCCCTTGCAGTCCTAAAACTACAATAGCCCGAAGGCTACCTGAAAGCCAGTTCTGCAACCCACACATTCTAGATTCTTTTGCCATGTCTCGTCAGTTTTCAAAAAATTGGAAAAATTATATAACAAAAAATTAAATTTTGTCCGAGTTTTATTTTAGTAAATATATTATTATTCGTGAAAGAAGGGACTTTGGTAATTAACATTACAGTATTTTTTCTTTTTGATATTTAGTTAACAAAATCAAGCATTCCCACCACCTCACATTCAATCCATTTATCTCTAAAATCATAAGAATGGCAGTTTTTTGTATTAGTGTTTCCGCAATGACAGGGAACATCTATCGCACGTAAAGATATGAAAATTTTGATGAGAATAGTCCAAGGCTGGTCCGAAGTCATGTGTGGCTGAAGTTTTTTACGTTTTGATAATCAGCCAATATATTAATCCGCACTGAAAATTGATCATAAAGACATCGTTTTTCTCAAAATGGCGCGCGGGGGCAGTTTCGGGAATCGCAAGTCGGAAAAGATAGCTTGCCCAAATTGTGATATATTTTTCGAGATTCTAGACACCCGCGTTTGCTTACAATTCAAAATACGGAAAATCTCCCTCACAATTGATTTAGTTTAAGATATTTTTCTTAAAAACAAACATTTAGATCTTTTTAATGATTTAATTTCTTTTGTAAAAACCGAAGAGTGTGCAATAAGAAACGTTAAATGTGGGAGGAGATCTATAACTCTCGGCTGACGCCCTTGCAGTCCTAAAACTACAATAGCCCGAAGGCTACCTGAAAGCCAGTTCTGCAACCCACACATTCTAGATTCTTTTGCCATGTCTCGTCAGTTTTCAAAAAATTGGAAAAATTATATAACAAAAAATTAAATTTTGTCCGAGTTTTATTTTAGTAAATATATTATTATTCGTGAAAAAAGGGACTTTGGTAATTAATATTACAGTATTTTTTCTTTTTGATATTCAATTAACAAAATCAAGCATTCCCACCACCTCACATTCAATCCATTTATCTCTAAAATCATAAGAATGGCAGTTTTTTGTATTAGTGTTTCCGCAATGACAGGGAACATCTATCGCACGTAAAGATATGAAAATTTTGATGAGGATAGTCCAAGGCTGGTCCGAAGTCATGTGTGGCTGAAGTTTTTTACGTTTTGATAATCAGCCAATATATTAATCCGCACTGAAAATTGATCATAAAGACATCGTTTTTCTCAAAATGGCGCGCGGGGGCAGTTTCGGGAATCGCAAGTCGGAAAAGATAGCTTGCCCAAATTGTCATATATTTTTCGAGATTCTAGACACCCGCGTTAGCTTACAATTCAAAATACGGAAAATCTCCCTCACAATTGATTTAGTTTAAGATATTTTCTTAAAAACAAACATTTAGATCTTTTTAATGATTTAATTTCTTTTTTGAAAACCGAAGAGTGTGCAATAAGAAACGTTAAATGTGGGAGGAGATCTATAACTCTCGGCTGACGCCCTTGCAGTCCTAAAACTACAATAGCCCGAAGGCTACCTGAAAGCCAGTTCTGCAACCCACACATTCTAGATTCTTTTGCCATGTCTCGTCAGTTTTCAAAAAATTGGAAAAATGATATAACAAAAAATTAAATTTTGTCCGAGTTTTATTTTAGTAAATATATTATTATTCGTTAAAGAAGGGACTTTGGTAATTAACATTACAGTATTTTTTCTTTTTGATATTTAATTAACAAAATCAAGCATTCCCACCACCTCACATTCAATCCATTTATCTCTAAAATCATAAGAATGGCAGTTTTTTGTATTAGTGTTTCCGCAATGACAGGGAACATCTATCGCACGTAAAGATATGAAAAATTTGATGAGAATAGTCCAAGGCTGGTCCGAAGTCATGTGTGGCTGAAGTTTTTTACGTTTTGATAATCAGCCAATATATTAATCCGCACTGAAAATTGATCATAAAGACATCGTTTTTCTCAAAATGGCGCGCGGGGGCAGTTTCGGGAATCGCAAGTCGGAAAAGATAGCTTGCCCAAATTGTGATATATTTTTCGAGATTCTAGACACCCGCGTTAGCTTACAATTCAAAATACGGAAAATCTCCCTCACAATTGATTTAGTTTAAGATATTTTCTTAAAAACAAACATTTAGATCTTTTTAATGATTTAATCTCTTTTTTGAAAACCGAAGAGTGTGCAATAAGAAACGTTAAATGTGGGAGGAGATCTATAAATCTCGGCTGACGCACTTGCAGTCCTAAAACTACAATAGCCCGAAGGCTACCTGAAAGCCAGTTCTGCAACCCACACATTCTAGATTCTTTTGCCATGTCTCGTCAGTTTTCAAAAAATTGGAAAAATTATATAACAAAAAATTAAATTTTGTCCGAGTTTTATTTTAGTAAATATATTATTATTCGTGAAAGAAGGGACTTTGGTAATTAACATTACAGTATTTTTTCTTTTTGATATTTAATTAACAAAATCAAGCATTCCCACCACCTCACATTCAATCCATTTATCTCTAAAATCATAAGAATGGCAGTTTTTTGTATTAGTGTTTCCGCAATGACAGGGAACATCTATCGCACGTAAAGATATGAAAATTTTGATGAGAATAGTCCAAGGTTGGTCCGAAGTCATGTGTGGCTGAAGTTTTTTACGTTTTGATAATCAGCCAATATATTAATCCGCACTGAAAATTGATCATAAAGACATCGTTTTTCTCAAAATGGCGCGCGGGGGCAGTTTCGGGAATCGCAAGTCGGAAAAGATAGCTTGCCCAAATTGTGATATATTTTTCGAGATTCTAGACACCCGCGTTTGCTTACAATTCAAAATACGGAAAATCTCCCTCACAATTGATTTAGTTTAAGATATTTTTCTTAAAAACAAACATTTAGATCTTTTTAATGATTTAATTTCTTTTTTGAAAACCGAAGAGTGTGCAATAAGAAACGTTAAATGTGGGAGGAGATCTATAACTCTCGGCTGACGCCCTTGCAGTCCTAAAACTACAATAGCCCGAAGGCTACCTGAAAGCCAGTTCTGCAACCCACACATTCTAGATTCTTTTGCCATGTCTCGTCAGTTTTCAAAAAATTGGAAAAATTATATAACAAAAAATTAAATTTTGTCCGAGTTTTATTTTAGTAAATATATTATTATTCGTGAAAAAAGGGACTTTGGTAATTAATATTACAGTATTTTTTCTTTTTGATATTCAATTAACAAAATCAAGCATTCCCACCACCTCACATTCAATCCATTTATCTCTAAAATCATAAGAATTGCAGTTTTTTGTATTAGTGTTTCCGCAATGACAGGGAACATCTATCGCACGTAAAGATATGAAAATTTTGATGAGGATAGTCCAAGGCTGGACCGACGTCATGTGTGGCTGAAGTTTTTTACGTTTTGATAATCAGCCAATATATTAATCCGCACTGAAAATTGATCATAAAGACATCGTTTTTCTCAAAATGGCGCGCGGGGGCAGTTTCGGGAATCGCAAGTCGGAAAAGATAGCTTGCCCAAATTGTGATATATTTTTCGAGATTCTAGACACCCGCGTTAGCTTACAATTCAAAATACGGAAAATCTCCCTCACAATTGATTTAGTTTAAGATATTTTCTTAAAAACAAACATTTAGATCTTTTTAATGATTTAATTTCTTTTTTGAAAACCGAAGAGTGTGCAATAAGAAACGTTAAATGTGGGAGGAGATCTATAACTCTCGGCTGACGCCCTTGCAGTCCTAAAATTACAATAGCCCGAAGGCTACCTGAAAGCCAGTTCTGCAACCCACACATTCTAGATTCTTTTGCCATGTCTCGTCAGTTTTCAAAAAATTGGAAAAATTATATAACAAAAAATTAAATTTTGTCCGAGTTTTATTTTAGTAAATATATTATTATTCGTGAAAGAAGGGACTTTGGTAATTAACATTACATTATTTTTTCTTTTTGATATTTAGTTAACAAAATCAAGCATTCCCACCACCTTACATTCAATCCATTTATCTCTAAAATCATAAGAATGGCAGTTTTTTGTATTAGTGTTTCCGCAATGACAGGGAACATCTATCGCACGTAAAGATATGAAAATTTTGATGAGAATAGTCCAAGGCTGGTCCGAAGTCATGTGTGGCTGAAGTTTTTTACGTTTTGATAATCAGCCAATATATTAATCCGCACTGAAAATTGATCATAAAGACATCGTTTTTCTCAAAATGGCGCGCGGGGGCAGTTTCGGGAATCGCAAGTCGGAAAAGATAGCTTGCCCAAATTGTGATATATTTTTCGAGATTCTAGACACCCGCGTTTGCTTACAATTCAAAATACGGAAAATCTCCCTCACAATTGATTTAGTTTAAGATATTTTCTTAAAAACAAACATTTAGATCTTTTTAATGATTTAATTTCTTTTTTGAAAACCGAAGAGTGTGCAATAAGAAACGTTAAATGTGGGAGGAGATCTATAACTCTCGGCTGACGCCCTTGCAGTCCTAAAACTACAATAGCCCGAAGGCTACCTGAAAGCCAGTTCTGCACCCACAAATTCTAGATTCTTTTGCCATGTCTCGTCAGTTTTCAAAAAATTGGAAAAATTATATAACAAAAAATTAAATTTTGTCCGAGTTTCATTTTAGTAAATATATTATTATTCGTGAACGAAGGGACTTTGGTAATTAACATTACAGTATTTTTTCTTTTTGATATTTAATTAACAAAATCAAGCATTCCCACCACCTCACATTCAATCCATTTATCTCTAAAATCATAAGAATGGCAGTTTTTTGTATTAGTGTTTCCGCAATGACAGGGAACATCTATCGCACGTAAAGATATGAAAATTTTGATGAGGATAGTCCAAGGCTGGACCGAAGTCATGTGTTGCTGAAGTTTTTTACGTTTTGATAATCAGCCAATATATTAATCCGCACTGAAAATTGATCATAAAGACATCGTTTTTCTCAAAATGGCGCGCGGGGGCAGTTTCGGGAATCGCAAGTCGGAAAAGATAGCTTGCCCAAATTGTGATATATTTTTCGAGATTCTAGACACCCGCGTTAGCTTACAATTCAAAATACGGAAAATCTCCCTCACAATTGATTTAGTTTAAGATATTTTCTTAAAAACAAACATTTAGATCTTTTTAATGATTTAATTTCTTTTTTGAAAACCGAAGAGTGTGCAATAAGAAACGTTAAATGTGGGAGGAGATCTATAACTCTCGGCTGACGCCCTTGCAGTCCTAAAACTACAATAGCCCGAAGGCTACCTGAAAGCCAGTTCTGCAACCCACACATTCTAGATTCTTTTGCCATGTCTCGTCAGTTTTCAAAAAATTGGAAAAATTATATAACAAAAAATTAAATTTTGTCCGAGTTTTATTTTAGTAAATATATTATTATTCGTGAAAGAAGGGACTTTGGTAATTAACATTACAGTATTTTTTCTTTTTGATATTTAGTTAACAAAATCAAGCATTCCCACCACCTCACATTCAATCCATTTATCTCTAAAATCATAAGAATGGCAGTTTTTTGTATTAGTGTTTCCGCAATGACAGGGAACATCTATCGCACGTAAAGATATGAAAATTTTGATGAGAATAGTCCAAGGCTGGTCCGAAGTCATGTGTGGCTGAAGTTTTTTACGTTTTGATAATCAGCCAATATATTAATCCGCACTGAAAATTGATCATAAAGACATCGTTTTTCTCAAAATGGCGCGCGGGGGCAGTTTCGGGAATCGCAAGTCGGAAAAGATAGCTTGCCCAAATTGTGATATATTTTTCGAGATTCTAGACACCCGCGTTTGCTTACAATTCAAAATACGGAAAATCTCCCTCACAATTGATTTAGTTTAAGATATTTTTCTTAAAAACAAACATTTAGATCTTTTTAATGATTTAATTTCTTTTTTAAAAACCGAAGAGTGTGCAATAAGAAACGTTAAATGTGGGAGGAGATCTATAACTCTCGGCTGACGCCCTTGCAGTCCTAAAACTACAATAGCCCGAAGGCTACCTGAAAGCCAGTTCTGCAACCCACACATTCTAGATTCTTTTGCCATGTCTCGTCAGTTTTCAAAAAATTGGAAAAATGATATAACAAAAAATTAAATTTTGTCCGAGTTTTATTTTAGTAAATATATTATTATTCGTTAAAGAAGGGACTTTGGTAATTAACATTACAGTATTTTTTCTTTTTGATATTTAATTAACAAAATCAAGCATTCCCACCACCTCACATTCAATCCATTTATCTCTAAAATCATAAGAATGGCAGTTTTTTGTATTAGTGTTTCTGCAATGACAGGGAACATCTATCGCACGTAAAGATATGAAAATTTTGATGAGAATAGTCCAAGGCTGGTCCGAAGTCATGTGTGGCTGAAGTTTTTTACGTTTTGATAATCAGCCAATATATTAATCCGCACTGAAAATTGATCATAAAGACATCGTTTTTCTCAAAATGGCGCGCGGGGTCAGTTTCGGGAATCGCAAGTCGGAAAAGATAGCTTGCCCAAATTGTGATATATTTTTCGAGATTCTAGACACCCGCGTTAGCTTACAATTCAAAATACGGAAAATCTCCCTCACAATTGATTTAGTTTAAGATATTTTCTTAAAAAGAAACATTTAGATCTTTTTAATGATTTAATTTCTTTTTTGAAAACCGAAGAGTGTGCAATAAGAAACGTTAAATGTGGGAGGAGATCTATAACTCTCGGCTGACGCCCTTGCAGTCCTAAAACTACAATAGCCCGAAGGCTACCTGAAATCCAGTTCTGCAACCCACACATTCTAGATTCTTTTGCCATGTCTCGTCAGTTTTCAAAAAATTGGAAAAATTATATAACAAAAAATTAAATTTTGTCCGAGTTTTATTTTAGTAAATATATTATTATTCGTGAAAGAAGGGACTTTGGTAATTAACATTACAGTATTTTTTCTTTTTGATATTTAATTAACAAAATCAAGCATTCCCACCACCTCACATTCAATCCATTTATCTCTAAAATCATAAGAATGGCAGTTTTTTGTATTAGTGTTTCCGCAATGACAGGGAACATCTATCGCACGTAAAGATATGAAAATTTTGATGAGAATAGTCCAAGGCTGGTCCGAAGTCATGTGTGGCTGAAGTTTTTTACGTTTTGATAATCAGCCAATATATTAATCCGCACTGAAAATTGATCATAAAGACATCGTTTTTCTCAAAATGGCGCGCGGGGGCAGTTTCGGGAATCGCAAGTCGGAAAAGATAGCTTGCCCAAATTGTGATATATTTTTCGAGATTCTAGACACCTGCGTTTGCTTACAATTCAAAATACGGAAAATCTCCCTCACAATTGATTTAGTTTAAGATATTTTTCTTAAAAACAAACATTTAGATCTTTTTAATGATTTAATTTCTTTTTTAAAAACCGAAGAGTGTGCAATAAGAAACGTTAAATGTGGGAGGAGATCTATAACTCTCGGCTGACGCCCTTGCAGTCCTAAAACTACAATAGCCCGAAGGCTACCTGAAAGCCAGTTCTGCAACCCACACATTCTAGATTCTTTTGCCATGTCTCGTCAGTTTTCAAAAAATTGGAAAAATTATATAACAAAAAATTAAATTTTGTCCGAGTTTTATTTTAGTAAATATATTATTATTCGTGAAAAAAGGGACTTTGGTAATTAATATTACAGTATTTTTTCTTTTTGATATTCAATTAACAAAATCAAGCATTCCCACCACCTCACATTCAATCCATTTATCTCTAAAATCATAAGAATGGCAGTTTTTTGTATTAGTGTTTCCGCAATGACAGGGAACATCTATCGCACGTAAAGATATGAAAATTTTGATGAGGATAGTCCAAGGCTGGACCGAAGTCATGTGTTGCTGAAGTTTTTTACGTTTTGATAATCAGCCAATATATTAATCCGCACTGAAAATTGATCATAAAGACATCGTTTTTCTCAAAATGGCGCGCGGGGGCAGTTTCGGGAATCGCAAGTCGGAAAAGATAGCTTGCCCAAATTGTGATATATTTTTCGAGATTCTAGACACCCGCGTTAGCTTACAATTCAAAATACGGAAAATCTCCCTCACAATTGATTTAGTTTAAGATATTTTCTTAAAAACAAACATTTAGATCTTTTTAATGATTTAATTTCTTTTTTGAAAACCGAAGAGTGTGCAATAAGAAACGTTAAATGTGGGAGGAGATCTATAACTCTCGGCTGACGCCCTTGCAGTCCTAAAACTACAATAGCCCGAAGGCTACCTGAAAGCCAGTTCTGCAACCCACACATTCTAGATTCTTTTGCCATGTCTCGTCAGTTTTCAAAAAATTGGAAAAATTATATAACAAAAAATTAAATTTTGTCCGAGTTTTATTTTAGTAAATATATTATTATTCGTGAAAGAAGGGACTTTGGTAATTAACATTACAGTATTTTTTCTTTTTGATATTTAGTTAACAAAATCAAGCATTCCCACCACCTCACATTCAATCCATTTATCTCTAAAATCATAAGAATGGCAGTTTTTTGTATTAGTGTTTCCGCAATGACAGGGAACATCTATCGCACGTAAAGATATGAAAATTTTGATGAGAATAGTCCAAGGCTGGTCCGAAGTCATGTGTGGCTGAAGTTTTTTACGTTTTGATAATCAGCCAATATATTAATCCGCACTGAAAATTGATCATAAAGACATCGTTTTTCTCAAAATGGCGCGCGGGGGCAGTTTCGGGAATCGCAAGTCGGAAAAGATAGCTTGCCCAAATTGTGATATATTTTTCGAGATTCTAGACACCCGCGTTTGCTTACAATTCAAAATACGGAAAATCTCCCTCACAATTGATTTAGTTTAAGATATTTTTCTTAAAAACAAACATTTAGATCTTTTTAATGATTTAATTTCTTTTTTAAAAACCGAAGAGTGTGCAATAAGAAACGTTAAATGTGGGAGGAGATCTATAACTCTCGGCTGACGCCCTTGCAGTCCTAAAACTACAATAGCCCGAAGGCTACCTGAAAGCCAGTTCTGCAACCCACACATTCTAGATTCTTTTGCCATGTCTCGTCAGTTTTCAAAAAATTGGAAAAATGATATAACAAAAAATTAAATTTTGTCCGAGTTTTATTTTAGTAAATATATTATTATTCGTTAAAGAAGGGACTTTGGTAATTAACATTACAGTATTTTTTCTTTTTGATATTTAATTAACAAAATCAAGCATTCCCACCACCTCACATTCAATCCATTTATCTCTAAAATCATAAGAATGGCAGTTTTTTGTATTAGTGTTTCCGCAATGACAGGGAACATCTATCGCACGTAAAGATATGAAAATTTTGATGAGAATAGTCCAAGGCTGGTCCGAAGTCATGTGTGGCTGAAGTTTTTTACGTTTTGATAATCAGCCAATATATTAATCCGCACTGAAAATTGATCATAAAGACATCGTTTTTCTCAAAATGGCGCGCGGGGTCAGTTTCGGGAATCGCAAGTCGGAAAAGATAGCTTGCCCAAATTGTGATATATTTTTCGAGATTCTAGACACCCGCGTTAGCTTACAATTCAAAATACGGAAAATCTCCCTCACAATTGATTTAGTTTAAGATATTTTCTTAAAAAGAAACATTTAGATCTTTTTAATGATTTAATTTCTTTTTTGAAAACCGAAGAGTGTGCAATAAGAAACGTTAAATGTGGGAGGAGATCTATAACTCTCGGCTGACGCCCTTGCAGTCCTAAAACTACAATAGCCCGAAGGCTACCTGAAATCCAGTTCTGCAACCCACACATTCTAGATTCTTTTGCCATGTCTCGGTAGTTTTCAAAAAATTGGAAAAATTATATAACAAAAAATTAAATTTTGTCCGAGTTTTATTTTAGTAAATATATTATTATTCGTGAAAGAAGGGACTTTGGTAATTAACATTACAGTATTTTTTCTTTTTGATATTTAATTAACAAAATCAAGCATTCCCACCACCTCACATTCAATCCATTTATCTCTAAAATCATAAGAATGGCAGTTTTTTGTATTAGTGTTTCCGCAATGACAGGGAACATCTATCGCACGTAAAGATATGAAAATTTTGATGAGAATAGTCCAAGGCTGGTCCGAAGTCATGTGTGGCTGAAGTTTTTTACGTTTTGATAATCAGCCAATATATTAATCCGCACTGAAAATTGATCATAAAGACATCGTTTTTCTCAAAATGGCGCGCGGGGGCAGTTTCGGGAATCGCAAGTCGGAAAAGATAGCTTGCCCAAATTGTGATATATTTTTCGAGATTCTAGACACCCGCGTTAGCTTACAATTCAAAATACGGAAAATCTCCCTCACAATTGATTTAGTTTAAGATATTTTCTTAAAAACAAACATTTAGATCTTTTTAATGATTTAATTTCTTTTTTGAAAACCGAAGAGTGTGCAATAAGAAACGTTAAATGTGGGAGGAGATCTATAACTCTCGGCTGACGCACTTGCAGTCCTAAAACTACAATAGCCCGAAGGCTACCTGAAAGCCAGTTCTGCAACCCACACATTCTAGATTCTTTTGCCATGTCTCGTCAGTTTTCAAAAAATTGGAAAAATTATATAACAAAAAATTAAATTTTGTCCGAGTTTTATTTTAGTAAATATATTATTATTCGTGAAAGAAGGGACTTTGGTAATTAACATTACAGTATTTTTTCTTTTTGATATTTAATTAACAAAATCAAGCATTCCCACCACCTCACATTCAATCCATTTATCTCTAAAACCATAAGAATGGCAGTTTTTTGTATTAGTGTTTCCGCAATGACAGGGAACATCTATCGCACGTAAAGATATGAAAATTTTGATGAGAATAGTCCAAGGTTGGTCCGAAGTCATGTGTGGCTGAAGTTTTTTACGTTTTGATAATCAGCCAATATATTAATCCGCACTGAAAATTGATCATAAAGACATCGTTTTTCTCAAAATGGCGCGCGGGGGCAGTTTCGGGAATCGCAAGTCGGAAAAGATAGCTTGCCCAAATTGTGATATATTTTTCGAGATTCTAGACACCCGCGTTTGCTTACAATTCAAAATACGGAAAATCTCCCTCACAATTGATTTAGTTTAAGATATTTTTCTTAAAAACAAACATTTAGATCTTTTTAATGATTTAATTTCTTTTTTAAAAACCGAAGAGTGTGCAATAAGAAACGTTAAATGTGGGAGGAGATCTATAACTCTCGGCTGACGCCCTTGCAGTCCTAAAACTACAATAGCCCGAAGGCTACCTGAAAGCCAGTTCTGCAACCCACACATTCTAGATTCTTTTGCCATGTCTCGTCAGTTTTCAAAAAATTGGAAAAATTATATAACAAAAAATGAAATTTTGTCCGAGTTTTATTTTAGTAAATATATTATTATTCGTGAAAGAAGGGACTTTGGTAATTAACATTACAGTATTTTTTCTTTTTGATATTTAATTAACAAAATCAAGCATTCCCACCACCTCACATTCAATCCATTTATCTCTAAAATCATAAGAATGGCAGTTTTTTGTATTAGTGTTTCCGCAATGACAGGGAACATCTATCGCACGTAAAGATATGAAAATTTTGATGAGAATAGTCCAAGGCTGGTCCGAAGTCATGTGTGGCTGAAGTTTTTTATGTTTTGATAATCAGCCAATATATTAATCCGCACTGAAAATTGATCATAAAGACATCGTTTTTCTCAAAATGGCGCGCGGGGGCAGTTTCGGGAATCGCAAGTCGGAAAAGATAGCTTGCCCAAATTGTGATATATTTTTCGAGATTCTAGACACCCGCGTTTGCTTACAATTCAAAATACGGAAAATCTCCCTCACAATTGATTTAGTTTAAGATATTTTTCTTAAAAACAAACATTTAGATCTTTTTAATGATTTAATTTCTTTTTTGAAAACCGAAGAGTGTGCAATAAGAAACGTTAAATGTGGGAGGAGATCTATAACTCTCGGCTGACGCCCTTGCAGTCCTAAAACTACAATAGCCCGAAGGCTACCTGAAAGCCAGTTCTGCAACCCACACATTCTAGATTCTTTTGCCATGTCTCGTCAGTTTTCAAAAAATTGGAAAAATTATATAACAAAAAATTAAATTTTGTCCGAGTTTTATTTTAGTAAATATATTATTATTCGTGAAAAAAGGGACTTTGGTAATTAATATTACAGTATTTTTTCTTTTTGATATTCAATTAACAAAATCAAGCATTCCCACCACCTCACATTCAATCCATTTATCTCTAAAATCATAAGAATGGCAGTTTTTTGTATTAGTGTTTCCGCAATGACAGGGAACATCTATCGCACGTAAAGATATGAAAATTTTGATGAGGATAGTCCAAGGCTGGACCGAAGTCATGTGTGGCTGAAGTTTTTTACGTTTTGATAATCAGCCAATATATTAATCCGCACTGAAAATTGATCATAATGACATCGTTTTTCTCAAAATGGCGCGCGGGGGCAGTTTCGGGAATCGCAAGTCGGAAAAGATAGCTTGCCCAAATTGTGATATATTTTTCGAGATTCTAGACACCCGCGTTAGCTTACAATTCAAAATACGGAAAATCTCCCTCACAATTGATTTAGTTTAAGATATTTTCTTAAAAACAAACATTTAGATCTTTTTAATGATTTAATTTCTTTTTTGAAAACCGAAGAGTGTGCAATAAGAAACGTTAAATGTGGGAGGAGATCTATAACTCTCGGCTGACGCCCTTGCAGTCCTAAAATTACAATAGCCCGAAGGCTACCTGAAAGCCAGTTCTGCAACCCACACATTCTAGATTCTTTTGCCATGTCTCGTCAGTTTTCAAAAAATTGGAAAAATTATATAACAAAAAATTAAATTTTGTCCGAGTTTTATTTTAGTAAATATATTATTATTCGTGAAAGAAGGGACTTTGGTAATTAACATTACAGTATTTTTTCTTTTTGATATTTAGTTAACAAAATCAAGCATTCCCACCACCTCACATTCAATCCATTTATCTCTAAAATCATAAGAATGGCAGTTTTTTGTATTAGTGTTTCCGCAATGACAGGGAACATCTATCGCACGTAAAGATATGAAAATTTTGATGAGAATAGTCCAAGGCTGGTCCGAAGTCATGTGTGGCTGAAGTTTTTTACGTTTTGATAATCAGCCAATATATTAATCCGCACTGAAAATTGATCATAAAGACATCGTTTTTCTCAAAATGGCGCGCGGGGGCAGTTTCGGGAATCGCAAGTCGGAAAAGATAGCTTGCCCAAATTGTGATATATTTTTCGAGATTCTAGACACCCGCGTTTGCTTACAATTCAAAATACGGAAAATCTCCCTCACAATTGATTTAGTTTAAGATATTTTCTTAAAAACAAACATTTAGATCTTTTTAATGATTTAATTTCTTTTTTGAAAACCGAAGAGTGTGCAATAAGAAACGTTAAATGTGGGAGGAGATCTATAACTCTCGGCTGACGCCCTTGCAGTCCTAAAACTACAATAGCCCGAAGGCTACCTGAAAGCCAGTTCTGCACCCACAAATTCTAGATTCTTTTGCCATGTCTCGTCAGTTTTCAAAAAATTGGAAAAATTATATAACAAAAAATTAAATTTTGTCCGAGTTTCATTTTAGTAAATATATTATTATTCGTGAAAGAAGGGACTTTGGTAATTAACATTACAGTATTTTTTCTTTTTGATATTTAATTAACAAAATCAAGCATTCCCACCACCTCACATTCAATCCATTTATCTCTAAAATCATAAGAATGGCAGTTTTTTGTATTAGTGTTTCCGCAATGACAGGGAACATCTATCGCACGTAAAGATATGAAAATTTTGATGAGGATAGTCCAAGGCTGGACCGAAGTCATGTGTGGCTGAAGTTTTTTACGTTTTGATAATCAGCCAATATATTAATCCGCACTGAAAATTGATCATAAAGACATCGTTTTTCTCAAAATGGCGCGCGGGGGCAGTTTCGGGAATCGCAAGTCGGAAAAGATAGCTTGCCCAAATTGTGATATATTTTTCGAGATTCTAGACACCCGCGTTAGCTTACAATTCAAAATACGGAAAATCTCCCTCACAATTGATTTAGTTTAAGATATTTTCTTAAAAACAAACATTTAGATCTTTTTAATGATTTAATTTCTTTTTTGAAAACCGAAGAGTGTGCAATAAGAAACGTTAAATGTGGGAGGAGATCTATAACTCTCGGCTGACGCCCTTGCAGTCCTAAAACTACAATAGCCCGAAGGCTACCTGAAAGCCAGTTCTGCAACCCACACATTCTAGATTCTTTTGCCATGTCTCGTCAGTTTTCAAAAAATTGGAAAAATTATATAACAAAAAATTAAATTTTGTCCAATTTTTATTTTAGTAAATATATTATTATTCGTGAAAGAAGGGACTTTGGTAATTAACATTACAGTATTTTTTCTTTTTGATATTTAGTTAACAAAATCAAGCATTCCCACCACCTCACATTCAATCCATTTATCTCTAAAATCATAAGAATGGCAGTTTTTTGTATTAGTGTTTCCGCAATGACAGGGAACATCTATCGCACGTAAAGATATGAAAATTTTGATGAGAATAGTCCAAGGCTGGTCCGAAGTCATGTGTGGCTGAAGTTTTTTACGTTTTGATAATCAGCCAATATATTAATCCGCACTGAAAATTGATCATAAAGACATCGTTTTTCTCAAAATGGCGCGCGGGGGCAGTTTCGGGAATCGCAAGTCGGAAAAGATAGCTTGCCCAAATTGTGATATATTTTTCGAGATTCTAGACACCCGCGTTTGCTTACAATTCAAAATACGGAAAATCTCCCTCACAATTGATTTAGTTTAAGATATTTTTCTTAAAAACAAACATTTAGATCTTTTTAATGATTTAATTTCTTTTTTAAAAACCGAAGAGTGTGCAATAAGAAACGTTAAATGTGGGAGGAGATCTATAACTCTCGGCTGACGCCCTTGCAGTCCTAAAACTACAATAGCCCGAAGGCTACCTGAAAGCCAGTTCTGCAACCCACACATTCTAGATTCTTTTGCCATGTCTCGTCAGTTTTCAAAAAATTGGAAAAATTATATAACAAAAAATTAAATTTTGTCCGAGTTTTATTTTAGTAAATATATTATTATTCGTGAAAAAAGGGACTTTGGTAATTAATATTACAGTATTTTTTCTTTTTGATATTCAATTAACAAAATCAAGCATTCCCACCACCTCACATTCAATCCATTTATCTCTAAAATCATAAGAATGGCAGTTTTTTGTATTAGTGTTTCCGCAATGACAGGGAACATCTATCGCACGTAAAGATATGAAAATTTTGATGAGGATAGTCCAAGGCTGGTCCGAAGTCATGTGTTGCTGAAGTTTTTTACGTTTTGATAATCAGCCAATATATTAATCCGCACTGAAAATTGATCATAAAGACATCGTTTTTCTCAAAATGGCGCGCGGGGGCAGTTTCGGGAATCGCAAGTCGGAAAAGATAGCTTGCCCAAATTGTGATATATTTTTCGAGATTCTAGACACCCGCGTTAGCTTACAATTCAAAATACGGAAAATCTCCCTCACAATTGATTTAGTTTAAGATATTTTCTTAAAAAGAAACATTTAGATCTTTTTAATGATTTAATTTCTTTTTTGAAAACCGAAGAGTGTGCAATAAGAAACGTTAAATGTGGGAGGAGATCTATAACTCTCGGCTGACGCCCTTGCAGTCCTAAAACTACAATAGCCCGAAGGCTACCTGAAATCCAGTTCTGCAACCCACACATTCTAGATTCTTTTGCCATGTCTCGTCAGTTTTCAAAAAATTGGAAAAATTATATAACAAAAAATTAAATTTTGTCCGAGTTTTATTTTAGTAAATATATTATTATTCGTGAAAGAAGGGACTTTGGTAATTAACATTACAGTATTTTTTCTTTTTGATATTTAATTAACAAAATCAAGCATTCCCACCACCTCACATTCAATCCATTTATCTCTAAAATCATAAGAATGGCAGTTTTTTGTATTAGTGTTTCCGCAATGACAGGGAACATCTATCGCACGTAAAGATATGAAAATTTTGATGAGAATAGTCCAAGGCTGGTCCGAAGTCATGTGTGGCTGAAGTTTTTTACGTTTTGATAATCAGCCAATATATTAATCCGCACTGAAAATTGATCATAAAGACATCGTTTTTCTCAAAATGGCGCGCGGGGGCAGTTTCGGGAATCGCAAGTCGGAAAAGATAGTTTGCCCAAATTGTGATATATTTTTCGAGATTCTAGACACCCGCGTTTGCTTACAATTCAAAATACGGAAAATCTCCCTCACAATTGATTTAGTTTAAGATATTTTTCTTAAAAACAAACATTTAGATCTTTTTAATGATTTAATTTCTTTTTTAAAAACCGAAGAGTGTGCAATAAGAAACGTTAAATGTGGGAGGAGATCTATAACTCTCGGCTGACGCCCTTGCAGTCCTAAAACTACAATAGCCCGAAGGCTACCTGAAAGCCAGTTCTGCAACCCACACATTCTAGATTCTTTTGCCATGTCTCGTTAGTTTTCAAAAAATTGGAAAAATTATATAACAAAAAATTAAATTTTGTCCGAGTTTTATTTTAGTAAATATATTATTATTCGTGAAAAAAGGGACTTTGGTAATTAATATTACAGTATTTTTTCTTTTTGATATTCAATTAACAAAATCAAGCATTCCCACCACCTCACATTCAATCCATTTATCTCTAAAATCATAAGAATGGCAGTTTTTTGTATTAGTGTTTCCGCAATGACAGGGAACATCTATCGCACGTAAGATATGAAAATTTTGATGAGAATAGTCCAAGGCTGGTCCGAAGTCATGTGTGGCTGAAGTTTTTTACGTTTTGATAATCAGCCAATATATTAATCCGCACTGAAAATTGATCATAAAGACATCGTTTTTCTCAAAATGGCGCGCGGGGGCAGTTTCGGGAATCGCAAGTCGGAAAAGATAGCTTGCCCAAATTGTGATATATTTTTCGAGATTCTAGACACCCGCGTTTGCTTACAATTCAAAATACGGAAAATCTCCCTCACAATTGATTTAGTTTAAGATATTTTTCTTAAAAACAAACATTTAGATATTTTTAATGATTTAATTTCTTTTTTGAAATCCGAAGAGTGTGCAATAAGAAACGTTAAATGTGGGAGGAGATCTATAACTCTCGGCTGACGCCCTTGCAGTCCTAAAACTACAATAGCCCGAAGGCTACCTGAAAGCCAGTTCTGCAACCCACACATTCTAGATTCTTTTGCCATGTCTAATCAGTTTTCAAAAAATTGGAAAAATTATATAACAAAAAATTAAATTTTGTCCGAGTTTTATTTTAGTAAATATATTATTATTCGTGAAAGAAGGGACTTTGGTAATTAACATTACAGTATTTTTTCTTTTTGATATTTAATTAACAAAATCAAGCATTCCCACCACCTCACATTCAATCCATTTATCTCTAAAATCATAAGAATGGCAGTTTTTTGTATTAGTGTTTCCGCAATGACAGGGAACATCTATCGCACGTAAAGATATGAAAATTTTGATGAGAATAGTCCAAGGCTGGTCCGAAGTCATGTGTGGCTGAAGTTTTTTACGTTTTGATAATCAGCCAATATATTAATCCGCACTGAAAATTGATCATAAAGACATCGTTTTTCTCAAAATGGCGCGCAGGGGCAGTTTCGGGAATCGCAAGTCGGAAAAGATAGCTTGCCCAAATTGTGATATATTTTTCGAGATTCTAGACACCCGCGTTAGCTTACAATTCAAAATACGGAAAATCTCCCTCACAATTGATTTAGTTTAAGATATTTTCTTAAAAACATACATTTAGATCTTTTTAATGATTTAATTTCTTTTTTGAAAACCGAAGAGTGTGCAATAAGAAACGTTAAATGTGGGAGGAGATCTATAACTCTCGGCTGACGCCCTTGCAGTCCTAAAACTACAATAGCCCGAAGGCTACCTGAAAGCCAGTTCTGCAACCCACACATTCTAGATTCTTTTGCTATGTCTCGTCAGTTTTCAAAAAATTGGAAAAATTATATAACAAAAAATTAAATTTTGTCCGAGTTTTATTTTAGTAAATATATTATTATTCGTGAAAGAAGGGACTTTGGTAATTAACATTACAGTATTTTTTCTTTTTGATATTTAATTAACAAAATCAAGCATTCCCACCACCTCACATTCAATCCATTTATCTCTAAAATCATAAGAATGGCAGTTTTTTGTATTAGTGTTTCCGCAATGACAGGGAACATCTATCGCGCGTAAAGATATGAAAATTTTGATGAGGATAGTCCAAGGCTGGTCCGAAGTCATGTGTGGCTGAAGTTTTTTACGTTTTGATAATCAGCCAATATATTAATCCGCACTGAAAATTGATCATAAAGACATCGTTTTTCTCAAAATGGCGCGCGGGGGCAGTTTCGGGAATCGCAAGTCGGAAAAGATAGCTTGCCCAAATTGTGATATATTTTTCGAGATTCTAGACACCCGCGTTAGCTTACAATTCAAAATACGGAAAATCTCCCTCACAATTGATTTAGTTTAAGATATTTTCTTAAAAACAAACATTTAGATCTTTTTAATGATTTAATTTCTTTTTTGAAAACCGAAGAGTGTGTAATAAGAAACGTTAAATGTGGGAGGAGATCTATAACTCTCGGCTGACGCCCTTGCAGTCCTAAAACTACAATAGCCCGAAGGCTACCTGAAAGCCAGTTCTGCAACCCCCACATTCTAGATTCTTTTGCCATGTCTCGTCAGTTTTCAAAAAATTGGAAAAATTATATAACAAAAAATTAAATTTTGTCCGAGTTTTATTTTAGTAAATATATCATTATTCGTGAAAGAAGGGACTTTGGTAATTAACATTACACTATTTTTTCTTTTTGATATTTAATTAACAAAATCAAGCATTCCCACCACCTCACATTCAATCCATTTATCTCTAAAATCATAAGAATTGCAGTTTTTTGTATTAGTGTTTCCGCAATGACAGGGAACATCTATCGCACGTAAAGATATGAAAATATTGATGAGAATAGTCCAAGGCTGGTCCGAAGTCATGTGTGGCTGAAGTTTTTTACGTTTTGATAATCAGCCAATATATTAATCCGCACTGAAAATTGATCATAAAGACATCGTTTTTCTCAAAATGGCGCGCGGGGGCAGTTTCGGGAATCGCAAGTCGGAAAAGATTGCTTGCCCAAATTGTGATATATTTTTCGAGATTCTAGACACCCGCGTTTGCTTACAATTCAAAATACGGAAAATCTCCCTCACAATTGATTTAGTTTAAGATATTTTTCTTAAAAACAAACATTTAGATCTTTTTAATGATTTAATTTCTTTTTTAAAAACCGAAGAGTGTGCAATAAGAAACGTTAAATGTGGGAGGAGATCTATAACTCTCGGCTGACGCCCTTGCAGTCCTAAAACTACAATAGCCCGAAGGCTACCTGAAAGCCAGTTCTGCAACCCACACTTTCTAGATTCTTTTGCCATGTCTCGTCAGTTTTCAAAAAATTGGAAAAATTATATAACAAAAAATTAAATTTTGTCCGAGTTTTATTTTAGTAAATATATTATTATTCGTGAAAAAAGGGACTTTGGTAATTAATATTACAGTATTTTTTCTTTTTGATATTCAATTAACAAAATCAAGCATTCCCACCACCTCACATTCAATCCATTTATCTCTAAAATCATAAGAATGGCAGTTTTTTGTATTAGTGTTTCCGCAATGACAGGGAACATCTATCGCACGTAAAGATATGAAAATTTTGATGAGGATAGTCCAAGGCTGGACCGAAGTCATGTGTGGCTGAAGTTTTTTACGTTTTGATAATCAGCCAATATATTAATCCGCACTGAAAATTGATCATAAAGACATCGTTTTTCTCAAAATGGCGCGCGGGGGCAGTTTCGGGAATCGCAAGTCGGAAAAGATAGCTTGCCCAAATTGTGATATATTTTTCGAGATTCTAGACACCCGCGTTAGCTTACAATTCAAAATACGGAAAATCTCCCTCACAATTGATTTAGTTTAAGATATTTTCTTAAAAACAAACATTTAGATCTTTTTAATGATTTAATTTCTTTTTTGAAAACCGAAGAGTGTGCAATAAGAAACGTTAAATGTGGGAGGAGATCTATAACTCTCGGCTGACGCCCTTGCAGTCCTAAAATTACAATAGCCCGAAGGCTACCTGAAAGCCAGTTCTGCAACCCACACATTCTAGATTCTTTTGCCATGTCTCGTCAGTTTTCAAAAAATTGGAAAAATTATATAACAAAAAATTAAATTTTGTCCGAGTTTTATTTTAGTAAATATATTATTATTCGTGAAAGAAGGGACTTTGGTAATTAACATTACATTATTTTTTCTTTTTGATATTTAGTTAACAAAATCAAGCATTCCCACCACCTCACATTCAATCCATTTATCTCTAAAATCATAAGAATGGCAGTTTTTTGTATTAGTGTTTCCGCAATGACAGGGAACATCTATCGCACGTAAAGATATGAAAATTTTGATGAGAATAGTCCAAGGCTGGTCCGAAGTCATGTGTGGCTGAAGTTTTTTACGTTTTGATAATCAGCCAATATATTAATCCGCACTGAAAATTGATCATAAAGACATCGTTTTTCTCAAAATGGCGCGCGGGGGCAGTTTCGGGAATCGCAAGTCGGAAAAGATAGCTTGCCCAAATTGTGATATATTTTTCGAGATTCTAGACACCCGCGTTTGCTTACAATTCAAAATACGGAAAATCTCCCTCACAATTGATTTAGTTTAAGATATTTTCTTAAAAACAAACATTTAGATCTTTTTAATGATTTAATTTCTTTTTTGAAAACCGAAGAGTGTGCAATAAGAAACGTTAAATGTGGGAGGAGATCTATAACTCTCGGCTGACGCCCTTGCAGTCCTAAAACTACAATAGCCCGAAGGCTACCTGAAAGCCAGTTCTGCACCCACAAATTCTAGATTCTTTTGCCATGTCTCGTCAGTTTTCAAAAAATTGGAAAAATTATATAACAAAAAATTAAATTTTGTCCGAGTTTCATTTTAGTAAATATATTATTATTCGTGAACGAAGGGACTTTGGTAATTAACATTACAGTATTTTTTCTTTTTGATATTTAATTAACAAAATCAAGCATTCCCACCACCTCACATTCAATCCATTTATCTCTAAAATCATAAGAATGGCAGTTTTTTGTATTAGTGTTTCCGCAATGACAGGGAACATCTATCGCACGTAAAGATATGAAAATTTTGATGAGGATAGTCCAAGGCTGGACCGAAGTCATGTGTTGCTGAAGTTTTTTACGTTTTGATAATCAGCCAATATATTAATCCGCACTGAAAATTGATCATAAAGACATCGTTTTTCTCAAAATGGCGCGCGGGGGCAGTTTCGGGAATCGCAAGTCGGAAAAGATAGCTTGCCCAAATTGTGATATATTTTTCGAGATTCTAGACACCCGCGTTAGCTTACAATTCAAAATACGGAAAATCTCCCTCACAATTGATTTAGTTTAAGATATTTTCTTAAAAACAAACATTTAGATCTTTTTAATGATTTAATTTCTTTTTTGAAAACCGAAGAGTGTGCAATAAGAAACGTTAAATGTGGGAGGAGATCTATAACTCTCGGCTGACGCCCTTGCAGTCCTAAAACTACAATAGCCCGAAGGCTACCTGAAAGCCAGTTCTGCAACCCACACATTCTAGATTCTTTTGCCATGACTCGTCAGTTTTCAAAAAATTGGAAAAATTATATAACAAAAAATTAAATTTTGTCCGAGTTTTATTTTAGTAAATATATTATTATTCGTGAAAGAAGGGACTTTGGTAATTAACATTACAGTATTTTTTCTTTTTGATATTTAGTTAACAAAATCAAGCATTCCCACCACCTCACATTCAATCCATTTATCTCTAAAATCATAAGAATGGCAGTTTTTTGTATTAGTGTTTCCGCAATGACAGGGAACATCTATCGCACGTAAAGATATGAAAATTTTGATGAGGATAGTCCAAGGCTGGACCGAAGTCATGTGTGGCTGAAGTTTTTTACGTTTTGATAATCAGCCAATATATTAATCCGCACTGAAAATTGATCATAAAGACATCGTTTTTCTCAAAATGGCGCGCGGGGGCAGTTTCGGGAATCGCAAGTCGGAAAAGATAGCTTGCCCAAATTGTGATATATTTTTCGAGATTCTAGACACCCGCGTTAGCTTACAATTCAAAATACGGAAAATCTCCCTCACAATTGATTTAGTTTAAGATATTTTCTTAAAAACAAACATTTAGATCTTTTTAATGATTTAATTTCTTTTTTGAAAACCGAAGAGTGTGCAATAAGAAACGTTAAATGTGGGAGGAGATCTATAACTCTCGGCTGACGCCCTTGCAGTCCTAAAATTACAATAGCCCGAAGGCTACCTGAAAGCCAGTTCTGCAACCCACACATTCTAGATTCTTTTGCCATGTCTCGTCAGTTTTCAAAAAATTGGAAAAATTATATAACAAAAAATTAAATTTTGTCCGAGTTTTATTTTAGTAAATATATTATTATTCGTGAAAGAAGGGACTTTGGTAATTAACATTACATTATTTTTTCTTTTTGATATTTAGTTAACAAAATCAAGCATTCCCACCACCTCACATTCAATCCATTTATCTCTAAAATCATAAGAATGGCAGTTTTTTGTATTAGTGTTTCCGCAATGACAGGGAACATCTATCGCACGTAAAGATATGAAAATTTTGATGAGAATAGTCCAAGGCTGGTCCGAAGTCATGTGTGGCTGAAGTTTTTTACGTTTTGATAATCAGCCAATATATTAATCCGCACTGAAAATTGATCATAAAGACATCGTTTTTCTCAAAATGGCGCGCGGGGGCAGTTTCGGGAATCGCAAGTCGGAAAAGATAGCTTGCCCAAATTGTGATATATTTTTCGAGATTCTAGACACCCGCGTTTGCTTACAATTCAAAATACGGAAAATCTCCCTCACAATTGATTTAGTTTAAGATATTTTCTTAAAAACAAACATTTAGATCTTTTTAATGATTTAATTTCTTTTTTGAAAACCGAAGAGTGTGCAATAAGAAACGTTAAATGTGGGAGGAGATCTATAACTCTCGGCTGACGCCCTTGCAGTCCTAAAACTACAATAGCCCGAAGGCTACCTGAAAGCCAGTTCTGCACCCACAAATTCTAGATTCTTTTGCCATGTCTCGTCAGTTTTCAAAAAATTGGAAAAATTATATAACAAAAAATTAAATTTTGTCCGAGTTTCATTTTAGTAAATATATTATTATTCGTGAACGAAGGGACTTTGGTAATTAACATTACAGTATTTTTTCTTTTTGATATTTAATTAACAAAATCAAGCATTCCCACCACCTCACATTCAATCCATTTATCTCTAAAATCATAAGAATGGCAGTTTTTTGTATTAGTGTTTCCGCAATGACAGGGAACATCTATCGCACGTAAAGATATGAAAATTTTGATGAGGATAGTCCAAGGCTGGACCGAAGTCATGTGTTGCTGAAGTTTTTTACGTTTTGATAATCAGCCAATATATTAATCCGCACTGAAAATTGATCATAAAGACATCGTTTTTCTCAAAATGGCGCGCGGGGGCAGTTTCGGGAATCGCAAGTCGGAAAAGATAGCTTGCCCAAATTGTGATATATTTTTCGAGATTCTAGACACCCGCGTTAGCTTACAATTCAAAATACGGAAAATCTCCCTCACAATTGATTTAGTTTAAGATATTTTCTTAAAAACAAACATTTAGATCTTTTTAATGATTTAATTTCTTTTTTGAAAACCGAAGAGTGTGCAATAAGAAACGTTAAATGTGGGAGGAGATCTATAACTCTCGGCTGACGCCCTTGCAGTCCTAAAACTACAATAGCCCGAAGGCTACCTGAAAGCCAGTTCTGCAACCCACACATTCTAGATTCTTTTGCCATGACTCGTCAGTTTTCAAAAAATTGGAAAAATTATATAACAAAAAATTAAATTTTGTCCGAGTTTTATTTTAGTAAATATATTATTATTCGTGAAAGAAGGGACTTTGGTAATTAACATTACAGTATTTTTTCTTTTTGATATTTAGTTAACAAAATCAAGCATTCCCACCACCTCACATTCAATCCATTTATCTCTAAAATCATAAGAATGGCAGTTTTTTGTATTAGTGTTTCCGCAATGACAGGGAACATCTATCGCACGTAAAGATATGAAAATTTTGATGAGAATAGTCCAAGGCTGGTCCGAAGTCATGTGTGGCTGAAGTTTTTTACGTTTTGATAATCAGCCAATATATTAATCCGCACTGAAAATTGATCATAAAGACATCGTTTTTCTCAAAATGGCGCGCGGGGGCAGTTTCGGGAATCGCAAGTCGGAAAAGATAGCTTGCCCAAATTGTGATATATTTTTCGAGATTCTAGACACCCGCGTTTGCTTACAATTCAAAATACGGAAAATCTCCCTCACAATTGATTTAGTTTAAGATATTTTTCTTAAAAACAAACATTTAGATCTTTTTAATGATTTAATTTCTTTTTTGAAAACCGAAGAGTGTGCAATAAGAAACGTTAAATGTGGGAGGAGATCTATAACTCTCGGCTGACGCCCTTGCAGTCCTAAAACTACAATAGCCCGAAGGCTACCTGAAATCCAGTTCTGCAACCCACACATTCTAGATTCTTTTGCCATGTCTCGTCAGTTTTCAAAAAATTGGAAAAATTATATAACAAAAAATTAAATTTTGTCCGAGTTTTATTTTAGTAAATATATTATTATTCGTGAAAGAAGGGACTTTGGTAATTAACATTACAGTATTTTTTCTTTTTGATATTTAATTAACAAAATCAAGCATTCCCACCACCTCACATTCAATCCATTTATCTCTAAAATCATAAGAATGGCAGTTTTTTGTATTAGTGTTTCCGCAATGACAGGGAACATCTATCGCACGTAAAGATATGAAAATTTTGATGAGAATAGTCCAAGGCTGGTCCGAAGTCATGTGTGGCTGAAGTTTTTTACGTTTTGATAATCAGCCAATATATTAATCCGCACTGAAAATTGATCATAAAGACATCGTTTTTCTCAAAATGGCGCGCGGGGGCAGTTTCGGGAATCGCAAGTCGGAAAAGATAGCTTGCCCAAATTGTGATATATTTTTCGAGATTCTAGACACCTGCGTTTGCTTACAATTCAAAATACGGAAAATCTCCCTCACAATTGATTTAGTTTAAGATATTTTTCTTAAAAACAAACATTTAGATCTTTTTAATGATTTAATTTCTTTTTTAAAAACCGAAGAGTGTGCAATAAGAAACGTTAAATGTGGGAGGAGATCTATAACTCTCGGCTGACGCCCTTGCAGTCCTAAAACTACAATAGCCCGAAGGCTACCTGAAAGCCAGTTCTGCAACCCACACATTCTAGATTCTTTTGCCATGTCTCGTCAGTTTTCAAAAAATTGGAAAAATTATATAACGAAAAATTAAATTTTGTCCGAGTTTTATTTTAGTAAATATATTATTATTCGTGAAAAAAGGGACTTTGGTAATTAATATTACAGTATTTTTTCTTTTTGATATTCAATTAACAAAATCAAGCATTCCCACCACCTCACATTCAATCCATTTATCTCTAAAATCATAAGAATGGCAGTTTTTTGTATTAGTGTTTCCGCAATGACAGGGAACATCTATCGCACGTAAAGATATGAAAATTTTGATGAGGATAGTCCAAGGCTGGACCGAAGTCATGTGTTGCTGAAGTTTTTTACGTTTTGATAATCAGCCAATATATTAATCCGCACTGAAAATTGATCATAAAGACATCGTTTTTCTCAAAATGGCGCGCGGGGGCAGTTTCGGGAATCGCAAGTCGGAAAAGATAGCTTGCCCAAATTGTGATATATTTTTCGAGATTCTAGACACCCGCGTTAGCTTACAATTCAAAATACGGAAAATCTCCCTCACAATTGATTTAGTTTAAGATATTTTCTTAAAAACAAACATTTAGATCTTTTTAATGATTTAATTTCTTTTTTGAAAACCGAAGAGTGTGCAATAAGAAACGTTAAATGTGGGAGGAGATCTATAACTCTCGGCTGACGCCCTTGCAGTCCTAAAACTACAATAGCCCGAAGGCTACCTGAAAGCCAGTTCTGCAACCCACACATTCTAGATTCTTTTGCCATGTCTCGTCAGTTTTCAAAAAATTGGAAAAATTATATAACAAAAAATTAAATTTTGTCCGAGTTTTATTTTAGTAAATATATTATTATTCGTGAAAGAAGGGACTTTGGTAATTAACATTACAGTATTTTTTCTTTTTGATATTTAGTTAACAAAATCAAGCATTCCCACCACCTCACATTCAATCCATTTATCTCTAAAATCATAAGAATGGCAGTTTTTTGTATTAGTGTTTCCGCAATGACAGGGAACATCTATCGCACGTAAAGATATGAAAATTTTGATGAGAATAGTCCAAGGCTGGTCCGAAGTCATGTGTGGCTGAAGTTTTTTACGTTTTGATAATCAGCCAATATATTAATCCGCACTGAAAATTGATCATAAAGACATCGTTTTTCTCAAAATGGCGCGCGGGGGCAGTTTCGGGAATCGCAAGTCGGAAAAGATAGCTTGCCCAAATTGTGATATATTTTTCGAGATTCTAGACACCCGCGTTTGCTTACAATTCAAAATACGGAAAATCTCCCTCACAATTGATTTAGTTTAAGATATTTTTCTTAAAAACAAACATTTAGATCTTTTTAATGATTTAATTTCTTTTTTAAAAACCGAAGAGTGTGCAATAAGAAACGTTAAATGTGGGAGGAGATCTATAACTCTCGGCTGACGCCCTTGCAGTCCTAAAACTACAATAGCCCGAAGGCTACCTGAAATCCAGTTCTGCAACCCACACATTCTAGATTCTTTTGCCATGTCTCGGTAGTTTTCAAAAAATTGGAAAAATTATATAACAAAAAATTAAATTTTGTCCGAGTTTTATTTTAGTAAATATATTATTATTCGTGAAAGAAGGGACTTTGGTAATTAACATTACAGTATTTTTTCTTTTTGATATTTAATTAACAAAATCAAGCATTCCCACCACCTCACATTCAATCCATTTATCTCTAAAATCATAAGAATGGCAGTTTTTTGTATTAGTGTTTCCGCAATGACAGGGAACATCTATCGCACGTAAAGATATGAAAATTTTGATGAGAATAGTCCAAGGCTGGTCCGAAGTCATGTGTGGCTGAAGTTTTTTACGTTTTGATAATCAGCCAATATATTAATCCGCACTGAAAATTGATCATAAAGACATCGTTTTTCTCAAAATGGCGCGCGGGGGCAGTTTCGGGAATCGCAAGTCGGAAAAGATAGCTTGCCCAAATTGTGATATATTTTTCGAGATTCTAGACACCCGCGTTAGCTTACAATTCAAAATACGGAAAATCTCCCTCACAATTGATTTAGTTTAAGATATTTTCTTAAAAACAAACATTTAGATCTTTTTAATGATTTAATTTCTTTTTTGAAAACCGAAGAGTGTGCAATAAGAAACGTTAAATGTGGGAGGAGATCTATAACTCTCGGCTGACGCACTTGCAGTCCTAAAACTACAATAGCCCGAAGGCTACCTGAAAGCCAGTTCTGCAACCCACACATTCTAGATTCTTTTGCCATGTCTCGTCAGTTTTCAAAAAATTGGAAAAATTATATAACAAAAAATTAAATTTTGTCCGAGTTTTATTTTAGTAAATATATTATTATTCGTGAAAGAAGGGACTTTGGTAATTAACATTACAGTATTTTTTCTTTTTGATATTTAATTAACAAAATCAAGCATTCCCACCACCTCACATTCAATCCATTTATCTCTAAAACCATAAGAATGGCAGTTTTTTGTATTAGTGTTTCCGCAATGACAGGGAACATCTATCGCACGTAAAGATATGAAAATTTTGATGAGAATAGTCCAAGGTTGGTCCGAAGTCATGTGTGGCTGAAGTTTTTTACGTTTTGATAATCAGCCAATATATTAATCCGCACTGAAAATTGATCATAAAGACATCGTTTTTCTCAAAATGGCGCGCGGGGGCAGTTTCGGGAATCGCAAGTCGGAAAAGATAGCTTGCCCAAATTATTATATATTTTTCGAGATTCTAGACACCCGCGTTTGCTTACAATTCAAAATACGGAAAATCTCCCTCACAATTGATTTAGTTTAAGATATTTTTCTTAAAAACAAACATTTAGATCTTTTTAATGATTTAATTTCTTTTTTAAAAACCGAAGAGTGTGCAATAAGAAACGTTAAATGTGGGAGGAGATCTATAACTCTCGGCTGACGCCCTTGCAGTCCTAAAACTACAATAGCCCGAAGGCTACCTGAAAGCCAGTTCTGCAACCCACACATTCTAGATTCTTTTGCCATGTCTCGTCAGTTTTCAAAAAATTGGAAAAATTATATAACAAAAAATGAAATTTTGTCCGAGTTTTATTTTAGTAAATATATTATTATTCGTGAAAGAAGGGACTTTGGTAATTAACATTACAGTATTTTTTCTTTTTGATATTTAATTAACAAAATCAAGCATTCCCACCACCTCACATTCAATCCATTTATCTCTAAAATCATAAGAATGGCAGTTTTTTGTATTAGTGTTTCCGCAATGACAGGGAACATCTATCGCACGTAAAGATATGAAAATTTTGATGAGAATAGTCCAAGGCTGGTCCGAAGTCATGTGTGGCTGAAGTTTTTTATGTTTTGATAATCAGCCAATATATTAATCCGCACTGAAAATTGATCATAAAGACATCGTTTTTCTCAAAATGGCGCGCGGGGGCAGTTTCGGGAATCGCAAGTCGGAAAAGATAGCTTGCCCAAATTGTGATATATTTTTCGAGATTCTAGACACCCGCGTTTGCTTACAATTCAAAATACGGAAAATCTCCCTCACAATTGATTTAGTTTAAGATATTTTTCTTAAAAACAAACATTTAGATCTTTTTAATGATTTAATTTCTTTTTTGAAAACCGAAGAGTGTGCAATAAGAAACGTTAAATGTGGGAGGAGATCTATAACTCTCGGCTGACGCCCTTGCAGTCCTAAAACTACAATAGCCCGAAGGCTACCTGAAAGCCAGTTCTGCAACCCACACATTCTAGATTCTTTTGCCATGTCTCGTCAGTTTTCAAAAAATTGGAAAAATTATATAACAAAAAATTAAATTTTGTCCGAGTTTTATTTTAGTAAATATATTATTATTCGTGAAAAAAGGGACTTTGGTAATTAATATTACAGTATTTTTTCTTTTTGATATTCAATTAACAAAATCAAGCATTCCCACCACCTCACATTCAATCCATTTATCTCTAAAATCATAAGAATGGCAGTTTTTTGTATTAGTGTTTCCGCAATGACAGGGAACATCTATCGCACGTAAAGATATGAAAATTTTGATGAGGATAGTCCAAGGCTGGACCGAAGTCATGTGTGGCTGAAGTTTTTTACGTTTTGATAATCAGCCAATATATTAATCCGCACTGAAAATTGATCATAATGACATCGTTTTTCTCAAAATGGCGCGCGGGGGCAGTTTCGGGAATCGCAAGTCGGAAAAGATAGCTTGCCCAAATTGTGATATATTTTTCGAGATTCTAGACACCCGCGTTAGCTTACAATTCAAAATACGGAAAATCTCCCTCACAATTGATTTAGTTTAAGATATTTTCTTAAAAACAAACATTTAGATCTTTTTAATGATTTAATTTCTTTTTTGAAAACCGAAGAGTGTGCAATAAGAAACGTTAAATGTGGGAGGAGATCTATAACTCTCGGCTGACGCCCTTGCAGTCCTAAAATTACAATAGCCCGAAGGCTACCTGAAAGCCAGTTCTGCAACCCACACATTCTAGATTCTTTTGCCATGTCTCGTCAGTTTTCAAAAAATTGGAAATATTATATAACAAAAAATTAAATTTTGTCCGAGTTTTATTTTAGTAAATATATTATTATTCGTGAAAGAAGGGACTTTGGTAATTAACATTACAGTATTTTTTCTTTTTGATATTTAGTTAACAAAATCAAGCATTCCCACCACCTCACATTCAATCCATTTATCTCTAAAATCATAAGAATGGCAGTTTTTTGTATTAGTGTTTCCGCAATGACAGGGAACATCTATCGCACGTAAAGATATGAAAATTTTGATGAGAATAGTCCAAGGCTGGTCCGAAGTCATGTGTGGCTGAAGTTTTTTACGTTTTGATAATCAGCCAATATATTAATCCGCACTGAAAATTGATCATAAAGACATCGTTTTTCTCAAAATGGCGCGCGGGGGCAGTTTCGGGAATCGCAAGTCGGAAAAGATAGCTTGCCCAAATTGTGATATATTTTTCGAGATTCTAGACACCCGCGTTTGCTTACAATTCAAAATACGGAAAATCTCCCTCACAATTGATTTAGTTTAAGATATTTTCTTAAAAACAAACATTTAGATCTTTTTAATGATTTAATTTCTTTTTTGAAAACCGAAGAGTGTGCAATAAGAAACGTTAAATGTGGGAGGAGATCTATAACTCTCGGCTGACGCCCTTGCAGTCCTAAAACTACAATAGCCCGAAGGCTACCTGAAAGCCAGTTCTGCACCCACAAATTCTAGATTCTTTTGCCATGTCTCGTCAGTTTTCAAAAAATTGGAAAAATTATATAACAAAAAATTAAATTTTGTCCGAGTTTCATTTTAGTAAATATATTATTATTCGTGAAAGAAGGGACTTTGGTAATTAACATTACAGTATTTTTTCTTTTTGATATTTAATTAACAAAATCAAGCATTCCCACCACCTCACATTCAATCCATTTATCTCTAAAATCATAAGAATGGCAGTTTTTTGTATTAGTGTTTCCGCAATGACAGGGAACATCTATCGCACGTAAAGATATGAAAATTTTGATGAGGATAGTCCAAGGCTGGACCGAAGTCATGTGTGGCTGAAGTTTTTTACGTTTTGATAATCAGCCAATATATTAATCCGCACTGAAAATTGATCATAAAGACATCGTTTTTCTCAAAATGGCGCGCGGGGGCAGTTTCGGGAATCGCAAGTCGGAAAAGATAGCTTGCCCAAATTGTGATATATTTTTCGAGATTCTAGACACCCGCGTTAGCTTACAATTCAAAATACGGAAAATCTCCCTCACAATTGATTTAGTTTAAGATATTTTCTTAAAAACAAACATTTAGATCTTTTTAATGATTTAATTTCTTTTTTGAAAACCGAAGAGTGTGCAATAAGAAACGTTAAATGTGGGAGGAGATCTATAACTCTCGGCTGACGCCCTTGCAGTCCTAAAACTACAATAGCCCGAAGGCTACCTGAAAGCCAGTTCTGCAACCCACACATTCTAGATTCTTTTGCCATGTCTCGTCAGTTTTCAAAAAATTGGAAAAATTATATAACAAAAAATTAAATTTTGTCCAATTTTTATTTTAGTAAATATATTATTATTCGTTAAAGAAGGGACTTTGGTAATTAACATTACAGTATTTTTTCTTTTTGATATTTAATTAACAAAATCAAGCATTCCCACCACCTCACATTCAATCCATTTATCTCTAAAATCATAAGAATGGCAGTTTTTTGTATTAGTGTTTCCGCAATGACAGGGAACATCTATCGCACGTAAAGATATGAAAATTTTGATGAGGATAGTCCAAGGCTGGACCGAAGTCATGTGTGGCTGAAGTTTTTTACGTTTTGATAATCAGCCAATATATTAATCCGCACTGAAAATTGATCATAATGACATCGTTTTTCTCAAAATGGCGCGCGGGGGCAGTTTCGGGAATCGCAAGTCGGAAAAGATAGCTTGCCCAAATTGTGATATATTTTTCGAGATTCTAGACACCCGCGTTAGCTTACAATTCAAAATACGGAAAATCTCCCTCACAATTGATTTAGTTTAAGATATTTTCTTAAAAACAAACATTTAGATCTTTTTAATGATTTAATTTCTTTTTTGAAAACCGAAGAGTGTGCAATAAGAAACGTTAAATGTGGGAGGAGATCTATAACTCTCGGCTGACGCCCTTGCAGTCCTAAAATTACAATAGCCCGAAGGCTACCTGAAAGCCAGTTCTGCAACCCACACATTCTAGATTCTTTTGCCATGTCTCGTCAGTTTTCAAAAAATTGGAAATATTATATAACAAAAAATTAAATTTTGTCCGAGTTTTATTTTAGTAAATATATTATTATTCGTGAAAGAAGGGACTTTGGTAATTAACATTACAGTATTTTTTCTTTTTGATATTTAGTTAACAAAATCAAGCATTCCCACCACCTCACATTCAATCCATTTATCTCTAAAATCATAAGAATGGCAGTTTTTTGTATTAGTGTTTCCGCAATGACAGGGAACATCTATCGCACGTAAAGATATGAAAATTTTGATGAGAATAGTCCAAGGCTGGTCCGAAGTCATGTGTGGCTGAAGTTTTTTACGTTTTGATAATCAGCCAATATATTAATCCGCACTGAAAATTGATCATAAAGACATCGTTTTTCTCAAAATGGCGCGCGGGGGCAGTTTCGGGAATCGCAAGTCGGAAAAGATAGCTTGCCCAAATTGTGATATATTTTTCGAGATTCTAGACACCCGCGTTTGCTTACAATTCAAAATACGGAAAATCTCCCTCACAATTGATTTAGTTTAAGATATTTTCTTAAAAACAAACATTTAGATCTTTTTAATGATTTAATTTCTTTTTTGAAAACCGAAGAGTGTGCAATAAGAAACGTTAAATGTGGGAGGAGATCTATAACTCTCGGCTGACGCCCTTGCAGTCCTAAAACTACAATAGCCCGAAGGCTACCTGAAAGCCAGTTCTGCACCCACAAATTCTAGATTCTTTTGCCATGTCTCGTCAGTTTTCAAAAAATTGGAAAAATTATATAACAAAAAATTAAATTTTGTCCGAGTTTCATTTTAGTAAATATATTATTATTCGTGAAAGAAGGGACTTTGGTAATTAACATTACAGTATTTTTTCTTTTTGATATTTAATTAACAAAATCAAGCATTCCCACCACCTCACATTCAATCCATTTATCTCTAAAATCATAAGAATGGCAGTTTTTTGTATTAGTGTTTCCGCAATGACAGGGAACATCTATCGCACGTAAAGATATGAAAATTTTGATGAGGATAGTCCAAGGCTGGACCGAAGTCATGTGTGGCTGAAGTTTTTTACGTTTTGATAATCAGCCAATATATTAATCCGCACTGAAAATTGATCATAAAGACATCGTTTTTCTCAAAATGGCGCGCGGGGGCAGTTTCGGGAATCGCAAGTCGGAAAAGATAGCTTGCCCAAATTGTGATATATTTTTCGAGATTCTAGACACCCGCGTTAGCTTACAATTCAAAATACGGAAAATCTCCCTCACAATTGATTTAGTTTAAGATATTTTCTTAAAAACAAACATTTAGATCTTTTTAATGATTTAATTTCTTTTTTGAAAACCGAAGAGTGTGCAATAAGAAACGTTAAATGTGGGAGGAGATCTATAACTCTCGGCTGACGCCCTTGCAGTCCTAAAACTACAATAGCCCGAAGGCTACCTGAAAGCCAGTTCTGCAACCCACACATTCTAGATTCTTTTGCCATGTCTCGTCAGTTTTCAAAAAATTGGAAAAATTATATAACAAAAAATTAAATTTTGTCCAATTTTTATTTTAGTAAATATATTATTATTCGTTAAAGAAGGGACTTTGGTAATTAACATTACAGTATTTTTTCTTTTTGATATTTAATTAACAAAATCAAGCATTCCCACCACCTCACATTCAATCCATTTATCTCTAAAATCATAAGAATGGCAGTTTTTTGTATTAGTGTTTCCGCAATGACAGGGAACATCTATCGCACGTAAAGATATGAAAATTTTGATGAGAATAGTCCAAGGCTGGTCCGAAGTCATGTGTGGCTGAAGTTTTTTACGTTTTGATAATCAGCCAATATATTAATCCGCACTGAAAATTGATCATAAAGACATTGTTTTTCTCAAAATGGCGCGCGGGGGCAGTTTCGGGAATCGCAAGTCGGAAAAGATAGCTTGCCCAAATTGTGATATATTTTTCGAGATTCTAGACACCCGCGTTAGCTTACAATTCAAAATACGGAAAATCTCCCTCACAATTGATTTAGTTTAAGATATTTTCTTAAAAACAAACATTTAGATCTTTTTAATGATTTAATTTCTTTTTTGAAAACCGAAGAGTGTGCAATAAGAAACGTTAAATGTGGGAGGAGATCTATAACTCTCGGCTGACGCCCTTGCAGTCCTAAAACTACAATAGCCCGAAGGCTACCTGAAAGCCAGTTCTGCAACCCACACATTCTAGATTCTTTTGCCATGTCTCGTCAGTTTTCAAAAAATTGGAAAAATTATATAACAAAAAATTAAATTTTGTCCGAGTTTTATTTTAGTAAATATATTATTATTCGTGAAAGAAGGGACTTTGGTAATTAACATTACAGTATTTTTTCTTTTTGATATTTAGTTAACAAAATCAAGCATTCCCACCACCTCACATTCAATCCATTTATCTCTAAAATCATAAGAATGGCAGTTTTTTGTATTAGTGTTTCCGCAATGACAGGGAACATCTATCGCACGTAAAGATATGAAAATTTTGATGAGAATAGTCCAAGGCTGGTCCGAAGTCATGTGTGGCTGAAGTTTTTTACGTTTTGATAATCAGCCAATATATTAATCCGCACTGAAAATTGATCATAAAGACATCGTTTTTCTCAAAATGGCGCGCGGGGGCAGTTTCGGGAATCGCAAGTCGGAAAAGATAGCTTGCCCAAATTGTGATATATTTTTCGAGATTCTAGACACCCGCGTTTGCTTACAATTCAAAATACGGAAAATCTCCCTCACAATTGATTTAGTTTAAGATATTTTTCTTAAAAACAAACATTTAGATCTTTTTAATGATTTAATTTCTTTTTTAAAAACCGAAGAGTGTGCAATAAGAAACGTTAAATGTGGGAGGAGATCTATAACTCTCGGCTGACGCCCTTGCAGTCCTAAAACTACAATAGCCCGAAGGCTACCTGAAAGCCAGTTCTGCAACCCACACATTCTAGATTCTTTTGCCATGTCTCGTCAGTTTTCAAAAAATTGGAAAAATTATATAACAAAAAATTAAATTTTGTCCGAGTTTTATTTTAGTAAATATATTATTATTCGTGAAAAAAGGGACTTTGGTAATTAATATTACAGTATTTTTTCTTTTTGATATTCAATTAACAAAATCAAGCATTCCCACCACCTCACATTCAATCCATTTATCTCTAAAATCATAAGAATGGCAGTTTTTTGTATTAGTGTTTCCGCAATGACAGGGAACATCTATCGCACGTAAAGATATGAAAATTTTGATGAGGATAGTCCAAGGCTGGTCCGAAGTCATGTGTTGCTGAAGTTTTTTACGTTTTGATAATCAGCCAATATATTAATCCGCACTGAAAATTGATCATAAAGACATCGTTTTTCTCAAAATGGCGCGCGGGGGCAGTTTCGGGAATCGCAAGTCGGAAAAGATAGCTTGCCCAAATTGTGATATATTTTTCGAGATTCTAGACACCCGCGTTAGCTTACAATTCAAAATACGGAAAATCTCCCTCACAATTGATTTAGTTTAAGATATTTTCTTAAAAAGAAACATTTAGATCTTTTTAATGATTTAATTTCTTTTTTGAAAACCGAAGAGTGTGCAATAAGAAACGTTAAATGTGGGAGGAGATCTATAACTCTCGGCTGACGCCCTTGCAGTCCTAAAACTACAATAGCCCGAAGGCTACCTGAAATCCAGTTCTGCAACCCACACATTCTAGATTCTTTTGCCATGTCTCGTCAGTTTTCAAAAAATTGGAAAAATTATATAACAAAAAATTAAATTTTGTCCGAGTTTTATTTTAGTAAATATATTATTATTCGTGAAAGAAGGGACTTTGGTAATTAACATTACAGTATTTTTTCTTTTTGATATTTAATTAACAAAATCAAGCATTCCCACCACCTCACATTCAATCCATTTATCTCTAAAATCATAAGAATGGCAGTTTTTTGTATTAGTGTTTCCGCAATGACAGGGAACATCTATCGCACGTAAAGATATGAAAATTTTGATGAGAATAGTCCAAGGCTGGTCCGAAGTCATGTGTGGCTGAAGTTTTTTACGTTTTGATAATCAGCCAATATATTAATCCGCACTGAAAATTGATCATAAAGACATCGTTTTTCTCAAAATGGCGCGCGGGGGCAGTTTCGGGAATCGCAAGTCGGAAAAGATAGTTTGCCCAAATTGTGATATATTTTTCGAGATTCTAGACACCCGCGTTTGCTTACAATTCAAAATACGGAAAATCTCCCTCACAATTGATTTAGTTTAAGATATTTTTCTTAAAAACAAACATTTAGATCTTTTTAATGATTTAATTTCTTTTTTAAAAACCGAAGAGTGTGCAATAAGAAACGTTAAATGTGGGAGGAGATCTATAACTCTCGGCTGACGCCCTTGCAGTCCTAAAACTACAATAGCCCGAAGGCTACCTGAAAGCCAGTTCTGCAACCCACACATTCTAGATTCTTTTGTCATGTCTCGTTAGTTTTCAAAAAATTGGAAAAATTATATAACAAAAAATTAAATTTTGTCCGAGTTTTATTTTAGTAAATATATTATTATTCGTGAAAAAAGGGACTTTGGTAATTAATATTACAGTATTTTTTCTTTTTGATATTCAATTAACAAAATCAAGCATTCCCACCACCTCACATTCAATCCATTTATCTCTAAAATCATAAGAATGGCAGTTTTTTGTATTAGTGTTTCCGCAATGACAGGGAACATCTATCGCACGTAAGATATGAAAATTTTGATGAGAATAGTCCAAGGCTGGTCCGAAGTCATGTGTGGCTGAAGTTTTTTACGTTTTGATAATCAGCCAATATATTAATCCGCACTGAAAATTGATCATAAAGACATCGTTTTTCTCAAAATGGCGCGCGGGGGCAGTTTCGGGAATCGCAAGTCGGAAAAGATAGCTTGCCCAAATTGTGATATATTTTTCGAGATTCTAGACACCCGCGTTTGCTTACAATTCAAAATACGGAAAATCTCCCTCACAATTGATTTAGTTTAAGATATTTTTCTTAAAAACAAACATTTAGATATTTTTAATGATTTAATTTCTTTTTTGAAATCCGAAGAGTGTGCAATAAGAAACGTTAAATGTGGGAGGAGATCTATAACTCTCGGCTGACGCCCTTGCAGTCCTAAAACTACAATAGCCCGAAGGCTACCTGAAAGCCAGTTCTGCAACCCACACATTCTAGATTCTTTTGCCATGTCTAATCAGTTTTCAAAAAATTGGAAAAATTATATAACAAAAAATTAAATTTTGTCCGAGTTTTATTTTAGTAAATATATTATTATTCGTGAAAGAAGGGACTTTGGTAATTAACATTACAGTATTTTTTCTTTTTGATATTTAATTAACAAAATCAAGCATTCCCACCACCTCACATTCAATCCATTTATCTCTAAAATCATAAGAATGGCAGTTTTTTGTATTAGTGTTTCCGCAATGACAGGGAACATCTATCGCACGTAAAGATATGAAAATTTTGATGAGAATAGTCCAAGGCTGGTCCGAAGTCATGTGTGGCTGAAGTTTTTTACGTTTTGATAATCAGCCAATATATTAATCCGCACTGAAAATTGATCATAAAGACATCGTTTTTCTCAAAATGGCGCGCAGGGGCAGTTTCGGGAATCGCAAGTCGGAAAAGATAGCTTGCCCAAATTGTGATATATTTTTCGAGATTCTAGACACCCGCGTTAGCTTACAATTCAAAATACGGAAAATCTCCCTCACAATTGATTTAGTTTAAGATATTTTCTTAAAAACATACATTTAGATCTTTTTAATGATTTAATTTCTTTTTTGAAAACCGAAGAGTGTGCAATAAGAAACGTTAAATGTGGGAGGAGATCTATAACTCTCGGCTGACGCCCTTGCAGTCCTAAAACTACAATAGCCCGAAGGCTACCTGAAAGCCAGTTCTGCAACCCACACATTCTAGATTCTTTTGCTATGTCTCGTCAGTTTTCAAAAAATTGGAAAAATTATATAACAAAAAATTAAATTTTGTCCGAGTTTTATTTTAGTAAATATATTATTATTCGTGAAAGAAGGGACTTTGGTAATTAACATTACAGTATTTTTTCTTTTTGATATTTAATTAACAAAATCAAGCATTCCCACCACCTCACATTCAATCCATTTATCTCTAAAATCATAAGAATGGCAGTTTTTTGTATTAGTGTTTCCGCAATGACAGGGAACATCTATCGCGCGTAAAGATATGAAAATTTTGATGAGGATAGTCCAAGGCTGGTCCGAAGTCATGTGTGGCTGAAGTTTTTTACGTTTTGATAATCAGCCAATATATTAATCCGCACTGAAAATTGATCATAAAGACATCGTTTTTCTCAAAATGGCGCGCGGGGGCAGTTTCGGGAATCGCAAGTCGGAAAAGATAGCTTGCCCAAATTGTGATATATTTTTCGAGATTCTAGACACCCGCGTTAGCTTACAATTCAAAATACGGAAAATCTCCCTCACAATTGATTTAGTTTAAGATATTTTCTTAAAAACAAACATTTAGATCTTTTTAATGATTTAATTTCTTTTTTGAAAACCGAAGAGTGTGTAATAAGAAACGTTAAATGTGGGAGGAGATCTATAACTCTCGGCTGACGCCCTTGCAGTCCTAAAACTACAATAGCCCGAAGGCTACCTGAAAGCCAGTTCTGCAACCCCCACATTCTAGATTCTTTTGCCATGTCTCGTCAGTTTTCAAAAAATTGGAAAAATTATATAACAAAAAATTAAATTTTGTCCGAGTTTTATTTTAGTAAATATATTATTATTCGTGAAAGAAGGGACTTTGGTAATTAACATTACACTATTTTTTCTTTTTGATATTTAATTAACAAAATCAAGCATTCCCACCACCTCACATTCAATCCATTTATCTCTAAAATCATAAGAATTGCAGTTTTTTGTATTAGTGTTTCCGCAATGACAGGGAACATCTATCGCACGTAAAGATATGAAAATATTGATGAGAATAGTCCAAGGCTGGTCCGAAGTCATGTGTGGCTGAAGTTTTTTACGTTTTGATAATCAGCCAATATATTAATCCGCACTGAAAATTGATCATAAAGACATCGTTTTTCTCAAAATGGCGCGCGGGGGCAGTTTCGGGAATCGCAAGTCGGAAAAGATAGCTTGCCCAAATTGTGATATATTTTTCGAGATTCTAGACACCCGCGTTTGCTTACAATTCAAAATACGGAAAATCTCCCTCACAATTGATTTAGTTTAAGATATTTTTCTTAAAAACAAACATTTAGATCTTTTTAATGATTTAATTTCTTTTTTAAAAACCGAAGAGTGTGCAATAAGAAACGTTAAATGTGGGAGGAGATCTATAACTCTCGGCTGACGCCCTTGCAGTCCTAAAACTACAATAGCCCGAAGGCTACCTGAAAGCCAGTTCTGCAACCCACACTTTCTAGATTCTTTTGCCATGTCTCGTCAGTTTTCAAAAAATTGGAAAAATTATATAACAAAAAATTAAATTTTGTCCGAGTTTTATTTTAGTAAATATATTATTATTCGTGAAAAAAGGGACTTTGGTAATTAATATTACAGTATTTTTTCTTTTTGATATTCAATTAACAAAATCAAGCATTCCCACCACCTCACATTCAATCCATTTATCTCTAAAATCATAAGAATGGCAGTTTTTTGTATTAGTGTTTCCGCAATGACAGGGAACATCTATCGCACGTAAAGATATGAAAATTTTGATGAGGATAGTCCAAGGCTGGACCGAAGTCATGTGTGGCTGAAGTTTTTTACGTTTTGATAATCAGCCAATATATTAATCCGCACTGAAAATTGATCATAAAGACATCGTTTTTCTCAAAATGGCGCGCGGGGGCAGTTTCGGGAATCGCAAGTCGGAAAAGATAGCTTGCCCAAATTGTGATATATTTTTCGAGATTCTAGACACCCGCGTTAGCTTACAATTCAAAATACGGAAAATCTCCCTCACAATTGATTTAGTTTAAGATATTTTCTTAAAAACAAACATTTAGATCTTCTTAATGATTTAATTTCTTTTTTGAAAACCGAAGAGTGTGCAATAAGAAACGTTAAATGTGGGAGGAGATCTATAACTCTCGGCTGACGCCCTTGCAGTCCTAAAACTACAATAGCCCGAAGGCTACCTGAAAGCCAGTTCTGCAACCCCCACATTCTAGATTCTTTTGCCATGTCTCGTCAGTTTTCAAAAAATTGGAAAAATTATATAACAAAAAATTAAATTTTGTCCGAGTTTTATTTTAGTAAATATATTATTATTCGTGAAAGAAGGGACTTTGGTAATTAACATTACAGTATTTTTTCTTTTTGATATTTAATTAACAAAATCAAGCATTCCCACCACCTCACATTCAATCCATTTATCTCTAAAATCATAAGAATGGCAGTTTTTTGTATTAGTGTTTCCGCAATGACAGGGAACATCTATCGCACGTAAAGATATGAAAATATTGATGAGAATAGTCCAAGGCTGGTCCGAAGTCATGTGTGGCTGAAGTTTTTTACGTTTTGATAATCAGCCAATATATTAATCCGCACTGAAAATTGATCATAAAGACATCGTTTTTCTCAAAATGGCGCGCGGGGGCAGTTTCGGGAATCGCAAGTCGGAAAAGATTGCTTGCCCAAATTGTGATATATTTTTCGAGATTCTAGACACCCGCGTTTGCTTACAATTCAAAATACGGAAAATCTCCCTCACAATTGATTTAGTTTAAGATATTTTTCTTAAAAACAAACATTTAGATCTTTTTAATGATTTAATTTCTTTTTTAAAAACCGAAGAGTGTGCAATAAGAAACGTTAAATGTCGGAGGAGATCTATAACTCTCGGCTGACGCCCTTGCAGTCCTAAAACTACAATAGCCCGAAGGCTACCTGAAAGCCAGTTCTGCAACCCACACATTCTAGATTCTTTTGCCATGTCTCGTCAGTTTTCAAAAAATTGGAAAAATTATATAACAAAAAATTAAATTTTGTCCGAGTTTTATTTTAGTAAATATATTATTATTCGTGAAAAAAGGGACTTTGGTAATTAATATTACAGTATTTTTTCTTTTTGATATTCAATTAACAAAATCAAGCATTCCCACCACCTCACATTCAATCCATTTATCTCTAAAATCATAAGAATGGCAGTTTTTTGTATTAGTGTTTCCGCAATGACAGGGAACATCTATCGCACGTAAAGATATGAAAATTTTGATGAGGATAGTCCAAGGCTGGACCGAAGTCATGTGTGGCTGAAGTTTTTTACGTTTTGATAATCAGCCAATATATTAATCCGCACTGAAAATTGATCATAAAGACATCGTTTTTCTCAAAATGGCGCGCGGGGGCAGTTTCGGGAATCGCAAGTCGGAAAAGATAGCTTGCCCAAATTGTGATATATTTTTCGAGATTCTAGACACCCGCGTTAGCTTACAATTCAAAATACGGAAAATCTCCCTCACAATTGATTTAGTTTAAGATATTTTCTTAAAAACAAACATTTAGATCTTCTTAATGATTTAATTTCTTTTTTGAAAACCGAAGAGTGTGCAATAAGAAACGTTAAATGTGGGAGGAGATCTATAACTCTCGGCTGACGCCCTTGCAGTCCTAAAACTACAATAGCCCGAAGGCTACCTGAAAGCCAGTTCTGCAACCCACACATTCTAGATTCTTTTGCCATGTCTCGTCAGTTTTCAAAAAATTGGAAAAATTATATAACAAAAAATGAAATTTTGTCCGAGTTTTATTTTTGTAAATATATTATTATTCGTGAAAAAAGGGACTTTGGTAATTAATATTACAGTATTTTTTCTTTTTGATATTCAATTAACAAAATCAAGCATTCCCACCACCTCACATTCAATCCATTTATCTCTAAAATCATAAGAATGGCAGTTTTTTGTATTAGTGTTTCCGCAATGACAGGGAACATCTATCGCACGTAAAGATATGAAAATTTTGATGAGGATAGTCCAAGGCTGGACCGAAGTCATGTGTGGCTGAAGTTTTTTACGTTTTGATAATCAGCCAATATATTAATCCGCACTGAAAATTGATCATAAAGACATCATTTTTCTCAAAATGGCGCGCGGGGGCAGTTTCGGGAATCGCAAGTCGGAAAAGATAGCTTGCCCAAATTGTGATATATTTTTCGAGATTCTAGACACCCGCGTTAGCTTACAATTCAAAATACGGAAAATCTCCCTCACAATTGATTTAGTTTAAGATATTTTCTTAAAAACAAACATTTAGATCTTCTTAATGATTTAATTTCTTTTTTGAAAACCGAAGAGTGTGCAATAAGAAACGTTAAATGTGGGAGGAGATCTATAACTCTCGGCTGACGCCCTTGCAGTCCTAAAACTACAATAGCCCGAAGGCTACCTGAAAGCCAGTTCTGCAACCCCCACATTCTAGATTCTTTTGCCATGTCTCGTCAGTTTTCAAAAAATTGGAAAAATTATATAACAAAAAATTAAATTTTGTCCGAGTTTTATTTTAGTAAATATATTATTATTCGTGAAAGAAGGGACTTTGGTAATTAACATTACAGTATTTTTTCTTTTTAATATTTAATTAACAAAATCAAGCATTCCCACCACCTCACATTCAATCCATTTATCTCTAAAATCATAAGAATGGCAGTTTTTTGTATTAGTGTTTCCGCAATGACAGGGAACATCTATCGCACGTAAAGATATGAAAATATTGATGAGAATAGTCCAAGGCTGGTCCGAAGTCATGTGTGGCTGAAGTTTTTTACGTTTTGATAATCAGCCAATATATTAATCCGCACTGAAAATTGATCATAAAGACATCGTTTTTCTCAAAATGGCGCGCGGGGGCAGTTTCGGGAATCGCAAGTCGGAAAAGATTGCTTGCCCAAATTGTGATATATTTTTCGAGATTCTAGACACCCGCGTTTGCTTACAATTCAAAATACGGAAAATCTCTCTCACAATTGATTTAGTTTAAGATATTTTTCTTAAAAACAAACATTTAGATCTTTTTAATGATTTAATTTCTTTTTTAAAAACCGAAGAGTGTGCAATAAGAAACGTTAAATGTGGGAGGAGATCTATAACTCTCGGCTGACGCCCTTGCAGTCCTAAAAATACAATAGCCCGAAGGCTACCTGAAAGCCAGTTCTGCAACCCACACATTCTAGATTCTTTTGCCATGTCTCGTCAGTTTTCAAAAAAATGGAAAAATTATATAACAAAAAATTAAATTTTGTCCGAGTTTTATTTTAGTAAATATATTATTATTCGTGAAAAAAGGGACTTTGGTAATTAATATTACAGTATTTTTTCTTTTTGATATTCAATTAACAAAATCAAGCATTCCCACCACCTCACATTCAATCCATTTATCTCTAAAATCATAAGAATGGCAGTTTTTTGTATTAGAGTTTCCGCAATGACAGGGAACATCTATCGCACGTAAAGATATGAAAATTTTGATGAGGATAGTCCAAGGCTGGACCGAAGTCATGTGTGGCTGAAGTTTTTTACGTTTTGATAATCAGCCAATATATTAATCCGCACTGAAAATTGATCATAAAGACATCGTTTTTCTCAAAATGGCGCGCGGGGGCAGTTTCGGGAATCGCAAGTCGGAAAAGATAGCTTGCCCAAATTGTGATATATTTTTCGAGATTCTAGACACCCGCGTTAGCTTACAATTCAAAATACGGAAAATCTCCCTCACAATTGATTTAGTTTAAGATATTTTCTTAAAAACAAACATTTAGATCTTCTTAATGATTTAATTTCTTTTTTGAAAACCGAAGAGTGTGCAATAAGAAACGTTAAATGTGGGAGGAGATCTATAACTCTCGGCTGACGCCCTTGCAGTCCTAAAACTACAATAGCCCGAAGGCTACCTGAAAGCCAGTTCTGCAACCCACACATTCTAGATTCTTTTGCCATGTCTCGTCAGTTTTCAAAAAATTGGAAAAATTATATAACAAAAAATGAAATTTTGTCCGAGTTTTATTTTAGTAAATATATTATTATTTGTGAAAGAAGGGACTTTGGTAATTAACATTACAGTATTTTTTCTTTTTGATATTTAATTAACAAAATCAAGCATTCCCACCACCTCACATTCAATCCATTTATCTCTAAAATCATAAGAATGGCAGTTTTTTGTATTAGTGTTTCCGCAATGACAGGGAACATCTATCGCACGTAAAGATATGAAAATATTGATGAGAATAGTCCAAGGCTGGTCCGAAGTCATGTGTGGCTGAAGTTTTTTACGTTTTGATAATCAGCCAATATATTAATCCGCACTGAAAATTGATCATAAAGACATCGTTTTTCTCAAAATGGCGCGCGGGGGCAGTTTCGGGAATCGCAAGTCGGAAAAGATTGCTTGCCCAAATTGTGATATATTTTTCGAGATTCTAGACACCCGCGTTTGCTTACAATTCAAAATACGGAAAATCTCCCTCACAATTGATTTAGTTTAAGATATTTTTCTTAAAAACAAACATTTAGATCTTTTTAATGATTTAATTTCTTTTTTAAAAACCGAAGAGTGTGCAATAAGAAACGTTAAATGTGGGAGGAGATCTATAACTCTCGGCTGACGCCCTTGCAGTCCTAAAACTACAATAGCCCGAAGGCTACCTGAAAGCCAGTTCTGCAACCCACACATTCTAGATTCTTTTGCCATGTCTCGTCAGTTTTCAAAAAATTGGAAAAATTATATAACAAAAAATTAAATTTTGTCCGAGTTTTATTTTTGTAAATATATTATTATTCGTGAAAAAAGGGACTTTGGTAATTAATATTACAGTATTTTTTCTTTTTGATATTCAATTAACAAAATCAAGCATTCCCACCACCTCACATTCAATCCATTTATCTCTAAAATCATAAGAATGGCAGTTTTTTGTATTAGTGTTTCCGCAATGACAGGGAACATCTATCGCACGTAAAGATATGAAAATTTTGATGAGGATAGTCCAAGGCTGGACCGAAGTCATGTGTGGCTGAAGTTTTTTACGTTTTGATAATCAGCCAATATATTAATACGCACTGAAAATTGATCATAAAGACATCATTTTTCTCAAAATGGCGCGCGGGGGCAGTTTCGGGAATCGCAAGTCGGAAAAGATAGCTTGCCCAAATTGTGATATATTTTTCGAGATTCTAGACACCCGCGTTAGCTTACAATTCAAAATACGGAAAATCTCCCTCACAATTGATTTAGTTTAAGATATTTTCTTAAAAACAAACATTTAGATCTTCTTAATGATTTAATTTCTTTTTTGAAAACCGAAGAGTGTGCAATAAGAAACGTTAAATGTGGGAGGAGATCTATAACTCTCGGCTGACGCCCTTGCAGTCCTAAAACTACAATAGCCCGAAGGCTACCTGAAAGCCAGTTCTGCAACCCCCACATTCTAGATTCTTTTGCCATGTCTCGTCAGTTTTCAAAAAATTGGAAAAATTATATAACAAAAAATTAAATTTTGTCCGAGTTTTATTTTAGTAAATATATTATTATTCGTGAAAGAAGGGACTTTGGTAATTAACATTACAGTATTTTTTCTTTTTAATATTTAATTAACAAAATCAAGCATTCCCACCACCTCACATTCAATCCATTTATCTCTAAAATCTTAAGAATGGCAGTTTTTTGTATTAGTGTTTCCGCAATGACAGGGAACATCTATCGCACGTAAAGATATGAAAATATTGATGAGAATAGTCCAAGGCTGGTCCGAAGTCATGTGTGGCTGAAGTTTTTTACGTTTTGATAATCAGCCAATATATTAATCCGCACTGAAAATTGATCATAAAGACATCGTTTTTCTCAAAATGGCGCGCGGGGGCAGTTTCGGGAATCGCAAGTCGGAAAAGATTGCTTGCCCAAATTGTGATATATTTTTCGAGATTCTAGACACCCGCGTTTGCTTACAATTCAAAATACGGAAAATCTCTCTCACAATTGATTTAGTTTAAGATATTTTTCTTAAAAACAAACATTTAGATCTTTTTAATGATTTAATTTCTTTTTTAAAAACCGAAGAGTGTGCAATAAGAAACGTTAAATGTGGGAGGAGATCTATAACTCTCGGCTGACGCCCTTGCAGTCCTAAAAATACAATAGCCCGAAGGCTACCTGAAAGCCAGTTCTGCAACCCACACATTCTAGATTCTTTTGCCATGTCTCGTCAGTTTTCAAAAAAATGGAAAAATTATATAACAAAAAATTAAATTTTGTCCGAGTTTTATTTTAGTAAATATATTATTATTCGTGAAAAAAGGGACTTTGGTAATTAATATTACAGTATTTTTTCTTTTTGATATTCAATTAACAAAATCAAGCATTCCCACCACCCCACATTCAATCCATTTATCTCTAAAATCATAAGAATGGCAGTTTTTTGTATTAGAGTTTCCGCAATGACAGGGAACATCTATCGCACGTAAAGATATGAAAATTTTGATGAGGATAGTCCAAGGCTGGACCGAAGTCATGTGTGGCTGAAGTTTTTTACGTTTTGATAATCAGCCAATATATTAATCCGCACTGAAAATTGATCATAAAGACATCGTTTTTCTCAAAATGGCGCGCGGGGGCAGTTTCGGGAATCGCAAGTCGGAAAAGATAGCTTGCCCAAATTGTGATATATTTTTCGAGATTCTAGACACCCGCGTTAGCTTACAATTCAAAATACGGAAAATCTCCCTCACAATTGATTTAGTTTAAGATATTTTCTTAAAAACAAATGATCTTCTTAATGATTTAATTTCTTTTTTGAAAACCGAAGAGTGTGCAATAAGAAACGTTAAATGTGGGAGGAGATCTATAACTCTCGGCTGACGCCCTTGCAGTCCTAAAACTACAATAGCCCGAAGGCTACCTGAAAGCCAGTTCTGCAACCCACACATTCTAGATTCTTTTGCCATGTCTCGTCAGTTTTCAAAAAATTGGAAAAATTATATAACAAAAAATTAAATTTTGTCCGATTTTTATTTTAGTAAATATATTATTATTCGTTAAAGAAGGGACTTTGGTAATTAACATTACAGTATTTTTTCTTTTTGATATTTAATTAACAAAATCAAGCATTCCCACCACCTCACATTCAATCCATTTATCTCTAAAATCATAAGAATGGCAGTTTTTTGTATTAGTGTTTCCGCAATGACAGGGAACATCTATCGCACGTAAAGATATGAAAATTTTGATGAGAATAGTCCAAGGCTGGTCCGAAGTCATGTGTGGCTGAAGTTTTTTACGTTTTGATAATCAGCCAATATATTAATCCGCACTGAAAATTGATCATAAAGACATCGTTTTTCTCAAAATGGCGCGCGGGGGCAGTTTCGGGAATCGCAAGTCGGAAAAGATAGCTTGCCCAAATTGTGATATATTTTTCGAGATTCTAGACACCCGCGTTAGCTTACAATTCAAAATACGGAAAATCTCCCTCACAATTGATTTAGTTTAAGATATTTTCTTAAAAACAAATGATCTTCTTAATGATTTAATTTCTTTTTTGAAAACCGAAGAGTGTGCAATAAGAAACGTTAAATGTGGGAGGAGATCTATAACTCTCGGCTGACGCCCTTGCAGTCCTAAAACTACAATAGCCCGAAGGCTACCTGAAAGCCAGTTCTGCAACCCACACATTCTAGATTCTTTTGCCATGTCTCGTCAGTTTTCAAAAAATTGGAAAAATTATATAACAAAAAATTAAATTTTGTCCGATTTTTATTTTAGTAAATATATTATTATTCGTTAAAGAAGGGACTTTGGTAATTAACATTACAGTATTTTTTCTTTTTGATATTTAATTAACAAAATCAAGCATTCCCACCACCTCACATTCAATCCATTTATCTCTAAAATCATAAGAATGGCAGTTTTTTGTATTAGTGTTTCCGCAATGACAGGGAACATCTATCGCACGTAAAGATATGAAAATTTTGATGAGAATAGTCCAAGGCTGGTCCGAAGTCATGTGTGGCTGAAGTTTTTTACGTTTTGATAATCAGCCAATATATTAATCCGCACTGAAAATTGATCATAAAGACATCGTTTTTCTCAAAATGGCGCGCGGGGGCAGTTTCGGGAATCGCAAGTCGGAAAAGATAGCTTGCCCAAATTGTGATATATTTTTCGAGATTCTAGACACCCGCGTTAGCTTACAATTCAAAATACGGAAAATCTCCCTCGCAATTGATTTAGTTTAAGATATTTTCTTAAAAACAAACATTTAGATCTTTTTAATGATTTAATTTCTTTTTTAAAAACCGAAGAGTGTGCAATAAGAAACGTTAAATGTGGGAGGAGATCTATAACTCTCGGCTGACGCCCTTGCAGTCCTAAAACTACAATAGCCCGAAGGCTACCTGAAAGCCAGTTCTGCAACCCACACATTCTAGATTCTTTTGCCATGTCTCGTCAGTTTTCAAAAAATTGGAAAAATTATATAACAAAAAATTAAATTTTGTCCGAGTTTTATTTTAGTAAATATATTATTATTCGTGAAAAAAGGGACTTTGGTAATTAATATTACAGTATTTTTTCTTTTTGATATTCAATTAACAAAATCAAGCATTCCCACCACCTCACATTCAATCCATTTATCTCTAAAATCATAAGAATGGCAGTTTTTTGTATTAGTGTTTCCGCAATGACAGGGAACATCTATCGCACGTAAAGATATGAAAATTTTGATGAGGATAGTCCAAGGCTGGACCGAAGTCATGTGTGGCTGAAGTTTTTTACGTTTTGATAATCAGCCAATATATTATTCCGCACTGAAAATTGATCATAAAGACATCGTTTTTCTCAAAATGGCGCGCGGGGGCAGTTTCGGGAATCGCAAGTCGGAAAAGATAGCTTGCGCAAATTGTGATATATTTTTCGAGATTCTAGACACCCGCGTTAGCTTACAATTCAAAATACGGAAAATCTCCCTCACAATTGATTTAGTTTAAGATATTTTCTTAAAAACAAACATTTAGATCTTCTTAATGATTTAATTTCTTTTTTGAAAACCGAAGAGTGTGCAATAAGAAACGTTAAATGTGGGAGGAGATCTATAACTCTCGGCTGACGCCCTTGCAGTCCTAAAACTACAATAGCCCGAAGGCTACCTGAAAGCCAGTTCTGCAACCCCCACATTCTAGATTCTTTTGCCATGTCTCGTCAGTTTTCAAAAAATTGGAAAAATTATATAACAAAAAATTAAATTTTGTCCGAGTTTTATTTTAGTAAATATATTATTATTCGTGAAAGAAGGGACTTTGGTAATTAACATTACAGTATTTTTTCTTTTTAATATTTAATTAACAAAATCAAGCATTCCCACCACCTCACATTCAATCCATTTATCTCTAAAATCATAAGAATGGCAGTTTTTTGTATTAGTGTTTCCGCAATGACAGGGAACATCTATCGCACGTAAAGATATGAAAATATTGATGAGAATAGTCCAAGGCTGGTCCGAAGTCATGTGTGGCTGAAGTTTTTTACGTTTTGATAATCAGCCAATATATTAATCCGCACTGAAAATTGATCATAAAGACATCGTTTTTCTCAAAATGGTGCGCGGGGGCAGTTTCGGGAATCGCAAGTCGGAAAAGATTGCTTGCCCAAATTGTGATATATTTTTCGAGATTCTAGACACCCGCGTTTGCTTACAATTCAAAATACGGAAAATCTCCCTCACAATTGATTTAGTTTAAGATATTTTTCTTAAAAACAAACATTTAGATCTTTTTAATGATTTAATTTCTTTTTTAAAAACCGAAGAGTGTGCAATAAGAAACGTTAAATGTGGGAGGAGATCTATAACTCTCGGCTGACGCCCTTGCAGTCCTAAAACTACAATAGCCCGAAGGCTACCTGAAAGCCAGTTCTGCAACCCACACATTCTAGATTCTTTTGCCATGTCTCGTCAGTTTTCAAAAAAATGGAAAAATTATATAACAAAAAATTAAATTTTGCCCGAGTTTTATTTTAGTAAATATATTATTATTCGTGAAAAAAGGGACTTTGGTAATTAATATTACAGTATTTTTTCTTTTTGATATTCAATTAACAAAATCAAGCATTCCCACCACCTCACATTCAATCCATTTATCTCTAAAATCATAAGAATGGCAGTTTTTTGTATTAGTGTTTCCGCAATGACAGGGAACATCTATCGCACGTAAAGATATGAAAATTTTGATGAGGATAGTCCAAGGCTGGACCGAAGTCATGTGTGGCTGAAGTTTTTTACGTTTTGATAATCAGCCAATATATTAATCCGCACTGAAAATTGATCATAAAGACATCGTTTTTCTCAAAATGGCGCGCGGGGGCAGTTTCGGGAATCGCAAGTCGGAAAAGATAGCTTGCCCAAATTGTGATATATTTTTCGAGATTCTAGACACCCGCGTTAGCTTACAATTCAAAATACGGAAAATCTCCCTCACAATTGATTTAGTTTAAGATATTTTCTTAAAAACAAACATTTAGATCTTTTTAATGATTTAATTTCTTTTTTAAAAACCGAAGAGTGTGCAATAAGAAACGTTAAATGTGGGAGGAGATCTATAACTCTCGGCTGACGCCCTTGCAGTCCTAAAACTACAATAGCCCGAAGGCTACCTGAAAGCCAGTTCTGCAACCCACACATTCTAGATTCTTTTGCCATGTCTCGTCAGTTTTCAAAAAAATGGAAAAATTATATAACAAAAAATTAAATTTTGTCCGAGTTTTATTTTAGTAAATATATTATTATTCGTGAAAAAAGGGACTTTGGTAATTAATATTACAGTATTTTTTCTTTTTGATATTCAATTAACAAAATCAAGCATTCCCACCACCTCACATTCAATCCATTTATCTCTAAAATCATAAGAATGGCAGTTTTTTGTATTAGTGTTTCCGCAATGACAGGGAACATCTATCGCACGTAAAGATATGAAAATTTTGATGAGGATAGTCCAAGGCTGGACCGAAGTCATGTGTGGCTGAAGTTTTTTACGTTTTGATAATCAGCCAATATATTAATCCGCACTGAAAATTGATCATAAAGACATCGTTTTTCTCAAAATGGCGCGCGGGGGCAGTTTCGGGAATCGCAAGTCGGAAAAGATAGCTTGCCCAAATTGTGATATATTTTTCGAGATTCTAGACACCCGCGTTAGCTTACAATTCAAAATACGGAAAATCTCCCTCACAATTGATTTAGTTTAAGATATTTTCTTAAAAACAAACATTTAGATCTTCTTAATGATTTAATTTCTTTTTTGAAAACCGAAGAGTGTGCAATAAGAAACGTTAAATGTGGGAGGAGATCTATAACTCTCGGCTGACGCCCTTGCAGTCCTAAAACTACAATAGCCCGAAGGCTACCTGAAAGCCAGTTCTGCAACCCACACATTCTAGATTCTTTTGCCATGTCTCGTCAGTTTTCAAAAAATTGGAAAAATTATATAACAAAAAATTAAATTTTGTCCGATTTTTATTTTAGTAAATATATTATTATTCGTTAAAGAAGGGACTTTGGTAATTAACATTACAGTATTTTTTCTTTTTGATATTCAATTAACAAAATCAAGCATTCCCACCACCTCACATTCAATCCATTTATCTCTAAAATCATAAGAATGGCAGTTTTTTGTATTAGTGTTTCCGCAATGACAGGGAACATCTATCGCACGTAAAGATATGAAAATTTTGATGAGAATAGTCCAAGGCTGGTCCGAAGTCATGTGTGGCTGAAGTTTTTTACGTTTTGATAATCAGCCAATATATTAATCCGCACTGAAAATTGATCATAAAGACATCGTTTTTCTCAAAATGGCGCGCGGGGGCAGTTTCGGGAATCGCAAGTCGGAAAAGATAGCTTGCCCAAATTGTGATATATTTTTCGAGATTCTAGACACCCGCGTTAGCTTACAATTCAAAATACGGAAAATCTCCCTCACAATTGATTTAGTTTAAGATATTTTCTTAAAAACAAACATTTAGATCTTTTTAATGATTTAATTTCTTTTTTAAAAACCGAAGAGTGTGCAATAAGAAACGTTAAATGTGGGAGGAGATCTATAACTCTCGGCTGACGCCCTTGCAGTCCTAAAACTACAATAGCCCGAAGGCTACCTGAAAGCCAGTTCTGCAACCCACACATTCTAGATTCTTTTGCCATGTCTCGTCAGTTTTCAAAAAATTGGAAAAATTATATAACAAAAAATTAAATTTTGTCCGAGTTTTATTTTAGTAAATATATTATTATTCGTGAAAGAAGGGACTTTGGTAATTAACATTACAGTATTTTTTCTTTTTAATATTTAATTAACAAAATCAAGCATTCCCACCACCTCACATTCAATCCATTTATCTCTAAAATCATAAGAATGGCAGTTTTTTGTATTAGTGTTTCCGCAATGACAGGGAACATCTATCGCACGTAAAGATATGAAAATATTGATGAGAATAGTCCAAGGCTGGTCCGAAGTCATGTGTGGCTGAAGTTTTTTACGTTTTGATAATCAGCCAATATATTAATCCGCACTGAAAATTGATCATAAAGACATCGTTTTTTTCAAAATGGCGCGCGGGGGCAGTTTCGGGAATCGCAAGTCGGAAAAGATTGCTTGCCCAAATTGTGATATATTTTTCGAGATTCTAGACACCCGCGTTTGCTTACAATTCAAAATACGGAAAATCTCCCTCACAATTGATTTAGTTTAAGATATTTTTCTTAAAAACAAACATTTAGATCTTTTTAATGATTTAATTTCTTTTTTAAAAACCGAAGAGTGTGCAATAAGAAACGTTAAATGTGGGAGGAGATCTATAACTCTCGGCTGACGCCCTTGCAGTCCTAAAACTACAATAGCCCGAAGGCTACCTGAAAGCCAGTTCTGCAACCCACACATTCTAGATTCTTTTGCCATGTCTCGTCAGTTTTCAAAAAAATGGAAAAATTATATAACAAAAAATTAAATTTTGTCCGAGTTTTACTTTAGTAAATATATTATTATTCGTGAAAAAAGGGACTTTGGTAATTAATATTACAGTATTTTTTCTTTTTGATATTCAATTAACAAAATCAAGCATTCCCACCACCTCACATTCAATCCATTTATCTCTAAAATCATAAGAATGGCAGTTTTTTGTATTAGTGTTTCCGCAATGACAGGGAACATCTATCGCACGTAAAGATATGAAAATTTTGATGAGGATAGTCCAAGGCTGGACCGAAGTCATGTGTGGCTGAAGTTTTTTACGTTTTGATAATCAGCCAATATATTAATCCGCACTGAAAATTGATCATAAAGACATCGTTTTTCTCAAAATGGCCCGCGGGGGCAGTTTCGGGAATCGCAAGTCGGAAAAGATAGCTTGCCCAAATTGTGATATATTTTTCGAGATTCTAGACACCCGCGTTAGCTTACAATTCAAAATACGGAAAATCTCCCTCACAATTGATTTAGTTTAAGATATTTTCTTAAAAACAAACATTTAGATCTTCTTAATGATTTAATTTCTTTTTTGAAAACCGAAGAGTGTGCAATAAGAAACGTTAAATGTGGGAGGAGATCTATAACTCTCGGCTGACGCCCTTGCAGTCCTAAAACTACAATAGCCCGAAGGCTACCTGAAAGCCAGTTCTGCAACCCACACATTCTAGATTCTTTTGCCATGTCTCGTCAGTTTTCAAAAAATTGGAAAAATTATATAACAAAAAATTAAATTTTGTCCGATTTTTATTTTAGTAAATATATTATTATTCGTTAAAGAAGGGACTTTGGTAATTAACATTACAGTATTTTTTCTTTTTGATATTTAATTAACAAAATCAAGCATTCCCACCACCTCACATTCAATCCATTTATCTCTAAAATCATAAGAATGGCAGTTTTTTGTATTAGTGTTTCCGCAATGACAGGGAACATCTATCGCACGTAAAGATATGAAAATTTTGATGAGAATAGTCCAAGGCTGGTCCGAAGTCATGTGTGGCTGAAGTTTTTTACGTTTTGATAATCAGCCAATATATTAATCCGCACTGAAAATTGATCATAAAGACATCGTTTTTCTCAAAATGGCGCGCGGGGGCAGTTTCGGGAATCGCAAGTCGGAAAAGATAGCTTGCCCAAATTGTGATATATTTTTCGAGATTCTAGACACCCGCGTTAGCTTACAATTCAAAATACGGAAAATCTCCCTCACAATTGATTTAGTTTAAGATATTTTCTTAAAAACAAACATTTAGATCTTTTTAATGATTTAATTTCTTTTTTAAAAACCGAAGAGTGTGCAATAAGAAACGTTAAATGTGGGAGGAGATCTATAACTCTCGGCTGACGCCCTTGCAGTCCTAAAACTACAATAGCCCGAAGGCTACCTGAAAGCCAGTTCTGCAACCCACACATTCTAGATTCTTTTGCCATGTCTCGTCAGTTTTCAAAAAATTGGAAAAATTATATAACAAAAAATTAAATTTTGTCCGAGTTTTATTTTAGTAAATATATTATTATTCGTGAAAAAAGGGACTTTGGTAATTAATATTACAGTATTTTTTCTTTTTGATATTCAATTCACAAAATCAAGCATTCCCACCACCTCACATTCAATCCATTTATCTCTAAAATCATAAGAATGGCAGTTTTTTGTATTAGTGTTTCCGCAATGACAGGGAACATTTATCGCACGTAAAGATATGAAAATTTTGATGAGGATAGTCCAAGGCTGGACCGAAGTCATGTGTGGCTGAAGTTTTTTACGTTTTGATAATCAGCCAATATATTAATCCGCACTGAAAATTGATCATAAAGACATCGTTTTTCTCAAAATGGCGCGCGGGGGCAGTTTCGGGAATCGCAAGTCGGAAAAGATAGCTTGCCCAAATTGTGATATATTTTTCGAGATTCTAGACACCCGCGTTAGCTTACAATTCAAAATACGGAAAATCTCCCTCACAATTGATTTAGTTTAAGATATTTTCTTAAAAACAAACATTTAGATCTTCTTAATGATTTAATTTCTTTTTTGAAAACCGAAGAGTGTGCAATAAGAAACGTTAAATGTGGGAGGAGATCTATAACTCTCGGCTGACGCCCTTGCAGTCCTAAAACTACAATAGCCCGAAGGCTACCTGAAAGCCAGTTCTGCAACCCACACATTCTAGATTCTTTTGCCATGTCTCGTCAGTTTTCAAAAAAATGGAAAAATTATATAACAAAAAATTAAATTTTGTCCGAGTTTTATTTTAGTAAATATATTATTATTCGTGAAAAAAGGGACTTTGGTAATTAATATTACAGTATTTTTTCTTTTTGATATTCAATTAACAAAATCAAGCATTCCCACCACCTCACATTCAATCCATTTATCTCTAAAATCATAAGAATGGCAGTTTTTTGTATTAGTGTTTCCGCAATGACAGGGAACATCTATCGCACGTAAAGATATGAAAATTTTGATGAGGATAGTCCAAGGCTGGACCGAAGTCATGTGTGGCTGAAGTTTTTTACGTTTTGATAATCAGCCAATATATTAATCCGCACTGAAAATTGATCATAAAGACATCGTTTTTCTCAAAATGGCGCGCGGGGGCAGTTTCGGGAATCGCAAGTCGGAAAAGATAGCTTGCCCAAATTGTGATATATTTTTCGAGATTCTAGACACCCGCGTTAGCTTACAATTCAAAATACGGAAAATCTCCCTCACAATTGATTTAGTTTAAGATATTTTCTTAAAAACAAACATTTAGATCTTTTTAATGATTTAATTTCTTTTTTAAAAACCGAAGAGTGTGCAATAAGAAACGTTAAATGTGGGAGGAGATCTATAACTCTCGGCTGACGCCCTTGCAGTCCTAAAACTACAATAGCCCGAAGGCTACCTGAAAGCCAGTTCTGCAACCCACACATTCTAGATTCTTTTGCCATGTCTCGTCAGTTTTCAAAAAATTGGAAAAATTATATAACAAAAAATTAAATTTTGTCCGAGTTTTATTTTAGTAAATATATTATTATTCGTGAAAAAAGGGACTTTGGTAATTAATATTACAGTATTTTTTCTTTTTGATATTCAATTAACAAAATCAAGCATTCCCACCACCTCACATTCAATCCATTTATCTCTAAAATCATAAGAATGGCAGTTTTTTGTATTAGTGTTTCCGCAATGACAGGGAACATCTATCGCACGTAAAGATATGAAAATTTTGATGAGGATAGTCCAAGGCTGGACCGAAGTCATGTGTGGCTGAAGTTTTTTACGTTTTGATAATCAGCCAATATATTAATCCGCACTGAAAATTGATCATAAAGACATCGTTTTTCTCAAAATGGCGCGCGGGGGCAGTTTCGGGAATCGCAAGTCGGAAAAGATAGCTTGCCCAAATTGTGATATATTTTTCGAGATTCTAGACACCCGCGTTAGCTTACAATTCAAAATACGGAAAATCTCCCTCACAATTGATTTAGTTTAAGATATTTTCTTAAAAACAAACATTTAGATCTTCTTAATGATTTAATTTCTTTTTTGAAAACCGAAGAGTGTGCAATAAGAAACGTTAAATGTGGGAGGAGATCTATAACTCTCGGCTGACGCCCTTGCAGTCCTAAAACTACAATAGCCCGAAGGCTACCTGAAAGCCAGTTCTGCAACCCACACATTCTAGATTCTTTTGCCATGTCTCGTCAGTTTTCAAAAAATTGGAAAAATTATATAACAAAAAATTAAATTTTGTCCGATTTTTATTTTAGTAAATATATTATTATTCGTTAAAGAAGGGACTTTGGTAATTAACATTACAGTATTTTTTCTTTTTGATATTTAATTAACAAAATCAAGCATTCCCACCACCTCACATTCAATCCATTTATCTCTAAAATCATAAGAATGGCAGTTTTTTGTATTAGTGTTTCCGCAATGACAGGGAACATCTATCGCACGTAAAGATATGAAAATTTTGATGAGAATAGTCCAAGGCTGGTCCGAAGTCATGTGTGGCTGAAGTTTTTTACGTTTTGATAATCAGCCAATATATTAATCCGCACTGAAAATTGATCATAAAGACATCGTTTTTCTCAAAATGGCGCGCGGGGGCAGTTTCGGGAATCGCAAGTCGGAAAAGATAGCTTGCCCAAATTGTGATATATTTTTCGAGATTCTAGACACCCGCGTTAGCTTACAATTCAAAATACGGAAAATCTCCCTCACAATTGATTTAGTTTAAGATATTTTCTTAAAAACAAACATTTAGATCTTTTTAATGATTTAATTTCTTTTTTGAAAACCGAAGAGTGTGCAATAAGAAACGTTAAATGTGGGAGGAGATCTATAACTCTCGGCTGACGCCCTTGCAGTCCTAAAACTACAATAGCCCGAAGGCTACCTGAAAGCCAGTTCTGCAACCCACACATTCTAGATTCTTTTGCCATGTCTCGTCAGTTTTCAAAAAATTGGAAAAATTATATAACAAAAAATTAAATTTTGTCCGAGTTTTATTTTAGTTAATATATTATTATTCGTGAAAGAAGGGACTTTGGTAATTAACATTACAGTATTTTTTCTTTTTGATATTTAGTTAACAAAATCAAGCATTCCCACCACCTCACATTATATCCATTTATCTCTAAAATCATAAGAATGGCAGTTTTTTGTATTAGTGTTTCCGCAATGACAGGGAACATCTATCGCACGTAAAGATATGAAAATTTTGATGAGAATAGTCCAAGGCTGGTCCGAAGTCATGTGTGGCTGAAGTTTTTTACGTTTTGATAATCAGCCAATATATTAATCCGCACTGAAAATTGATCATAAAGACATCGTTTTTCTCAAAATGGCGCGCGGGGGCAGTTTCGGGAATCGCAAGTCGGAAAAGATAGCTTGCCCAAATTGTGATATATTTTTCGATATTCTAGACACCCGCGTTAGCTTACAATTCAAAATACGGAAAATCTCCCTCACAATTGATTTAGTTTAAGATATTTTCTTAAAAACAAACATTTAGATCTTTTTAATGATTTAATTTCTTTTTTGAAAACCGAAGAGTGTGCAATAAGAAACGTTAAATGTGGGAGGAGATCTATAACTCTCGGCTGACGCCCTTGCAGTCCTAAAACTACAATAGCCCGAAGGCTACCTGAAAACCAGTTCGGCAACCCCCACAATCTAGATTCTTTTGCCATGTCTCGTCAGTTTTCAAAAAATTGGAAAAATTATATAACAAAAAATTAAATTTTGTCCGAGTTTTATTTTAGTAAATATATTATTATTCGTGAAAGAAGGGACTTTGGTAATTAACATTACAGTATTTTTTCTTTTTGATATTTAATTAACAAAATCAAGCATTCCCACCACCTCACATTCAATCCATTTATCTCTAAAATCATAAGAATGGCAGTTTTTTGTATTAGTGTTTCCGCAATGACAGGGAACATCTATCGCACGTAAAGATATGAAAATATTGATGAGAATAGTCCAAGGCTGGTCCGAAGTCATGTGTTGCTGAAGTTTTTTACGTTTTGATAATCAGCCAATATATTAATCCGCACTGAAAATTGATCATAAAGACATCGTTTTTCTCAAAATGGCGCGCGGGGGCAGTTTCGGGAATCGCAAGTCGGAAAAGATTGCTTGCCCAAATTGTGATATATTTTTCGAGATTCTAGACACCCGCGTTTGCTTACAATTCAAAATACGGAAAATCTCCCTCACAATTGATTTAGTTTAAGATATTTTTCTTAAAAACAAACATTTAGATCTTTTTAATGATTTAATTTCTTTTTTAAAAACCGAAGAGTGTGCAATAAGAAACGTTAAATGTGGGAGGAGATCTATAACTCTCGGCTGACGCCCTTGCAGTCCTAAAACTACAATAGCCCGAAGGCTACCTGAAAGCCAGTTCTGCAACCCACACATTCTAGATTCTTTTGCCATGTCTCGTCAGTTTTCAAAAAATTGGAAAAATTATATAACAAAAAATTAAATTTTGTCCGAGTTTTATTTTAGTAAATATATTATTATTCGTGAAAAAAGGGACTTTGGTAATTAATATTACAGTATTTTTTCTTTTTGATATTCAATTAACAAAATCAAGCATTCCCACCACCTCACATTCAATCCATTTATCTCTAAAATCATAAGAATGGCAGTTTTTTGTATTAGTGTTTCCGCAATGACAGGGAACATCTATCGCACGTAAAGATATGAAAATTTTGATGAGGATAGTCCAAGGCTGGACCGAAGTCATGTGTGGCTGAAGTTTTTTACGTTTTGATAATCAGCCAATATATTAATCCGCACTGAAAATTGATCATAAAGACATCGTTTTTCTCAAAATGGCGCGCGGGGGCAGTTTCGGGAGTCGCAAGTCGGAAAAGATAGCTTGCCCAAATTGTGATATATTTTTCGAGATTCTAGACACCCGCGTTAGCTTACAATTCAAAATACGGAAAATCTCCCTCACAATTGATTTAGTTTAAGATATTTTCTTAAAAACAAACATTTAGATCTTCTTAATGATTTAATTTCTTTTTTGAAAACCGAAGAGTGTGCAATAAGAAACGTTAAATGTGGGAGGAGATCTATAACTCTCGGCTGACGCCCTTGCAGTCCTAAAACTACAATAGCCCGAAGGCTACCTGAAAGCCAGTTCTGCAACCCACACATTCTAGATTCTTTTGCCATGTCTCGTCAGTTTTCAAAAAATTGGAAAAATTATATAACAAAAAATTAAATTTTGTCCGATTTTTATTTTAGTAAATATATTATTATTCGTTAAAGAAGGGACTTTGGTAATTAACATTACAGTATTTTTTCTTTTTGATATTTAATTAACAAAATCAAGCATTCCCACCACCTCACATTCAATCCATTTATCTCTAAAATCATAAGAATGGCAGTTTTTTGTATTAGTGTTTCCGCAATGACAGGGAACATCTATCGCACGTAAAGATATGAAAATTTTGATGAGAATAGTCCAAGGCTGGTCCGAAGTCATGTGTGGCTGAAGTTTTTTACGTTTTGATAATCAGCCAATATATTAATCCGCACTGAAAATTGATCATAAAGACACCGTTTTTCTCAAAATGGCGCGCGGGGGCAGTTTCGGGAATCGCAAGTCGGAAAAGATAGCTTGCCCAAATTGTGATATATTTTTCGAGATTCTAGACACCCGCGTTAGCTTACAATTCAAAATACGGAAAATCTCCCTCACAATTGATTTAGTTTAAGATATTTTCTTAAAAACAAACATTTAGATCTTTTTAATGATTTAATTTCTTTTTTAAAAACCGAAGAGTGTGCAATAAGAAACGTTAAATGTGGAAGGAGATCTATAACTCTCGGCTGACGCCCTTGCAGTCCTAAAACTACAATAGCCCGAAGGCTACCTGAAAGCCAGTTCTGCAACCCACACATTCTAGATTCTTTTGCCATGTCTCGTCAGTTTTCAAAAAATTGGAAAAATTATATAACAAAAAATTAAATTTTGTCCGAGTTTTATTTTAGTAAATATATTATTATTCGTGAAAAAAGGGAATTTGGTAATTAATATTACAGTATTTTTTCTTTTTGATATTCAATTAACAAAATCAAGCATTCCCACCACCTCACATTCAATCCATTTATCTCTAAAATCATAAGAATGGCAGTTTTTTGTATTAGTGTTTCCGCAATGACAGGGAACATCTATCGCACGTAAAGATATGAAAATTTTGATGAGAATAGTCCAAGGCTGGTCCGAAGTCATGTGTGGCTGAAGTTTTTTACGTTTTGATAATCAGCCAATATATTAATCCGCACTGAAAATTGATCATAAAGACATCGTTTTTCTCAAAATGGCGCGCGGGGGCAGTTTCGGGAATCGCAAGTCGGAAAAGATAGCTTGCCCAAATTGTGATATATTTTTCGAGATTCTAGACACCCGCGTTAGCTTACAATTCAAAATACGGAAAATCTCCCTCACAATTGATTTAGTTTAAGATATTTTCTTAAAAACAAACATTTAGATCTTTTTAATGATTTAATTTCTTTTTTGAAAACCGAAGAGTGTGCAATAAGAAACGTTAAATGTGGGAGGAGATCTATAACTCTCGGCTGACGCCCTTGCAGTCCTAAAACTACAATAGCCCGAAGGCTACCTGAAAGCCAGTTCTGCAACCCACACATTCTAGATTCTTTTGCCATGTCTCGTCAGTTTTCAAAAAATTGGAAAAATTATATAACAAAAAATTAAATTTTGTCCGAGTTTTATTTTAGTAAATATATTATTATTCGTGAAAGAAGGGACTTTGGTAATTAACATTACAGTATTTTTTCTTTTTGATATTTAGTTAACAAAATCAAGCATTCCCACCACCTCACATTCAATCCATTTATCTCTAAAATCATAAGAATGGCAGTTTTTTGCATTAGTGTTTCCGCAATGACAGGGAACATCTATCGCACGTAAAGATATGAAAATTTTGATGAGGATAGTCCAAGGCTGGTCCGAAGTCATGTGTGGCTGAAGTTTTTTACGTTTCGATAATCAGCCAATATATTAATCCGCACTGAAAATTGATCATAAAGACATCGTTTTTCTCAAAATGGCGCGCGGGGGCAGTTTCGGGAATCGCAAGTCGGAAAAGATAGTTGCCCAAATTGTGATATATTTTTCGAGATTCTAGACACCCGCTTTAGCTTACAATTCAAAATACGGAAAATCTCCCTCACAATTGATTTAGTTTAAGATATTTTCTTAAAACCAAACATTTAGATCTTTTTAATGATTTAATTTCTTTTTTGAAAACCGAAGAGTGTGCAATAAGAAACGTTAAATGTGGGAGGAGATCTATAACTCTCGGCTGACGCCCTTGCAGTCCTAAAACTACAATAGCCCGAAGGCTACCTGAAAGCCAGTTCTGCAACCCACACATTCTAGATTCTTTTGCTATGTCTCGTCAGTTTTCAAAAAATTGGAAAAATTATATAAAAAAAAATTAAATTTTGTCCGAGTTTTATTTTAGTAAATATATTATTATTCGTGAAAGAAGGGACTTTGGTAATTAACATTACAGTATTTTTTCTTTTTGATATTTAATTAACAAAATCAAGCATTCCCACCACCTCACATTCAATCCATTTATCTCTAAAATCATAAGAATGGCAGTTTTTTGTATTAGTGTTTCCGCAATGACAGGGAACATCTATCGCACGTAAAGATATGAAAATTTTGATGAGAATAGTCCAAGGCTGGTCTGAAGTCATGTGTGGCTGAAGTTTTTTACGTTTTGATAATCAGCCAATATATTAATCCGCACTGAAAATTGATCATAAAGACATCGTTTTTCTCAAAATGGCGCGCGGGGGCAGTTTCGGGAATCGCAAGTCGGAAAAGATAGCTTGCCCAAAATGTGATATATTTTTCGAGATTCTAGACACCCGCGTTTGCTTACAATTCAAAATACGGAAAATCTCCCTCACAATTGATTTAGTTTAAGATATTTTTCTTAAAAACAAACATTTAGATCTTTTTAATGATTTAATTTCTTTTTTAAAAACCGAAGAGTGTGCAATAAGAAACGTTAAATGTGGGAGGAGATCTATAACTCTCGGCTGACGCCCTTGCAGTCCTAAAACTACAATAGCCCGAAGGCTACCTGAAAGCCAGTTCTGCAACCCACACATTCTAGATTCTTTTGCCATGTCTCGTCAGTTTTCAAAAAATTGGAAAAATTATATAACAAAAAATTAAATTTTGTCCGAGTTTTATTTTAGTAAATATATTATTATTCGTGAAAAAAGGGACTTTGGTAATTAATATTACAGTATTTTTTCTTTTTGATATTCAATTAACAAAATCAAGCATTCCCACCACCTCACATTCAATCCATTTATCTCTAAAATCATAAGAATGGCAGTTTTTTGTATTAGTGTTTCCGCAATGATAGGGAACATCTATCGCACGTAAAGATATGAAAATTTTGATGAGGATAGTCCAAGGCTGGTCCGAAGTCATGTGTGGCTGAAGTTTTTTACGTTTTGATAATCAGCCAATATATTAATCCGCACTGAAAATTGATCATAAAGACATCGTTTTTCTCAAAATGGCGCGCGGGGGCAGTTTCGGGAATCGCAAGTCGGAAAAGATAGCTTGCCCAAATTGTGATATATTTTTCGAGATTCTAGACACCCGCGATAGCTTACAATTCAAAATACGGAAAATCTCCCTCACAACTGATTTAGTTTAAGATATTTTCTTAAAAACAAACATTTAGATCTTTTTAATAATTTAATTTCTTTTTTGAAAACCGAAGAGTGTGCAATAAGAAACGTTAAATGTGGGAGGAGATCTATAACTCTCGGCTGACGCCCTTGCAGTCCTAAAACTACAATAGCCCGAAGGCTACCTGAAAGCCAGTTCTGCAACCCACACATTCTAGATTCTTTTGCCATGTCTCGTCAGTTTTCAAAAAATTGGAAAAATTATATAACAAAAATTAAATTTTGTCGGAGTTTTATTTTAGTAAATATATTATTATTCGTGAAAGAAGGGACTTTGGTAATTAA
>CAWVPG010000255.1:0-37328 GCA_963931845.1 Maratus michaelseni | reverse complement strand
GGGAAATTGATTTTAGACCCGATTTAGGCCTAAAAATAGCCTTTCTATATACATATATAGCCCCTAGATGCCTTTCCGACCCAAAAAATTGGTAAAATCCCCGAAAATCGGCAACTTCCGGTGGTTACCGAAATCGGCTCAAATATCGTCTGCTTCAGGGAAATTGATTTTAGACCCGATTTAGGCCTAAAAATAGCCTTTCTATATACATATATAGCCCCTAGATGCCTTTCCGACCCAAAAAATTGGTAAAATCCCCGAAAATCGGCAACTTCCGGTGGTTACCGAAATCGGCTCAAATATCGTCTGCTTCATGGGAAATTGATTTTAGACCCGATTTAGGCCTAAAAATAGCCTTTCTATATACATATATAGCCCCTAGATGCCTTTCCGACCCAAAAAATTGGTAAAATCCCCGAAAATCGGCAACTTCCGGTGGTTACCGAAATCGGCTCAAATATCGTCTGCTTCAGGGAAATTGATTTTAGACCCGATTTAGGCCTAAAAATAGCCTTTCTATATACATATATAGCCCCTAGATGCCTTTCCGACCCAAAAAATTGGTAAAATCCCCGAAAATCGGCAACTTCCGGTGGTTACCGAAATCGGCTCAAATATCGTCTGCTTCAGGGAAATTGATTTTAGACCCGATTTAGGCCTAAAAATAGCCTTTCTATATACATATATAGCCCCTAGATGCCTTTCCGACCCAAAAAATTGGTAAAATCCCCGAAAATCGGCAACTTCCGGTGGTTACCGAAATCGGCTCAAATATCGTCTGCTTCAGGGAAATTGATTTTAGACCCGATTTAGGCCTAAAAATAGCCTTTCTATATACATATATAGCCCCTAGATGCCTTTCCGACCCAAAAAATTGGTAAAATCCCCGAAAATCGGCAACTTCCGGTGGTTACCGAAATCGGCTCAAATATCGTCTGCTTCAGGGAAATTGATTTTAGACCCGATTTAGGCCTAAAAATAGCCTTTCTATATACATATATAGCCCCTAGATGCCTTTCCGACCCAAAAAATTGGTAAAATCCCCGAAAATCGGCAACTTCCGGTGGTTACCGAAATCGGCTCAAATATCGTCTGCTTCAGGGAAATTGATTTTAGACCCGATTTAGGCCTAAAAATAGCCTTTCTATATACATATATAGCCCCTAGATGCCTTTCCGACCCAAAAAATTGGTAAAATCCCCGAAAATCGGCAACTTCCGGTGGTTACCGAAATCGGCTCAAATATCGTCTGCTTCAGGGAAATTGATTTTAGACCCGATTTAGGCCTAAAAATAGCCTTTCTATATACATATATAGCCCCTAGATGCCTTTCCGACCCAAAAAATTGGTAAAATCCCCGAAAATCGGCAACTTCCGGTGGTTACCGAAATCGGCTCAAATATCGTCTGCTTCAGGGAAATTGATTTTAGACCCGATTTAGGCCTAAAAATAGCCTTTCTATATACATATATAGCCCCTAGATGCCTTTCCGACCCAAAAAATTGGTAAAATCCCCGAAAATCGGCAACTTCCGGTGGTTACCGAAATCGGCTCAAATATCGTCTGCTTCAGGGAAATTGATTTTAGACCCGATTTAGGCCTAAAAATAGCCTTTCTATATACATATATAGCCCCTAGATGCCTTTCCGACCCAAAAAATTGGTAAAATCCCCGAAAATCGGCAACTTCCGGTGGTTACCGAAATCGGCTCAAATATCGTCTGCTTCAGGGAAATTGATTTTAGACCCGATTTAGGCCTAAAAATAGCCTTTCTATATACATATATAGCCCCTAGATGCCTTTCCGACCCAAAAAATTGGTAAAATCCCCGAAAATCGGCAACTTCCGGTGGTTACCGAAATCGGCTCAAATATCGTCTGCTTCAGGGAAATTGATTTTAGACCCGATTTAGGCCTAAAAATAGCCTTTCTATATACATATATAGCCCCTAGATGCCTTTCCGACCCAAAAAATTGGTAAAATCCCCGAAAATCGGCAACTTCCGGTGGTTACCGAAATCGGCTCAAATATCGTCTGCTTCAGGGAAATTGATTTTAGACCCGATTTAGGCCTAAAAATAGCCTTTCTATATACATATATAGCCCCTAGATGCCTTTCCGACCCAAAAAATTGGTAAAATCCCCGAAAATCGGCAACTTCCGGTGGTTACCGAAATCGGCTCAAATATCGTCTGCTTCAGGGAAATTGATTTTAGACCCGATTTAGGCCTAAAAATAGCCTTTCTATATACATATATAGCCCCTAGATGCCTTTCCGACCCAAAAAATTGGTAAAATCCCCGAAAATCGGCAACTTCCGGTGGTTACCGAAATCGGCTCAAATATCGTCTGCTTCAGGGAAATTGATTTTAGACCCGATTTAGGCCTAAAAATAGCCTTTCTATATACATATATAGCCCCTAGATGCCTTTCCGACCCAAAAAATTGGTAAAATCCCCGAAAATCGGCAACTTCCGGTGGTTACCGAAATCGGCTCAAATATCGTCTGCTTCAGGGAAATTGATTTTAGACCCGATTTAGGCCTAAAAATAGCCTTTCTATATACATATATAGCCCCTAGATGCCTTTCCGACCCAAAAAATTGGTAAAATCCCCGAAAATCGGCAACTTCCGGTGGTTACCGAAATCGGCTCAAATATCGTCTGCTTCAGGGAAATTGATTTTAGACCCGATTTAGGCCTAAAAATAGCCTTTCTATATACATATATAGCCCCTAGATGCCTTTCCGACCCAAAAAATTGGTAAAATCCCCGAAAATCGGCAACTTCCGGTGGTTACCGAAATCGGCTCAAATATCGTCTGCTTCAGGGAAATTGATTTTAGACCCGATTTAGGCCTAAAAATAGCCTTTCTATATACATATATAGCCCCTAGATGCCTTTCCGACCCAAAAAATTGGTAAAATCCCCGAAAATCGGCAACTTCCGGTGGTTACCGAAATCGGCTCAAATATCGTCTGCTTCAGGGAAATTGATTTTAGACCCGATTTAGGCCTAAAAATAGCCTTTCTATATACATATATAGCCCCTAGATGCCTTTCCGACCCAAAAAATTGGTAAAATCCCCGAAAATCGGCAACTTCCGGTGGTTACCGAAATCGGCTCAAATATCGTCTGCTTCAGGGAAATTGATTTTAGACCCGATTTAGGCCTAAAAATAGCCTTTCTATATACATATATAGCCCCTAGATGCCTTTCCGACCCAAAAAATTGGTAAAATCCCCGAAAATCGGCAACTTCCGGTGGTTACCGAAATCGGCTCAAATATCGTCTGCTTCAGGGAAATTGATTTTAGACCCGATTTAGGCCTAAAAATAGCCTTTCTATATACATATATAGCCCCTAGATGCCTTTCCGACCCAAAAAATTGGTAAAATCCCCGAAAATCGGCAACTTCCGGTGGTTACCGAAATCGGCTCAAATATCGTCTGCTTCAGGGAAATTGATTTTAGACCCGATTTAGGCCTAAAAATAGCCTTTCTATATACATATATAGCCCCTAGATGCCTTTCCGACCCAAAAAATTGGTAAAATCCCCGAAAATCGGCAACTTCCGGTGGTTACCGAAATCGGCTCAAATATCGTCTGCTTCAGGGAAATTGATTTTAGACCCGATTTAGGCCTAAAAATAGCCTTTCTATATACATATATAGCCCCTAGATGCCTTTCCGACCCAAAAAATTGGTAAAATCCCCGAAAATCGGCAACTTCCGGTGGTTACCGAAATCGGCTCAAATATCGTCTGCTTCAGGGAAATTGATTTTAGACCCGATTTAGGCCTAAAAATAGCCTTTCTATATACATATATAGCCCCTAGATGCCTTTCCGACCCAAAAAATTGGTAAAATCCCCGAAAATCGGCAACTTCCGGTGGTTACCGAAATCGGCTCAAATATCGTCTGCTTCAGGGAAATTGATTTTAGACCCGATTTAGGCCTAAAAATAGCCTTTCTATATACATATATAGCCCCTAGATGCCTTTCCGACCCAAAAAATTGGTAAAATCCCCGAAAATCGGCAACTTCCGGTGGTTACCGAAATCGGCTCAAATATCGTCTGCTTCAGGGAAATTGATTTTAGACCCGATTTAGGCCTAAAAATAGCCTTTCTATATACATATATAGCCCCTAGATGCCTTTCCGACCCAAAAAATTGGTAAAATCCCCGAAAATCGGCAACTTCCGGTGGTTACCGAAATCGGCTCAAATATCGTCTGCTTCAGGGAAATTGATTTTAGACCCGATTTAGGCCTAAAAATAGCCTTTCTATATACATATATAGCCCCTAGATGCCTTTCCGACCCAAAAAATTGGTAAAATCCCCGAAAATCGGCAACTTCCGGTGGTTACCGAAATCGGCTCAAATATCGTCTGCTTCAGGGAAATTGATTTTAGACCCGATTTAGGCCTAAAAATAGCCTTTCTATATACATATATAGCCCCTAGATGCCTTTCCGACCCAAAAAATTGGTAAAATCCCCGAAAATCGGCAACTTCCGGTGGTTACCGAAATCGGCTCAAATATCGTCTGCTTCAGGGAAATTGATTTTAGACCCGATTTAGGCCTAAAAATAGCCTTTCTATATACATATATAGCCCCTAGATGCCTTTCCGACCCAAAAAATTGGTAAAATCCCCGAAAATCGGCAACTTCCGGTGGTTACCGAAATCGGCTCAAATATCGTCTGCTTCAGGGAAATTGATTTTAGACCCGATTTAGGCCTAAAAATAGCCTTTCTATATACATATATAGCCCCTAGATGCCTTTCCGACCCAAAAAATTGGTAAAATCCCCGAAAATCGGCAACTTCCGGTGGTTACCGAAATCGGCTCAAATATCGTCTGCTTCAGGGAAATTGATTTTAGACCCGATTTAGGCCTAAAAATAGCCTTTCTATATACATATATAGCCCCTAGATGCCTTTCCGACCCAAAAAATTGGTAAAATCCCCGAAAATCGGCAACTTCCGGTGGTTACCGAAATCGGCTCAAATATCGTCTGCTTCAGGGAAATTGATTTTAGACCCGATTTAGGCCTAAAAATAGCCTTTCTATATACATATATAGCCCCTAGATGCCTTTCCGACCCAAAAAATTGGTAAAATCCCCGAAAATCGGCAACTTCCGGTGGTTACCGAAATCGGCTCAAATATCGTCTGCTTCAGGGAAATTGATTTTAGACCCGATTTAGGCCTAAAAATAGCCTTTCTATATACATATATAGCCCCTAGATGCCTTTCCGACCCAAAAAATTGGTAAAATCCCCGAAAATCGGCAACTTCCGGTGGTTACCGAAATCGGCTCAAATATCGTCTGCTTCAGGGAAATTGATTTTAGACCCGATTTAGGCCTAAAAATAGCCTTTCTATATACATATATAGCCCCTAGATGCCTTTCCGACCCAAAAAATTGGTAAAATCCCCGAAAATCGGCAACTTCCGGTGGTTACCGAAATCGGCTCAAATATCGTCTGCTTCAGGGAAATTGATTTTAGACCCGATTTAGGCCTAAAAATAGCCTTTCTATATACATATATAGCCCCTAGATGCCTTTCCGACCCAAAAAATTGGTAAAATCCCCGAAAATCGGCAACTTCCGGTGGTTACCGAAATCGGCTCAAATATCGTCTGCTTCAGGGAAATTGATTTTAGACCCGATTTAGGCCTAAAAATAGCCTTTCTATATACATATATAGCCCCTAGATGCCTTTCCGACCCAAAAAATTGGTAAAATCCCCGAAAATCGGCAACTTCCGGTGGTTACCGAAATCGGCTCAAATATCGTCTGCTTCAGGGAAATTGATTTTAGACCCGATTTAGGCCTAAAAATAGCCTTTCTATATACATATATAGCCCCTAGATGCCTTTCCGACCCAAAAAATTGGTAAAATCCCCGAAAATCGGCAACTTCCGGTGGTTACCGAAATCGGCTCAAATATCGTCTGCTTCAGGGAAATTGATTTTAGACCCGATTTAGGCCTAAAAATAGCCTTTCTATATACATATATAGCCCCTAGATGCCTTTCCGACCCAAAAAATTGGTAAAATCCCCGAAAATCGGCAACTTCCGGTGGTTACCGAAATCGGCTCAAATATCGTCTGCTTCAGGGAAATTGATTTTAGACCCGATTTAGGCCTAAAAATAGCCTTTCTATATACATATATAGCCCCTAGATGCCTTTCCGACCCAAAAAATTGGTAAAATCCCCGAAAATCGGCAACTTCCGGTGGTTACCGAAATCGGCTCAAATATCGTCTGCTTCAGGGAAATTGATTTTAGACCCGATTTAGGCCTAAAAATAGCCTTTCTATATACATATATAGCCCCTAGATGCCTTTCCGACCCAAAAAATTGGTAAAATCCCCGAAAATCGGCAACTTCCGGTGGTTACCGAAATCGGCTCAAATATCGTCTGCTTCAGGGAAATTGATTTTAGACCCGATTTAGGCCTAAAAATAGCCTTTCTATATACATATATAGCCCCTAGATGCCTTTCCGACCCAAAAAATTGGTAAAATCCCCGAAAATCGGCAACTTCCGGTGGTTACCGAAATCGGCTCAAATATCGTCTGCTTCAGGGAAATTGATTTTAGACCCGATTTAGGCCTAAAAATAGCCTTTCTATATACATATATAGCCCCTAGATGCCTTTCCGACCCAAAAAATTGGTAAAATCCCCGAAAATCGGCAACTTCCGGTGGTTACCGAAATCGGCTCAAATATCGTCTGCTTCAGGGAAATTGATTTTAGACCCGATTTAGGCCTAAAAATAGCCTTTCTATATACATATATAGCCCCTAGATGCCTTTCCGACCCAAAAAATTGGTAAAATCCCCGAAAATCGGCAACTTCCGGTGGTTACCGAAATCGGCTCAAATATCGTCTGCTTCAGGGAAATTGATTTTAGACCCGATTTAGGCCTAAAAATAGCCTTTCTATATACATATATAGCCCCTAGATGCCTTTCCGACCCAAAAAATTGGTAAAATCCCCGAAAATCGGCAACTTCCGGTGGTTACCGAAATCGGCTCAAATATCGTCTGCTTCAGGGAAATTGATTTTAGACCCGATTTAGGCCTAAAAATAGCCTTTCTATATACATATATAGCCCCTAGATGCCTTTCCGACCCAAAAAATTGGTAAAATCCCCGAAAATCGGCAACTTCCGGTGGTTACCGAAATCGGCTCAAATATCGTCTGCTTCAGGGAAATTGATTTTAGACCCGATTTAGGCCTAAAAATAGCCTTTCTATATACATATATAGCCCCTAGATGCCTTTCCGACCCAAAAAATTGGTAAAATCCCCGAAAATCGGCAACTTCCGGTGGTTACCGAAATCGGCTCAAATATCGTCTGCTTCAGGGAAATTGATTTTAGACCCGATTTAGGCCTAAAAATAGCCTTTCTATATACATATATAGCCCCTAGATGCCTTTCCGACCCAAAAAATTGGTAAAATCCCCGAAAATCGGCAACTTCCGGTGGTTACCGAAATCGGCTCAAATATCGTCTGCTTCAGGGAAATTGATTTTAGACCCGATTTAGGCCTAAAAATAGCCTTTCTATATACATATATAGCCCCTAGATGCCTTTCCGACCCAAAAAATTGGTAAAATCCCCGAAAATCGGCAACTTCCGGTGGTTACCGAAATCGGCTCAAATATCGTCTGCTTCAGGGAAATTGATTTTAGACCCGATTTAGGCCTAAAAATAGCCTTTCTATATACATATATAGCCCCTAGATGCCTTTCCGACCCAAAAAATTGGTAAAATCCCCGAAAATCGGCAACTTCCGGTGGTTACCGAAATCGGCTCAAATATCGTCTGCTTCAGGGAAATTGATTTTAGACCCGATTTAGGCCTAAAAATAGCCTTTCTATATACATATATAGCCCCTAGATGCCTTTCCGACCCAAAAAATTGGTAAAATCCCCGAAAATCGGCAACTTCCGGTGGTTACCGAAATCGGCTCAAATATCGTCTGCTTCAGGGAAATTGATTTTAGACCCGATTTAGGCCTAAAAATAGCCTTTCTATATACATATATAGCCCCTAGATGCCTTTCCGACCCAAAAAATTGGTAAAATCCCCGAAAATCGGCAACTTCCGGTGGTTACCGAAATCGGCTCAAATATCGTCTGCTTCAGGGAAATTGATTTTAGACCCGATTTAGGCCTAAAAATAGCCTTTCTATATACATATATAGCCCCTAGATGCCTTTCCGACCCAAAAAATTGGTAAAATCCCCGAAAATCGGCAACTTCCGGTGGTTACCGAAATCGGCTCAAATATCGTCTGCTTCAGGGAAATTGATTTTAGACCCGATTTAGGCCTAAAAATAGCCTTTCTATATACATATATAGCCCCTAGATGCCTTTCCGACCCAAAAAATTGGTAAAATCCCCGAAAATCGGCAACTTCCGGTGGTTACCGAAATCGGCTCAAATATCGTCTGCTTCAGGGAAATTGATTTTAGACCCGATTTAGGCCTAAAAATAGCCTTTCTATATACATATATAGCCCCTAGATGCCTTTCCGACCCAAAAAATTGGTAAAATCCCCGAAAATCGGCAACTTCCGGTGGTTACCGAAATCGGCTCAAATATCGTCTGCTTCAGGGAAATTGATTTTAGACCCGATTTAGGCCTAAAAATAGCCTTTCTATATACATATATAGCCCCTAGATGCCTTTCCGACCCAAAAAATTGGTAAAATCCCCGAAAATCGGCAACTTCCGGTGGTTACCGAAATCGGCTCAAATATCGTCTGCTTCAGGGAAATTGATTTTAGACCCGATTTAGGCCTAAAAATAGCCTTTCTATATACATATATAGCCCCTAGATGCCTTTCCGACCCAAAAAATTGGTAAAATCCCCGAAAATCGGCAACTTCCGGTGGTTACCGAAATCGGCTCAAATATCGTCTGCTTCAGGGAAATTGATTTTAGACCCGATTTAGGCCTAAAAATAGCCTTTCTATATACATATATAGCCCCTAGATGCCTTTCCGACCCAAAAAATTGGTAAAATCCCCGAAAATCGGCAACTTCCGGTGGTTACCGAAATCGGCTCAAATATCGTCTGCTTCAGGGAAATTGATTTTAGACCCGATTTAGGCCTAAAAATAGCCTTTCTATATACATATATAGCCCCTAGATGCCTTTCCGACCCAAAAAATTGGTAAAATCCCCGAAAATCGGCAACTTCCGGTGGTTACCGAAATCGGCTCAAATATCGTCTGCTTCAGGGAAATTGATTTTAGACCCGATTTAGGCCTAAAAATAGCCTTTCTATATACATATATAGCCCCTAGATGCCTTTCCGACCCAAAAAATTGGTAAAATCCCCGAAAATCGGCAACTTCCGGTGGTTACCGAAATCGGCTCAAATATCGTCTGCTTCAGGGAAATTGATTTTAGACCCGATTTAGGCCTAAAAATAGCCTTTCTATATACATATATAGCCCCTAGATGCCTTTCCGACCCAAAAAATTGGTAAAATCCCCGAAAATCGGCAACTTCCGGTGGTTACCGAAATCGGCTCAAATATCGTCTGCTTCAGGGAAATTGATTTTAGACCCGATTTAGGCCTAAAAATAGCCTTTCTATATACATATATAGCCCCTAGATGCCTTTCCGACCCAAAAAATTGGTAAAATCCCCGAAAATCGGCAACTTCCGGTGGTTACCGAAATCGGCTCAAATATCGTCTGCTTCAGGGAAATTGATTTTAGACCCGATTTAGGCCTAAAAATAGCCTTTCTATATACATATATAGCCCCTAGATGCCTTTCCGACCCAAAAAATTGGTAAAATCCCCGAAAATCGGCAACTTCCGGTGGTTACCGAAATCGGCTCAAATATCGTCTGCTTCAGGGAAATTGATTTTAGACCCGATTTAGGCCTAAAAATAGCCTTTCTATATACATATATAGCCCCTAGATGCCTTTCCGACCCAAAAAATTGGTAAAATCCCCGAAAATCGGCAACTTCCGGTGGTTACCGAAATCGGCTCAAATATCGTCTGCTTCAGGGAAATTGATTTTAGACCCGATTTAGGCCTAAAAATAGCCTTTCTATATACATATATAGCCCCTAGATGCCTTTCCGACCCAAAAAATTGGTAAAATCCCCGAAAATCGGCAACTTCCGGTGGTTACCGAAATCGGCTCAAATATCGTCTGCTTCAGGGAAATTGATTTTAGACCCGATTTAGGCCTAAAAATAGCCTTTCTATATACATATATAGCCCCTAGATGCCTTTCCGACCCAAAAAATTGGTAAAATCCCCGAAAATCGGCAACTTCCGGTGGTTACCGAAATCGGCTCAAATATCGTCTGCTTCAGGGAAATTGATTTTAGACCCGATTTAGGCCTAAAAATAGCCTTTCTATATACATATATAGCCCCTAGATGCCTTTCCGACCCAAAAAATTGGTAAAATCCCCGAAAATCGGCAACTTCCGGTGGTTACCGAAATCGGCTCAAATATCGTCTGCTTCAGGGAAATTGATTTTAGACCCGATTTAGGCCTAAAAATAGCCTTTCTATATACATATATAGCCCCTAGATGCCTTTCCGACCCAAAAAATTGGTAAAATCCCCGAAAATCGGCAACTTCCGGTGGTTACCGAAATCGGCTCAAATATCGTCTGCTTCAGGGAAATTGATTTTAGACCCGATTTAGGCCTAAAAATAGCCTTTCTATATACATATATAGCCCCTAGATGCCTTTCCGACCCAAAAAATTGGTAAAATCCCCGAAAATCGGCAACTTCCGGTGGTTACCGAAATCGGCTCAAATATCGTCTGCTTCAGGGAAATTGATTTTAGACCCGATTTAGGCCTAAAAATAGCCTTTCTATATACATATATAGCCCCTAGATGCCTTTCCGACCCAAAAAATTGGTAAAATCCCCGAAAATCGGCAACTTCCGGTGGTTACCGAAATCGGCTCAAATATCGTCTGCTTCAGGGAAATTGATTTTAGACCCGATTTAGGCCTAAAAATAGCCTTTCTATATACATATATAGCCCCTAGATGCCTTTCCGACCCAAAAAATTGGTAAAATCCCCGAAAATCGGCAACTTCCGGTGGTTACCGAAATCGGCTCAAATATCGTCTGCTTCAGGGAAATTGATTTTAGACCCGATTTAGGCCTAAAAATAGCCTTTCTATATACATATATAGCCCCTAGATGCCTTTCCGACCCAAAAAATTGGTAAAATCCCCGAAAATCGGCAACTTCCGGTGGTTACCGAAATCGGCTCAAATATCGTCTGCTTCAGGGAAATTGATTTTAGACCCGATTTAGGCCTAAAAATAGCCTTTCTATATACATATATAGCCCCTAGATGCCTTTCCGACCCAAAAAATTGGTAAAATCCCCGAAAATCGGCAACTTCCGGTGGTTACCGAAACGGCTCAAATATCGTCTGCTTCAGGGAAATTGATTTTAGACCCGATTTAGGCCTAAAAATAGCCTTTCTATATACATATATAGCCCCTAGATGCCTTTCCGACCCAAAAAATTGGTAAAATCCCCGAAAATCGGCAACTTCCGGTGGTTACCGAAATCGGCTCAAATATCGTCTGCTTCAGGGAAATTGATTTTAGACCCGATTTAGGCCTAAAAATAGCCTTTCTATATACATATATAGCCCCTAGATGCCTTTCCGACCCAAAAAATTGGTAAAATCCCCGAAAATCGGCAACTTCCGGTGGTTACCGAAATCGGCTCAAATATCGTCTGCTTCAGGGAAATTGATTTTAGACCCGATTTAGGCCTAAAAATAGCCTTTCTATATACATATATAGCCCCTAGATGCCTTTCCGACCCAAAAAATTGGTAAAATCCCCGAAAATCGGCAACTTCCGGTGGTTACCGAAATCGGCTCAAATATCGTCTGCTTCAGGGAAATTGATTTTAGACCCGATTTAGGCCTAAAAATAGCCTTTCTATATACATATATAGCCCCTAGATGCCTTTCCGACCCAAAAAATTGGTAAAATCCCCGAAAATCGGCAACTTCCGGTGGTTACCGAAATCGGCTCAAATATCGTCTGCTTCAGGGAAATTGATTTTAGACCCGATTTAGGCCTAAAAATAGCCTTTCTATATACATATATAGCCCCTAGATGCCTTTCCGACCCAAAAAATTGGTAAAATCCCCGAAAATCGGCAACTTCCGGTGGTTACCGAAATCGGCTCAAATATCGTCTGCTTCAGGGAAATTGATTTTAGACCCGATTTAGGCCTAAAAATAGCCTTTCTATATACATATATAGCCCCTAGATGCCTTTCCGACCCAAAAAATTGGTAAAATCCCCGAAAATCGGCAACTTCCGGTGGTTACCGAAATCGGCTCAAATATCGTCTGCTTCAGGGAAATTGATTTTAGACCCGATTTAGGCCTAAAAATAGCCTTTCTATATACATATATAGCCCCTAGATGCCTTTCCGACCCAAAAAATTGGTAAAATCCCCGAAAATCGGCAACTTCCGGTGGTTACCGAAATCGGCTCAAATATCGTCTGCTTCAGGGAAATTGATTTTAGACCCGATTTAGGCCTAAAAATAGCCTTTCTATATACATATATAGCCCCTAGATGCCTTTCCGACCCAAAAAATTGGTAAAATCCCCGAAAATCGGCAACTTCCGGTGGTTACCGAAATCGGCTCAAATATCGTCTGCTTCAGGGAAATTGATTTTAGACCCGATTTAGGCCTAAAAATAGCCTTTCTATATACATATATAGCCCCTAGATGCCTTTCCGACCCAAAAAATTGGTAAAATCCCCGAAAATCGGCAACTTCCGGTGGTTACCGAAATCGGCTCAAATATCGTCTGCTTCAGGGAAATTGATTTTAGACCCGATTTAGGCCTAAAAATAGCCTTTCTATATACATATATAGCCCCTAGATGCCTTTCCGACCCAAAAAATTGGTAAAATCCCCGAAAATCGGCAACTTCCGGTGGTTACCGAAATCGGCTCAAATATCGTCTGCTTCAGGGAAATTGATTTTAGACCCGATTTAGGCCTAAAAATAGCCTTTCTATATACATATATAGCCCCTAGATGCCTTTCCGACCCAAAAAATTGGTAAAATCCCCGAAAATCGGCAACTTCCGGTGGTTACCGAAATCGGCTCAAATATCGTCTGCTTCAGGGAAATTGATTTTAGACCCGATTTAGGCCTAAAAATAGCCTTTCTATATACATATATAGCCCCTAGATGCCTTTCCGACCCAAAAAATTGGTAAAATCCCCGAAAATCGGCAACTTCCGGTGGTTACCGAAATCGGCTCAAATATCGTCTGCTTCAGGGAAATTGATTTTAGACCCGATTTAGGCCTAAAAATAGCCTTTCTATATACATATATAGCCCCTAGATGCCTTTCCGACCCAAAAAATTGGTAAAATCCCCGAAAATCGGCAACTTCCGGTGGTTACCGAAATCGGCTCAAATATCGTCTGCTTCAGGGAAATTGATTTTAGACCCGATTTAGGCCTAAAAATAGCCTTTCTATATACATATATAGCCCCTAGATGCCTTTCCGACCCAAAAAATTGGTAAAATCCCCGAAAATCGGCAACTTCCGGTGGTTACCGAAATCGGCTCAAATATCGTCTGCTTCAGGGAAATTGATTTTAGACCCGATTTAGGCCTAAAAATAGCCTTTCTATATACATATATAGCCCCTAGATGCCTTTCCGACCCAAAAAATTGGTAAAATCCCCGAAAATCGGCAACTTCCGGTGGTTACCGAAATCGGCTCAAATATCGTCTGCTTCAGGGAAATTGATTTTAGACCCGATTTAGGCCTAAAAATAGCCTTTCTATATACATATATAGCCCCTAGATGCCTTTCCGACCCAAAAAATTGGTAAAATCCCCGAAAATCGGCAACTTCCGGTGGTTACCGAAATCGGCTCAAATATCGTCTGCTTCAGGGAAATTGATTTTAGACCCGATTTAGGCCTAAAAATAGCCTTTCTATATACATATATAGCCCCTAGATGCCTTTCCGACCCAAAAAATTGGTAAAATCCCCGAAAATCGGCAACTTCCGGTGGTTACCGAAATCGGCTCAAATATCGTCTGCTTCAGGGAAATTGATTTTAGACCCGATTTAGGCCTAAAAATAGCCTTTCTATATACATATATAGCCCCTAGATGCCTTTCCGACCCAAAAAATTGGTAAAATCCCCGAAAATCGGCAACTTCCGGTGGTTACCGAAATCGGCTCAAATATCGTCTGCTTCAGGGAAATTGATTTTAGACCCGATTTAGGCCTAAAAATAGCCTTTCTATATACATATATAGCCCCTAGATGCCTTTCCGACCCAAAAAATTGGTAAAATCCCCGAAAATCGGCAACTTCCGGTGGTTACCGAAATCGGCTCAAATATCGTCTGCTTCAGGGAAATTGATTTTAGACCCGATTTAGGCCTAAAAATAGCCTTTCTATATACATATATAGCCCCTAGATGCCTTTCCGACCCAAAAAATTGGTAAAATCCCCGAAAATCGGCAACTTCCGGTGGTTACCGAAATCGGCTCAAATATCGTCTGCTTCAGGGAAATTGATTTTAGACCCGATTTAGGCCTAAAAATAGCCTTTCTATATACATATATAGCCCCTAGATGCCTTTCCGACCCAAAAAATTGGTAAAATCCCCGAAAATCGGCAACTTCCGGTGGTTACCGAAATCGGCTCAAATATCGTCTGCTTCAGGGAAATTGATTTTAGACCCGATTTAGGCCTAAAAATAGCCTTTCTATATACATATATAGCCCCTAGATGCCTTTCCGACCCAAAAAATTGGTAAAATCCCCGAAAATCGGCAACTTCCGGTGGTTACCGAAATCGGCTCAAATATCGTCTGCTTCAGGGAAATTGATTTTAGACCCGATTTAGGCCTAAAAATAGCCTTTCTATATACATATATAGCCCCTAGATGCCTTTCCGACCCAAAAAATTGGTAAAATCCCCGAAAATCGGCAACTTCCGGTGGTTACCGAAATCGGCTCAAATATCGTCTGCTTCAGGGAAATTGATTTTAGACCCGATTTAGGCCTAAAAATAGCCTTTCTATATACATATATAGCCCCTAGATGCCTTTCCGACCCAAAAAATTGGTAAAATCCCCGAAAATCGGCAACTTCCGGTGGTTACCGAAATCGGCTCAAATATCGTCTGCTTCAGGGAAATTGATTTTAGACCCGATTTAGGCCTAAAAATAGCCTTTCTATATACATATATAGCCCCTAGATGCCTTTCCGACCCAAAAAATTGGTAAAATCCCCGAAAATCGGCAACTTCCGGTGGTTACCGAAATCGGCTCAAATATCGTCTGCTTCAGGGAAATTGATTTTAGACCCGATTTAGGCCTAAAAATAGCCTTTCTATATACATATATAGCCCCTAGATGCCTTTCCGACCCAAAAAATTGGTAAAATCCCCGAAAATCGGCAACTTCCGGTGGTTACCGAAATCGGCTCAAATATCGTCTGCTTCAGGGAAATTGATTTTAGACCCGATTTAGGCCTAAAAATAGCCTTTCTATATACATATATAGCCCCTAGATGCCTTTCCGACCCAAAAAATTGGTAAAATCCCCGAAAATCGGCAACTTCCGGTGGTTACCGAAATCGGCTCAAATATCGTCTGCTTCAGGGAAATTGATTTTAGACCCGATTTAGGCCTAAAAATAGCCTTTCTATATACATATATAGCCCCTAGATGCCTTTCCGACCCAAAAAATTGGTAAAATCCCCGAAAATCGGCAACTTCCGGTGGTTACCGAAATCGGCTCAAATATCGTCTGCTTCAGGGAAATTGATTTTAGACCCGATTTAGGCCTAAAAATAGCCTTTCTATATACATATATAGCCCCTAGATGCCTTTCCGACCCAAAAAATTGGTAAAATCCCCGAAAATCGGCAACTTCCGGTGGTTACCGAAATCGGCTCAAATATCGTCTGCTTCAGGGAAATTGATTTTAGACCCGATTTAGGCCTAAAAATAGCCTTTCTATATACATATATAGCCCCTAGATGCCTTTCCGACCCAAAAAATTGGTAAAATCCCCGAAAATCGGCAACTTCCGGTGGTTACCGAAATCGGCTCAAATATCGTCTGCTTCAGGGAAATTGATTTTAGACCCGATTTAGGCCTAAAAATAGCCTTTCTATATACATATATAGCCCCTAGATGCCTTTCCGACCCAAAAAATTGGTAAAATCCCCGAAAATCGGCAACTTCCGGTGGTTACCGAAATCGGCTCAAATCTCGTCTGCTTCAGGGAAATTGATTTTAGACCCGATTTAGGCCTAAAAATAGCCTTTCTATATACATATATAGCCCCTAGATGCCTTTCCGACCCAAAAAATTGGTAAAATCCCCGAAAATCGGCAACTTCCGGTGGTTACCGAAATCGGCTCAAATATCGTCTGCTTCAGGGAAATTGATTTTAGACCCGATTTAGGCCTAAAAATAGCCTTTCTATATACATATATAGCCCCTAGATGCCTTTCCGACCCAAAAAATTGGTAAAATCCCCGAAAATCGGCAACTTCCGGTGGTTACCGAAATCGGCTCAAATATCGTCTGCTTCAGGGAAATTGATTTTAGACCCGATTTAGGCCTAAAAATAGCCTTTCTATATACATATATAGCCCCTAGATGCCTTTCCGACCCAAAAAATTGGTAAAATCCCCGAAAATCGGCAACTTCCGGTGGTTACCGAAATCGGCTCAAATATCGTCTGCTTCAGGGAAATTGATTTTAGACCCGATTTAGGCCTAAAAATAGCCTTTCTATATACATATATAGCCCCTAGATGCCTTTCCGACCCAAAAAATTGGTAAAATCCCCGAAAATCGGCAACTTCCGGTGGTTACCGAAATCGGCTCAAATATCGTCTGCTTCAGGGAAATTGATTTTAGACCCGATTTAGGCCTAAAAATAGCCTTTCTATATACATATATAGCCCCTAGATGCCTTTCCGACCCAAAAAATTGGTAAAATCCCCGAAAATCGGCAACTTCCGGTGGTTACCGAAATCGGCTCAAATATCGTCTGCTTCAGGGAAATTGATTTTAGACCCGATTTAGGCCTAAAAATAGCCTTTCTATATACATATATAGCCCCTAGATGCCTTTCCGACCCAAAAAATTGGTAAAATCCCCGAAAATCGGCAACTTCCGGTGGTTACCGAAATCGGCTCAAATATCGTCTGCTTCAGGGAAATTGATTTTAGACCCGATTTAGGCCTAAAAATAGCCTTTCTATATACATATATAGCCCCTAGATGCCTTTCCGACCCAAAAAATTGGTAAAATCCCCGAAAATCGGCAACTTCCGGTGGTTACCGAAATCGGCTCAAATATCGTCTGCTTCAGGGAAATTGATTTTAGACCCGATTTAGGCCTAAAAATAGCCTTTCTATATACATATATAGCCCCTAGATGCCTTTCCGACCCAAAAAATTGGTAAAATCCCCGAAAATCGGCAACTTCCGGTGGTTACCGAAATCGGCTCAAATATCGTCTGCTTCAGGGAAATTGATTTTAGACCCGATTTAGGCCTAAAAATAGCCTTTCTATATACATATATAGCCCCTAGATGCCTTTCCGACCCAAAAAATTGGTAAAATCCCCGAAAATCGGCAACTTCCGGTGGTTACCGAAATCGGCTCAAATATCGTCTGCTTCAGGGAAATTGATTTTAGACCCGATTTAGGCCTAAAAATAGCCTTTCTATATACATATATAGCCCCTAGATGCCTTTCCGACCCAAAAAATTGGTAAAATCCCCGAAAATCGGCAACTTCCGGTGGTTACCGAAATCGGCTCAAATATCGTCTGCTTCAGGGAAATTGATTTTAGACCCGATTTAGGCCTAAAAATAGCCTTTCTATATACATATATAGCCCCTAGATGCCTTTCCGACCCAAAAAATTGGTAAAATCCCCGAAAATCGGCAACTTCCGGTGGTTACCGAAATCGGCTCAAATATCGTCTGCTTCAGGGAAATTGATTTTAGACCCGATTTAGGCCTAAAAATAGCCTTTCTATATACATATATAGCCCCTAGATGCCTTTCCGACCCAAAAAATTGGTAAAATCCCCGAAAATCGGCAACTTCCGGTGGTTACCGAAATCGGCTCAAATATCGTCTGCTTCAGGGAAATTGATTTTAGACCCGATTTAGGCCTAAAAATAGCCTTTCTATATACATATATAGCCCCTAGATGCCTTTCCGACCCAAAAAATTGGTAAAATCCCCGAAAATCGGCAACTTCCGGTGGTTACCGAAATCGGCTCAAATATCGTCTGCTTCAGGGAAATTGATTTTAGACCCGATTTAGGCCTAAAAATAGCCTTTCTATATACATATATAGCCCCTAGATGCCTTTCCGACCCAAAAAATTGGTAAAATCCCCGAAAATCGGCAACTTCCGGTGGTTACCGAAATCGGCTCAAATATCGTCTGCTTCAGGGAAATTGATTTTAGACCCGATTTAGGCCTAAAAATAGCCTTTCTATATACATATATAGCCCCTAGATGCCTTTCCGACCCAAAAAATTGGTAAAATCCCCGAAAATCGGCAACTTCCGGTGGTTACCGAAATCGGCTCAAATATCGTCTGCTTCAGGGAAATTGATTTTAGACCCGATTTAGGCCTAAAAATAGCCTTTCTATATACATATATAGCCCCTAGATGCCTTTCCGACCCAAAAAATTGGTAAAATCCCCGAAAATCGGCAACTTCCGGTGGTTACCGAAATCGGCTCAAATATCGTCTGCTTCAGGGAAATTGATTTTAGACCCGATTTAGGCCTAAAAATAGCCTTTCTATATACATATATAGCCCCTAGATGCCTTTCCGACCCAAAAAATTGGTAAAATCCCCGAAAATCGGCAACTTCCGGTGGTTACCGAAATCGGCTCAAATATCGTCTGCTTCAGGGAAATTGATTTTAGACCCGATTTAGGCCTAAAAATAGCCTTTCTATATACATATATAGCCCCTAGATGCCTTTCCGACCCAAAAAATTGGTAAAATCCCCGAAAATCGGCAACTTCCGGTGGTTACCGAAATCGGCTCAAATATCGTCTGCTTCAGGGAAATTGATTTTAGACCCGATTTAGGCCTAAAAATAGCCTTTCTATATACATATATAGCCCCTAGATGCCTTTCCGACCCAAAAAATTGGTAAAATCCCCGAAAATCGGCAACTTCCGGTGGTTACCGAAATCGGCTCAAATATCGTCTGCTTCAGGGAAATTGATTTTAGACCCGATTTAGGCCTAAAAATAGCCTTTCTATATACATATATAGCCCCTAGATGCCTTTCCGACCCAAAAAATTGGTAAAATCCCCGAAAATCGGCAACTTCCGGTGGTTACCGAAATCGGCTCAAATATCGTCTGCTTCAGGGAAATTGATTTTAGACCCGATTTAGGCCTAAAAATAGCCTTTCTATATACATATATAGCCCCTAGATGCCTTTCCGACCCAAAAAATTGGTAAAATCCCCGAAAATCGGCAACTTCCGGTGGTTACCGAAATCGGCTCAAATATCGTCTGCTTCAGGGAAATTGATTTTAGACCCGATTTAGGCCTAAAAATAGCCTTTCTATATACATATATAGCCCCTAGATGCCTTTCCGACCCAAAAAATTGGTAAAATCCCCGAAAATCGGCAACTTCCGGTGGTTACCGAAATCGGCTCAAATATCGTCTGCTTCAGGGAAATTGATTTTAGACCCGATTTAGGCCTAAAAATAGCCTTTCTATATACATATATAGCCCCTAGATGCCTTTCCGACCCAAAAAATTGGTAAAATCCCCGAAAATCGGCAACTTCCGGTGGTTACCGAAATCGGCTCAAATATCGTCTGCTTCAGGGAAATTGATTTTAGACCCGATTTAGGCCTAAAAATAGCCTTTCTATATACATATATAGCCCCTAGATGCCTTTCCGACCCAAAAAATTGGTAAAATCCCCGAAAATCGGCAACTTCCGGTGGTTACCGAAATCGGCTCAAATATCGTCTGCTTCAGGGAAATTGATTTTAGACCCGATTTAGGCCTAAAAATAGCCTTTCTATATACATATATAGCCCCTAGATGCCTTTCCGACCCAAAAAATTGGTAAAATCCCCGAAAATCGGCAACTTCCGGTGGTTACCGAAATCGGCTCAAATATCGTCTGCTTCAGGGAAATTGATTTTAGACCCGATTTAGGCCTAAAAATAGCCTTTCTATATACATATATAGCCCCTAGATGCCTTTCCGACCCAAAAAATTGGTAAAATCCCCGAAAATCGGCAACTTCCGGTGGTTACCGAAATCGGCTCAAATATCGTCTGCTTCAGGGAAATTGATTTTAGACCCGATTTAGGCCTAAAAATAGCCTTTCTATATACATATATAGCCCCTAGATGCCTTTCCGACCCAAAAAATTGGTAAAATCCCCGAAAATCGGCAACTTCCGGTGGTTACCGAAATCGGCTCAAATATCGTCTGCTTCAGGGAAATTGATTTTAGACCCGATTTAGGCCTAAAAATAGCCTTTCTATATACATATATAGCCCCTAGATGCCTTTCCGACCCAAAAAATTGGTAAAATCCCCGAAAATCGGCAACTTCCGGTGGTTACCGAAATCGGCTCAAATATCGTCTGCTTCAGGGAAATTGATTTTAGACCCGATTTAGGCCTAAAAATAGCCTTTCTATATACATATATAGCCCCTAGATGCCTTTCCGACCCAAAAAATTGGTAAAATCCCCGAAAATCGGCAACTTCCGGTGGTTACCGAAATCGGCTCAAATATCGTCTGCTTCAGGGAAATTGATTTTAGACCCGATTTAGGCCTAAAAATAGCCTTTCTATATACATATATAGCCCCTAGATGCCTTTCCGACCCAAAAAATTGGTAAAATCCCCGAAAATCGGCAACTTCCGGTGGTTACCGAAATCGGCTCAAATATCGTCTGCTTCAGGGAAATTGATTTTAGACCCGATTTAGGCCTAAAAATAGCCTTTCTATATACATATATAGCCCCTAGATGCCTTTCCGACCCAAAAAATTGGTAAAATCCCCGAAAATCGGCAACTTCCGGTGGTTACCGAAATCGGCTCAAATATCGTCTGCTTCAGGGAAATTGATTTTAGACCCGATTTAGGCCTAAAAATAGCCTTTCTATATACATATATAGCCCCTAGATGCCTTTCCGACCCAAAAAATTGGTAAAATCCCCGAAAATCGGCAACTTCCGGTGGTTACCGAAATCGGCTCAAATATCGTCTGCTTCAGGGAAATTGATTTTAGACCCGATTTAGGCCTAAAAATAGCCTTTCTATATACATATATAGCCCCTAGATGCCTTTCCGACCCAAAAAATTGGTAAAATCCCCGAAAATCGGCAACTTCCGGTGGTTACCGAAATCGGCTCAAATATCGTCTGCTTCAGGGAAATTGATTTTAGACCCGATTTAGGCCTAAAAATAGCCTTTCTATATACATATATAGCCCCTAGATGCCTTTCCGACCCAAAAAATTGGTAAAATCCCCGAAAATCGGCAACTTCCGGTGGTTACCGAAATCGGCTCAAATATCGTCTGCTTCAGGGAAATTGATTTTAGACCCGATTTAGGCCTAAAAATAGCCTTTCTATATACATATATAGCCCCTAGATGCCTTTCCGACCCAAAAAATTGGTAAAATCCCCGAAAATCGGCAACTTCCGGTGGTTACCGAAATCGGCTCAAATATCGTCTGCTTCAGGGAAATTGATTTTAGACCCGATTTAGGCCTAAAAATAGCCTTTCTATATACATATATAGCCCCTAGATGCCTTTCCGACCCAAAAAATTGGTAAAATCCCCGAAAATCGGCAACTTCCGGTGGTTACCGAAATCGGCTCAAATATCGTCTGCTTCAGGGAAATTGATTTTAGACCCGATTTAGGCCTAAAAATAGCCTTTCTATATACATATATAGCCCCTAGATGCCTTTCCGACCCAAAAAATTGGTAAAATCCCCGAAAATCGGCAACTTCCGGTGGTTACCGAAATCGGCTCAAATATCGTCTGCTTCAGGGAAATTGATTTTAGACCCGATTTAGGCCTAAAAATAGCCTTTCTATATACATATATAGCCCCTAGATGCCTTTCCGACCCAAAAAATTGGTAAAATCCCCGAAAATCGGCAACTTCCGGTGGTTACCGAAATCGGCTCAAATATCGTCTGCTTCAGGGAAATTGATTTTAGACCCGATTTAGGCCTAAAAATAGCCTTTCTATATACATATATAGCCCCTAGATGCCTTTCCGACCCAAAAAATTGGTAAAATCCCCGAAAATCGGCAACTTCCGGTGGTTACCGAAATCGGCTCAAATATCGTCTGCTTCAGGGAAATTGATTTTAGACCCGATTTAGGCCTAAAAATAGCCTTTCTATATACATATATAGCCCCTAGATGCCTTTCCGACCCAAAAAATTGGTAAAATCCCCGAAAATCGGCAACTTCCGGTGGTTACCGAAATCGGCTCAAATATCGTCTGCTTCAGGGAAATTGATTTTAGACCCGATTTAGGCCTAAAAATAGCCTTTCTATATACATATATAGCCCCTAGATGCCTTTCCGACCCAAAAAATTGGTAAAATCCCCGAAAATCGGCAACTTCCGGTGGTTACCGAAATCGGCTCAAATATCGTCTGCTTCAGGGAAATTGATTTTAGACCCGATTTAGGCCTAAAAATAGCCTTTCTATATACATATATAGCCCCTAGATGCCTTTCCGACCCAAAAAATTGGTAAAATCCCCGAAAATCGGCAACTTCCGGTGGTTACCGAAATCGGCTCAAATATCGTCTGCTTCAGGGAAATTGATTTTAGACCCGATTTAGGCCTAAAAATAGCCTTTCTATATACATATATAGCCCCTAGATGCCTTTCCGACCCAAAAAATTGGTAAAATCCCCGAAAATCGGCAACTTCCGGTGGTTACCGAAATCGGCTCAAATATCGTCTGCTTCAGGGAAATTGATTTTAGACCCGATTTAGGCCTAAAAATAGCCTTTCTATATACATATATAGCCCCTAGATGCCTTTCCGACCCAAAAAATTGGTAAAATCCCCGAAAATCGGCAACTTCCGGTGGTTACCGAAATCGGCTCAAATATCGTCTGCTTCAGGGAAATTGATTTTAGACCCGATTTAGGCCTAAAAATAGCCTTTCTATATACATATATAGCCCCTAGATGCCTTTCCGACCCAAAAAATTGGTAAAATCCCCGAAAATCGGCAACTTCCGGTGGTTACCGAAATCGGCTCAAATATCGTCTGCTTCAGGGAAATTGATTTTAGACCCGATTTAGGCCTAAAAATAGCCTTTCTATATACATATATAGCCCCTAGATGCCTTTCCGACCCAAAAAATTGGTAAAATCCCCGAAAATCGGCAACTTCCGGTGGTTACCGAAATCGGCTCAAATATCGTCTGCTTCAGGGAAATTGATTTTAGACCCGATTTAGGCCTAAAAATAGCCTTTCTATATACATATATAGCCCCTAGATGCCTTTCCGACCCAAAAAATTGGTAAAATCCCCGAAAATCGGCAACTTCCGGTGGTTACCGAAATCGGCTCAAATATCGTCTGCTTCAGGGAAATTGATTTTAGACCCGATTTAGGCCTAAAAATAGCCTTTCTATATACATATATAGCCCCTAGATGCCTTTCCGACCCAAAAAATTGGTAAAATCCCCGAAAATCGGCAACTTCCGGTGGTTACCGAAATCGGCTCAAATATCGTCTGCTTCAGGGAAATTGATTTTAGACCCGATTTAGGCCTAAAAATAGCCTTTCTATATACATATATAGCCCCTAGATGCCTTTCCGACCCAAAAAATTGGTAAAATCCCCGAAAATCGGCAACTTCCGGTGGTTACCGAAATCGGCTCAAATATCGTCTGCTTCAGGGAAATTGATTTTAGACCCGATTTAGGCCTAAAAATAGCCTTTCTATATACATATATAGCCCCTAGATGCCTTTCCGACCCAAAAAATTGGTAAAATCCCCGAAAATCGGCAACTTCCGGTGGTTACCGAAATCGGCTCAAATATCGTCTGCTTCAGGGAAATTGATTTTAGACCCGATTTAGGCCTAAAAATAGCCTTTCTATATACATATATAGCCCCTAGATGCCTTTCCGACCCAAAAAATTGGTAAAATCCCCGAAAATCGGCAACTTCCGGTGGTTACCGAAATCGGCTCAAATATCGTCTGCTTCAGGGAAATTGATTTTAGACCCGATTTAGGCCTAAAAATAGCCTTTCTATATACATATATAGCCCCTAGATGCCTTTCCGACCCAAAAAATTGGTAAAATCCCCGAAAATCGGCAACTTCCGGTGGTTACCGAAATCGGCTCAAATATCGTCTGCTTCAGGGAAATTGATTTTAGACCCGATTTAGGCCTAAAAATAGCCTTTCTATATACATATATAGCCCCTAGATGCCTTTCCGACCCAAAAAATTGGTAAAATCCCCGAAAATCGGCAACTTCCGGTGGTTACCGAAATCGGCTCAAATATCGTCTGCTTCAGGGAAATTGATTTTAGACCCGATTTCAGGCCTAAAAATAGCCTTTCTATATACATATATAGCCCCTAGATGCCTTTCCGACCCAAAAAATTGGTAAAATCCCCGAAAATCGGCAACTTCCGGTGGTTACCGAAATCGGCTCAAATATCGTCTGCTTCAGGGAAATTGATTTTAGACCCGATTTAGGCCTAAAAATAGCCTTTCTATATACATATATAGCCCCTAGATGCCTTTCCGACCCAAAAAATTGGTAAAATCCCCGAAAATCGGCAACTTCCGGTGGTTACCGAAATCGGCTCAAATATCGTCTGCTTCAGGGAAATTGATTTTAGACCCGATTTAGGCCTAAAAATAGCCTTTCTATATACATATATAGCCCCTAGATGCCTTTCCGACCCAAAAAATTGGTAAAATCCCCGAAAATCGGCAACTTCCGGTGGTTACCGAAATCGGCTCAAATATCGTCTGCTTCAGGGAAATTGATTTTAGACCCGATTTAGGCCTAAAAATAGCCTTTCTATATACATATATAGCCCCTAGATGCCTTTCCGACCCAAAAAATTGGTAAAATCCCCGAAAATCGGCAACTTCCGGTGGTTACCGAAATCGGCTCAAATATCGTCTGCTTCAGGGAAATTGATTTTAGACCCGATTTAGGCCTAAAAATAGCCTTTCTATATACATATATAGCCCCTAGATGCCTTTCCGACCCAAAAAATTGGTAAAATCCCCGAAAATCGGCAACTTCCGGTGGTTACCGAAATCGGCTCAAATATCGTCTGCTTCAGGGAAATTGATTTTAGACCCGATTTAGGCCTAAAAATAGCCTTTCTATATACATATATAGCCCCTAGATGCCTTTCCGACCCAAAAAATTGGTAAAATCCCCGAAAATCGGCAACTTCCGGTGGTTACCGAAATCGGCTCAAATATCGTCTGCTTCAGGGAAATTGATTTTAGACCCGATTTAGGCCTAAAAATAGCCTTTCTATATACATATATAGCCCCTAGATGCCTTTCCGACCCAAAAAATTGGTAAAATCCCCGAAAATCGGCAACTTCCGGTGGTTACCGAAATCGGCTCAAATATCGTCTGCTTCAGGGAAATTGATTTTAGACCCGATTTAGGCCTAAAAATAGCCTTTCTATATACATATATAGCCCCTAGATGCCTTTCCGACCCAAAAAATTGGTAAAATCCCCGAAAATCGGCAACTTCCGGTGGTTACCGAAATCGGCTCAAATATCGTCTGCTTCAGGGAAATTGATTTTAGACCCGATTTAGGCCTAAAAATAGCCTTTCTATATACATATATAGCCCCTAGATGCCTTTCCGACCCAAAAAATTGGTAAAATCCCCGAAAATCGGCAACTTCCGGTGGTTACCGAAATCGGCTCAAATATCGTCTGCTTCAGGGAAATTGATTTTAGACCCGATTTAGGCCTAAAAATAGCCTTTCTATATACATATATAGCCCCTAGATGCCTTTCCGACCCAAAAAATTGGTAAAATCCCCGAAAATCGGCAACTTCCGGTGGTTACCGAAATCGGCTCAAATATCGTCTGCTTCAGGGAAATTGATTTTAGACCCGATTTAGGCCTAAAAATAGCCTTTCTATATACATATATAGCCCCTAGATGCCTTTCCGACCCAAAAAATTGGTAAAATCCCCGAAAATCGGCAACTTCCGGTGGTTACCGAAATCGGCTCAAATATCGTCTGCTTCAGGGAAATTGATTTTAGACCCGATTTAGGCCTAAAAATAGCCTTTCTATATACATATATAGCCCCTAGATGCCTTTCCGACCCAAAAAATTGGTAAAATCCCCGAAAATCGGCAACTTCCGGTGGTTACCGAAATCGGCTCAAATATCGTCTGCTTCAGGGAAATTGATTTTAGACCCGATTTAGGCCTAAAAATAGCCTTTCTATATACATATATAGCCCCTAGATGCCTTTCCGACCCAAAAAATTGGTAAAATCCCCGAAAATCGGCAACTTCCGGTGGTTACCGAAATCGGCTCAAATATCGTCTGCTTCAGGGAAATTGATTTTAGACCCGATTTAGGCCTAAAAATAGCCTTTCTATATACATATATAGCCCCTAGATGCCTTTCCGACCCAAAAAATTGGTAAAATCCCCGAAAATCGGCAACTTCCGGTGGTTACCGAAATCGGCTCAAATATCGTCTGCTTCAGGGAAATTGATTTTAGACCCGATTTAGGCCTAAAAATAGCCTTTCTATATACATATATAGCCCCTAGATGCCTTTCCGACCCAAAAAATTGGTAAAATCCCCGAAAATCGGCAACTTCCGGTGGTTACCGAAATCGGCTCAAATATCGTCTGCTTCAGGGAAATTGATTTTAGACCCGATTTAGGCCTAAAAATAGCCTTTCTATATACATATATAGCCCCTAGATGCCTTTCCGACCCAAAAAATTGGTAAAATCCCCGAAAATCGGCAACTTCCGGTGGTTACCGAAATCGGCTCAAATATCGTCTGCTTCAGGGAAATTGATTTTAGACCCGATTTAGGCCTAAAAATAGCCTTTCTATATACATATATAGCCCCTAGATGCCTTTCCGACCCAAAAAATTGGTAAAATCCCCGAAAATCGGCAACTTCCGGTGGTTACCGAAATCGGCTCAAATATCGTCTGCTTCAGGGAAATTGATTTTAGACCCGATTTAGGCCTAAAAATAGCCTTTCTATATACATATATAGCCCCTAGATGCCTTTCCGACCCAAAAAATTGGTAAAATCCCCGAAAATCGGCAACTTCCGGTGGTTACCGAAATCGGCTCAAATATCGTCTGCTTCAGGGAAATTGATTTTAGACCCGATTTAGGCCTAAAAATAGCCTTTCTATATACATATATAGCCCCTAGATGCCTTTCCGACCCAAAAAATTGGTAAAATCCCCGAAAATCGGCAACTTCCGGTGGTTACCGAAATCGGCTCAAATATCGTCTGCTTCAGGGAAATTGATTTTAGACCCGATTTAGGCCTAAAAATAGCCTTTCTATATACATATATAGCCCCTAGATGCCTTTCCGACCCAAAAAATTGGTAAAATCCCCGAAAATCGGCAACTTCCGGTGGTTACCGAAATCGGCTCAAATATCGTCTGCTTCAGGGATTGATTTTAGACCCGATTTAGGCCTAAAAATAGCCTTTCTATATACATATATAGCCCCTAGATGCCTTTCCGACCCAAAAAATTGGTAAAATCCCCGAAAATCGGCAACTTCCGGTGGTTACCGAAATCGGCTCAAATATCGTCTGCTTCAGGGAAATTGATTTTAGACCCGATTTAGGCCTAAAAATAGCCTTTCTATATACATATATAGCCCCTAGATGCCTTTCCGACCCAAAAAATTGGTAAAATCCCCGAAAATCGGCAACTTCCGGTGGTTACCGAAATCGGCTCAAATATCGTCTGCTTCAGGGAAATTGATTTTAGACCCGATTTAGGCCTAAAAATAGCCTTTCTATATACATATATAGCCCCTAGATGCCTTTCCGACCCAAAAAATTGGTAAAATCCCCGAAAATCGGCAACTTCCGGTGGTTACCGAAATCGGCTCAAATATCGTCTGCTTCAGGGAAATTGATTTTAGACCCGATTTAGGCCTAAAAATAGCCTTTCTATATACATATATAGCCCCTAGATGCCTTTCCGACCCAAAAAATTGGTAAAATCCCCGAAAATCGGCAACTTCCGGTGGTTACCGAAATCGGCTCAAATATCGTCTGCTTCAGGGAAATTGATTTTAGACCCGATTTAGGCCTAAAAATAGCCTTTCTATATACATATATAGCCCCTAGATGCCTTTCCGACCCAAAAAATTGGTAAAATCCCCGAAAATCGGCAACTTCCGGTGGTTACCGAAATCGGCTCAAATATCGTCTGCTTCAGGGAAATTGATTTTAGACCCGATTTAGGCCTAAAAATAGCCTTTCTATATACATATATAGCCCCTAGATGCCTTTCCGACCCAAAAAATTGGTAAAATCCCCGAAAATCGGCAACTTCCGGTGGTTACCGAAATCGGCTCAAATATCGTCTGCTTCAGGGAAATTGATTTTAGACCCGATTTAGGCCTAAAAATAGCCTTTCTATATACATATATAGCCCCTAGATGCCTTTCCGACCCAAAAAATTGGTAAAATCCCCGAAAATCGGCAACTTCCGGTGGTTACCGAAATCGGCTCAAATATCGTCTGCTTCAGGGAAATTGATTTTAGACCCGATTTAGGCCTAAAAATAGCCTTTCTATATACATATATAGCCCCTAGATGCCTTTCCGACCCAAAAAATTGGTAAAATCCCCGAAAATCGGCAACTTCCGGTGGTTACCGAAATCGGCTCAAATATCGTCTGCTTCAGGGAAATTGATTTTAGACCCGATTTAGGCCTAAAAATAGCCTTTCTATATACATATATAGCCCCTAGATGCCTTTCCGACCCAAAAAATTGGTAAAATCCCCGAAAATCGGCAACTTCCGGTGGTTACCGAAATCGGCTCAAATATCGTCTGCTTCAGGGAAATTGATTTTAGACCCGATTTAGGCCTAAAAATAGCCTTTCTATATACATATATAGCCCCTAGATGCCTTTCCGACCCAAAAAATTGGTAAAATCCCCGAAAATCGGCAACTTCCGGTGGTTACCGAAATCGGCTCAAATATCGTCTGCTTCAGGGAAATTGATTTTAGACCCGATTTAGGCCTAAAAATAGCCTTTCTATATACATATATAGCCCCTAGATGCCTTTCCGACCCAAAAAATTGGTAAAATCCCCGAAAATCGGCAACTTCCGGTGGTTACCGAAATCGGCTCAAATATCGTCTGCTTCAGGGAAATTGATTTTAGACCCGATTTAGGCCTAAAAATAGCCTTTCTATATACATATATAGCCCCTAGATGCCTTTCCGACCCAAAAAATTGGTAAAATCCCCGAAAATCGGCAACTTCCGGTGGTTACCGAAATCGGCTCAAATATCGTCTGCTTCAGGGAAATTGATTTTAGACCCGATTTAGGCCTAAAAATAGCCTTTCTATATACATATATAGCCCCTAGATGCCTTTCCGACCCAAAAAATTGGTAAAATCCCCGAAAATCGGCAACTTCCGGTGGTTACCGAAATCGGCTCAAATATCGTCTGCTTCAGGGAAATTGATTTTAGACCCGATTTAGGCCTAAAAATAGCCTTTCTATATACATATATAGCCCCTAGATGCCTTTCCGACCCAAAAAATTGGTAAAATCCCCGAAAATCGGCAACTTCCGGTGGTTACCGAAATCGGCTCAAATATCGTCTGCTTCAGGGAAATTGATTTTAGACCCGATTTAGGCCTAAAAATAGCCTTTCTATATACATATATAGCCCCTAGATGCCTTTCCGACCCAAAAAATTGGTAAAATCCCCGAAAATCGGCAACTTCCGGTGGTTACCGAAATCGGCTCAAATATCGTCTGCTTCAGGGAAATTGATTTTAGACCCGATTTAGGCCTAAAAATAGCCTTTCTATATACATATATAGCCCCTAGATGCCTTTCCGACCCAAAAAATTGGTAAAATCCCCGAAAATCGGCAACTTCCGGTGGTTACCGAAATCGGCTCAAATATCGTCTGCTTCAGGGAAATTGATTTTAGACCCGATTTAGGCCTAAAAATAGCCTTTCTATATACATATATAGCCCCTAGATGCCTTTCCGACCCAAAAAATTGGTAAAATCCCCGAAAATCGGCAACTTCCGGTGGTTACCGAAATCGGCTCAAATATCGTCTGCTTCAGGGAAATTGATTTTAGACCCGATTTAGGCCTAAAAATAGCCTTTCTATATACATATATAGCCCCTAGATGCCTTTCCGACCCAAAAAATTGGTAAAATCCCCGAAAATCGGCAACTTCCGGTGGTTACCGAAATCGGCTCAAATATCGTCTGCTTCAGGGAAATTGATTTTAGACCCGATTTAGGCCTAAAAATAGCCTTTCTATATACATATATAGCCCCTAGATGCCTTTCCGACCCAAAAAATTGGTAAAATCCCCGAAAATCGGCAACTTCCGGTGGTTACCGAAATCGGCTCAAATATCGTCTGCTTCAGGGAAATTGATTTTAGACCCGATTTAGGCCTAAAAATAGCCTTTCTATATACATATATAGCCCCTAGATGCCTTTCCGACCCAAAAAATTGGTAAAATCCCCGAAAATCGGCAACTTCCGGTGGTTACCGAAATCGGCTCAAATATCGTCTGCTTCAGGGAAATTGATTTTAGACCCGATTTAGGCCTAAAAATAGCCTTTCTATATACATATATAGCCCCTAGATGCCTTTCCGACCCAAAAAATTGGTAAAATCCCCGAAAATCGGCAACTTCCGGTGGTTACCGAAATCGGCTCAAATATCGTCTGCTTCAGGGAAATTGATTTTAGACCCGATTTAGGCCTAAAAATAGCCTTTCTATATACATATATAGCCCCTAGATGCCTTTCCGACCCAAAAAATTGGTAAAATCCCCGAAAATCGGCAACTTCCGGTGGTTACCGAAATCGGCTCAAATATCGTCTGCTTCAGGGAAATTGATTTTAGACCCGATTTAGGCCTAAAAATAGCCTTTCTATATACATATATAGCCCCTAGATGCCTTTCCGACCCAAAAAATTGGTAAAATCCCCGAAAATCGGCAACTTCCGGTGGTTACCGAAATCGGCTCAAATATCGTCTGCTTCAGGGAAATTGATTTTAGACCCGATTTAGGCCTAAAAATAGCCTTTCTATATACATATATAGCCCCTAGATGCCTTTCCGACCCAAAAAATTGGTAAAATCCCCGAAAATCGGCAACTTCCGGTGGTTACCGAAATCGGCTCAAATATCGTCTGCTTCAGGGAAATTGATTTTAGACCCGATTTAGGCCTAAAAATAGCCTTTCTATATACATATATAGCCCCTAGATGCCTTTCCGACCCAAAAAATTGGTAAAATCCCCGAAAATCGGCAACTTCCGGTGGTTACCGAAATCGGCTCAAATATCGTCTGCTTCAGGGAAATTGATTTTAGACCCGATTTAGGCCTAAAAATAGCCTTTCTATATACATATATAGCCCCTAGATGCCTTTCCGACCCAAAAAATTGGTAAAATCCCCGAAAATCGGCAACTTCCGGTGGTTACCGAAATCGGCTCAAATATCGTCTGCTTCAGGGAAATTGATTTTAGACCCGATTTAGGCCTAAAAATAGCCTTTCTATATACATATATAGCCCCTAGATGCCTTTCCGACCCAAAAAATTGGTAAAATCCCCGAAAATCGGCAACTTCCGGTGGTTACCGAAATCGGCTCAAATATCGTCTGCTTCAGGGAAATTGATTTTAGACCCGATTTAGGCCTAAAAATAGCCTTTCTATATACATATATAGCCCCTAGATGCCTTTCCGACCCAAAAAATTGGTAAAATCCCCGAAAATCGGCAACTTCCGGTGGTTACCGAAATCGGCTCAAATATCGTCTGCTTCAGGGAAATTGATTTTAGACCCGATTTAGGCCTAAAAATAGCCTTTCTATATACATATATAGCCCCTAGATGCCTTTCCGACCCAAAAAATTGGTAAAATCCCCGAAAATCGGCAACTTCCGGTGGTTACCGAAATCGGCTCAAATATCGTCTGCTTCAGGGAAATTGATTTTAGACCCGATTTAGGCCTAAAAATAGCCTTTCTATATACATATATAGCCCCTAGATGCCTTTCCGACCCAAAAAATTGGTAAAATCCCCGAAAATCGGCAACTTCCGGTGGTTACCGAAATCGGCTCAAATATCGTCTGCTTCAGGGAAATTGATTTTAGACCCGATTTAGGCCTAAAAATAGCCTTTCTATATACATATATAGCCCCTAGATGCCTTTCCGACCCAAAAAATTGGTAAAATCCCCGAAAATCGGCAACTTCCGGTGGTTACCGAAATCGGCTCAAATATCGTCTGCTTCAGGGAAATTGATTTTAGACCCGATTTAGGCCTAAAAATAGCCTTTCTATATACATATATAGCCCCTAGATGCCTTTCCGACCCAAAAAATTGGTAAAATCCCCGAAAATCGGCAACTTCCGGTGGTTACCGAAATCGGCTCAAATATCGTCTGCTTCAGGGAAATTGATTTTAGACCCGATTTAGGCCTAAAAATAGCCTTTCTATATACATATATAGCCCCTAGATGCCTTTCCGACCCAAAAAATTGGTAAAATCCCCGAAAATCGGCAACTTCCGGTGGTTACCGAAATCGGCTCAAATATCGTCTGCTTCAGGGAAATTGATTTTAGACCCGATTTAGGCCTAAAAATAGCCTTTCTATATACATATATAGCCCCTAGATGCCTTTCCGACCCAAAAAATTGGTAAAATCCCCGAAAATCGGCAACTTCCGGTGGTTACCGAAATCGGCTCAAATATCGTCTGCTTCAGGGAAATTGATTTTAGACCCGATTTAGGCCTAAAAATAGCCTTTCTATATACATATATAGCCCCTAGATGCCTTTCCGACCCAAAAAATTGGTAAAATCCCCGAAAATCGGCAACTTCCGGTGGTTACCGAAATCGGCTCAAATATCGTCTGCTTCAGGGAAATTGATTTTAGACCCGATTTAGGCCTAAAAATAGCCTTTCTATATACATATATAGCCCCTAGATGCCTTTCCGACCCAAAAAATTGGTAAAATCCCCGAAAATCGGCAACTTCCGGTGGTTACCGAAATCGGCTCAAATATCGTCTGCTTCAGGGAAATTGATTTTAGACCCGATTTAGGCCTAAAAATAGCCTTTCTATATACATATATAGCCCCTAGATGCCTTTCCGACCCAAAAAATTGGTAAAATCCCCGAAAATCGGCAACTTCCGGTGGTTACCGAAATCGGCTCAAATATCGTCTGCTTCAGGGAAATTGATTTTAGACCCGATTTAGGCCTAAAAATAGCCTTTCTATATACATATATAGCCCCTAGATGCCTTTCCGACCCAAAAAATTGGTAAAATCCCCGAAAATCGGCAACTTCCGGTGGTTACCGAAATCGGCTCAAATATCGTCTGCTTCAGGGAAATTGATTTTAGACCCGATTTAGGCCTAAAAATAGCCTTTCTATATACATATATAGCCCCTAGATGCCTTTCCGACCCAAAAAATTGGTAAAATCCCCGAAAATCGGCAACTTCCGGTGGTTACCGAAATCGGCTCAAATATCGTCTGCTTCAGGGAAATTGATTTTAGACCCGATTTAGGCCTAAAAATAGCCTTTCTATATACATATATAGCCCCTAGATGCCTTTCCGACCCAAAAAATTGGTAAAATCCCCGAAAATCGGCAACTTCCGGTGGTTACCGAAATCGGCTCAAATATCGTCTGCTTCAGGGAAATTGATTTTAGACCCGATTTAGGCCTAAAAATAGCCTTTCTATATACATATATAGCCCCTAGATGCCTTTCCGACCCAAAAAATTGGTAAAATCCCCGAAAATCGGCAACTTCCGGTGGTTACCGAAATCGGCTCAAATATCGTCTGCTTCAGGGAAATTGATTTTAGACCCGATTTAGGCCTAAAAATAGCCTTTCTATATACATATATAGCCCCTAGATGCCTTTCCGACCCAAAAAATTGGTAAAATCCCCGAAAATCGGCAACTTCCGGTGGTTACCGAAATCGGCTCAAATATCGTCTGCTTCAGGGAAATTGATTTTAGACCCGATTTAGGCCTAAAAATAGCCTTTCTATATACATATATAGCCCCTAGATGCCTTTCCGACCCAAAAAATTGGTAAAATCCCCGAAAATCGGCAACTTCCGGTGGTTACCGAAATCGGCTCAAATATCGTCTGCTTCAGGGAAATTGATTTTAGACCCGATTTAGGCCTAAAAATAGCCTTTCTATATACATATATAGCCCCTAGATGCCTTTCCGACCCAAAAAATTGGTAAAATCCCCGAAAATCGGCAACTTCCGGTGGTTACCGAAATCGGCTCAAATATCGTCTGCTTCAGGGAAATTGATTTTAGACCCGATTTAGGCCTAAAAATAGCCTTTCTATATACATATATAGCCCCTAGATGCCTTTCCGACCCAAAAAATTGGTAAAATCCCCGAAAATCGGCAACTTCCGGTGGTTACCGAAATCGGCTCAAATATCGTCTGCTTCAGGGAAATTGATTTTAGACCCGATTTAGGCCTAAAAATAGCCTTTCTATATACATATATAGCCCCTAGATGCCTTTCCGACCCAAAAAATTGGTAAAATCCCCGAAAATCGGCAACTTCCGGTGGTTACCGAAATCGGCTCAAATATCGTCTGCTTCAGGGAAATTGATTTTAGACCCGATTTAGGCCTAAAAATAGCCTTTCTATATACATATATAGCCCCTAGATGCCTTTCCGACCCAAAAAATTGGTAAAATCCCCGAAAATCGGCAACTTCCGGTGGTTACCGAAATCGGCTCAAATATCGTCTGCTTCAGGGAAATTGATTTTAGACCCGATTTAGGCCTAAAAATAGCCTTTCTATATACATATATAGCCCCTAGATGCCTTTCCGACCCAAAAAATTGGTAAAATCCCCGAAAATCGGCAACTTCCGGTGGTTACCGAAATCGGCTCAAATATCGTCTGCTTCAGGGAAATTGATTTTAGACCCGATTTAGGCCTAAAAATAGCCTTTCTATATACATATATAGCCCCTAGATGCCTTTCCGACCCAAAAAATTGGTAAAATCCCCGAAAATCGGCAACTTCCGGTGGTTACCGAAATCGGCTCAAATATCGTCTGCTTCAGGGAAATTGATTTTAGACCCGATTTAGGCCTAAAAATAGCCTTTCTATATACATATATAGCCCCTAGATGCCTTTCCGACCCAAAAAATTGGTAAAATCCCCGAAAATCGGCAACTTCCGGTGGTTACCGAAATCGGCTCAAATATCGTCTGCTTCAGGGAAATTGATTTTAGACCCGATTTAGGCCTAAAAATAGCCTTTCTATATACATATATAGCCCCTAGATGCCTTTCCGACCCAAAAAATTGGTAAAATCCCCGAAAATCGGCAACTTCCGGTGGTTACCGAAATCGGCTCAAATATCGTCTGCTTCAGGGAAATTGATTTTAGACCCGATTTAGGCCTAAAAATAGCCTTTCTATATACATATATAGCCCCTAGATGCCTTTCCGACCCAAAAAATTGGTAAAATCCCCGAAAATCGGCAACTTCCGGTGGTTACCGAAATCGGCTCAAATATCGTCTGCTTCAGGGAAATTGATTTTAGACCCGATTTAGGCCTAAAAATAGCCTTTCTATATACATATATAGCCCCTAGATGCCTTTCCGACCCAAAAAATTGGTAAAATCCCCGAAAATCGGCAACTTCCGGTGGTTACCGAAATCGGCTCAAATATCGTCTGCTTCAGGGAAATTGATTTTAGACCCGATTTAGGCCTAAAAATAGCCTTTCTATATACATATATAGCCCCTAGATGCCTTTCCGACCCAAAAAATTGGTAAAATCCCCGAAAATCGGCAACTTCCGGTGGTTACCGAAATCGGCTCAAATATCGTCTGCTTCAGGGAAATTGATTTTAGACCCGATTTAGGCCTAAAAATAGCCTTTCTATATACATATATAGCCCCTAGATGCCTTTCCGACCCAAAAAATTGGTAAAATCCCCGAAAATCGGCAACTTCCGGTGGTTACCGAAATCGGCTCAAATATCGTCTGCTTCAGGGAAATTGATTTTAGACCCGATTTAGGCCTAAAAATAGCCTTTCTATATACATATATAGCCCCTAGATGCCTTTCCGACCCAAAAAATTGGTAAAATCCCCGAAAATCGGCAACTTCCGGTGGTTACCGAAATCGGCTCAAATATCGTCTGCTTCAGGGAAATTGATTTTAGACCCGATTTAGGCCTAAAAATAGCCTTTCTATATACATATATAGCCCCTAGATGCCTTTCCGACCCAAAAAATTGGTAAAATCCCCGAAAATCGGCAACTTCCGGTGGTTACCGAAATCGGCTCAAATATCGTCTGCTTCAGGGAAATTGATTTTAGACCCGATTTAGGCCTAAAAATAGCCTTTCTATATACATATATAGCCCCTAGATGCCTTTCCGACCCAAAAAATTGGTAAAATCCCCGAAAATCGGCAAATATCGCTTCCGGTGGTTACCGAAATCGGCTCAAATATCGTCTGCTTCAGGGAAATTGATTTTAGACCCGATTTAGGCCTAAAAATAGCCTTTCTATATACATATATAGCCCCTAGATGCCTTTCCGACCCAAAAAATTGGTAAAATCCCCGAAAATCGGCAACTTCCGGTGGTTACCGAAATCGGCTCAAATATCGTCTGCTTCAGGGAAATTGATTTTAGACCCGATTTAGGCCTAAAAATAGCCTTTCTATATACATATATAGCCCCTAGATGCCTTTCCGACCCAAAAAATTGGTAAAATCCCCGAAAATCGGCAACTTCCGGTGGTTACCGAAATCGGCTCAAATATCGTCTGCTTCAGGGAAATTGATTTTAGACCCGATTTAGGCCTAAAAATAGCCTTTCTATATACATATATAGCCCCTAGATGCCTTTCCGACCCAAAAAAATTGGTAAAATCCCCGAAAATCGGCA